>OZ059827.1:4348820-4918520 GCA_964057195.1 Orthosia cruda
AGCTATAAACAACCAGGAATGTTGTCTTATTAACATAGAATAAAGAAAAACAACATATTAAACATTCTACACTATCTACGTAAATAAAACTGCATTATTCACACTGCATTAATTGTTGATTTTTATAGAGTTGTAACTTTTTTATTTGTAATGTTTTACTGCTCAGTTGAGTCCGGTTTATTCATAGAGCATGGAATTGGAAGACGGTATATCTAATATTATTCGTGCCCGCGTTTTATTGCCCGCAAGTTTCAGCTGTCAATGTCATAGCCATCAAATTGTCACGGGCTGTCTCGTGAAAATTCTGTCTATAGCTGTGACAGCTGCAATTTCTACTTAAGGGCCTTCCACCGCTTTAGTGCCGTAAAACGGTTACTTTCTAAAGCATACTCCTTAGTAACGGCTAAAAAAAAAAGGCTAAAAAGCTAAGGCTTAAAAGGTATGAACAAAAAAAATTGTGAAACATGGTTTTTTGTGGCACTAATAAAAAATAATTAACAACACGAAATCTTTTCGCTACTTTTGTATACTCCACCAAAACGACTTCGATGTTTAATAGTACATTATGGTACAAGTGTGTAAAGTTGGTGATTACCGCTGAGGCGCCATTGAGACCCGAGCCGTTAGGTGAGGGTCTTAAGAGAGCCGAAGACGGTAATCATCAATACACACGTGTACCATACGACGTTTTTCAACACACTTGTGAATAAAATAAGACAAAAAAATCATTTCCAACAGTGAAAACGAAATGTGAATTTTTTTTCGCAATGGCGGGCAAAATTAATCGGTTTTCCTATGCGCGCGCATCTAACAATGGCGATCGGCCATAAACTAAAAATAATGAGTTATCTTTTTTTTTGGATTTTCGCGGATAGCGTTTTAGCTAAGAACAAAATGGGGAATTTCAAGTTTTCTTTATTACAGACAAAAACAAAAGTTATATTTAAGTGCTAGTTTTATTTATTAAACACGTACAAGTTGAAATTATCTATTTAAATACGAAGTTGCATGAAATATGTTGCATTTGTTCTATTGAGCACGATCTTTTTTGCATCGAAACTTTTTTAAGAACAAAGCAACTCAACCAATAAATAAACAAAAAATCTCTTTATGTCACTTGTGAATAATAGTAATGAAAAAGTCACAGTTTGATAACAGGTCTCATTATGTGCCTACTTGCGGTTAAATTAGAGCCGCTTTATGAGCAAGTGTGTTGAAAAAATATTTTTACACAGAATAAATGATGGCGAATTTCTTCTCAACTGAAATAGCATATGGTAATCAAAGAATATTTTGCAAACAAAACTGTTCAAAAGGAGGTTCAATATTGAAATTCTGGCTCTGAGCGAGCGCACAGCCAGTACTGCTTTAAAATCACGTCACTCACTCACTGACACGCTTGGATTGTATGGAAAGTTATGAGTGTGACAATGCCGTCTATAGCAATGGCTGTTAAAGATCTCTCCGTGGTCAGTGGGTCAAAGGCCGATTTCTGAATTGTCAATTTTGGGTAAAAAACTCGTCAAACCTTAATTTATTGCCAAACTATGTCAGTTTTTCTGGCAAAAAGGTATGAAAAATACTCAACATTAAATGGTTAAACTCAGAAATCGGGGACTATAAGTCAACTCAGAACTGATATAGCAGTTGCCGCCGAGGTCTCTCAATACTGTGTGTTAAGTCTTATGACCTCTGAGACTATAAGCCGAATTTTCTTTCAAACGTGAAAGTTAAAGCATTTATTTCAATTATAAACCATTAAGGGCCTACATACGCTTTAGTGCCGTATAACGGTAACTTTCTAAAGCATACTCCTCAGTAACAGCTTATAGGTTAAAAGGATTGAAAAAAATATATATGTATTATTGATTCATGTACATAATCTTGAACACAAGGTTTTTTCGTGTAACTAATAGTTTTGCTTTAAAAAAATAATTAACAACACGATATTTTTTCTTAACTTTTGGAAACGCCTTCAAAATGACTTGGATGTTTAAAAATATTTTTATACAGAAAAATTGATGGCTGGAATTTCTTCATACCTAACATAGCATATGTAAATCAAATAATATTTTGCAAACAAAACTGTTCAAAAGGAGGTTCAATTTTGATATTTTGGCATCGAGCGGGCGCACGGCCAGTACTGCGTTACATTGGGGCGTATATATCGCCTTAAGGTCGTTTTGTATAGTCACAAGGACCATCAGTCAAAAAGATGAAGCTACTTGCACATTCGCAAACGTAGTCTAGACATTAAGGGATGAAATTGCGTGAAAACAATGAAGGGTATTGTCTGGAATAATCTTTTCAGACAAGTGCAAATTTGTGTGAAATGGCTAGTCTAGACGAGAACTGGCATGCATATGAATGACAGAGTTAACATAAACACTTCTGTTTTCAAGCGCTATATTAAGCACGTGGCTAAATAATAACAGCCGCACGAGTCGATCTTCAAGGTTAAGCAACGCTTGACGAGGTCGGTCCGTGGATGGGTGACCATTTCAACATACAGAGTTTCCTCCGTGCCTCGGCAAGCACGCTAAGCCGTTGGTCCCGGCTGTCATTTGAAGATTTTTGACAGTCGTTACGAGTAGTCAGAAGCTTGAGATCTGACACCAGTCTTGCCAAGGGGTACAGTTGTTACCCAGTTACTGGGTTGTGGAGGTCAGGTAGGCAGTCGCTCCATGTGAAACACTGGTACTCAGCTGAATCCGGTTAGATTGCAAGCCGACCCCAACATAGTTGGGAAAAGGCTAGGCAGATTGATATTTATTTGGCTTTTACAGCTCTATTGCCAAGAGGCCTGCCTCTTCAGGATTAAGCCTTCTTAGGTTTAATCCTGATTTACTTTAGATTAAACCTACGAAGTTTTAATTCTTTAATTTATTTTAAAGTCTTTTTTACTTCCCTTGTTAGTTCGTTAGTATGTGTCGGTAAATTCCTGCAACCGTTTTAAAACTGTTATCCCCAAACCGATTGAGCTAAAATTTTGGATATAGGCACAGATAATATAATACTAGTTAATTAAAATACTAATTAATAGCCCAATATTACTACATTTTGTGCTTAGGAGAGTTAATTAAACAAGAGCATAATTTTTTTATGATCGTCTCTAGAAAATATTAATATTTCACACAACTCGATAACAAATCGAAGCTTATCACGCCATCTAGTGCAATTTATTTGAACCATATTTTCTTTCTTCGCGTCGGATGCCCGTGATATAGGTTTGGTTTAGTTGACGATGCACAGTAAGCTTAAAAACTTGTTTAAAAATAGTTCATTGCAATAAGGTCATCGCTCGTATAATCGCTCATCGGTCAGTGTACGTACAGCTAATGGAATTCTCAGTCGAAGTCTGTGTTTCCCGACCGACTGACTTGACCAAAAGTCAAGAATAGGTTAATTTGACAAGCGTGTTCTATCTTAGACCACATCATCGCTAACCATGAGATGAGATATTATTAAGAACATTAGGTCAAACGCAAGCATATTAATATTTATTAAAAAAAAACAAACAACTACACGTCCAAAGTATAAAAATCAAATACAATTAAAATCTAGATTGAACCGGATTGCCACCGTTATTACCTAAGATATTATAGTATCTATAAAATAATAAATAACTAATCAACCTATAACAATAAACTTTGTTTTTCTGCTGTAAATCAGTATCTAGCCTTCATAATAAAACGATAGTAGATAAAATACATTAAAAAAAAACTAGTCAGCAAACTAAAGTTTTATCATAAATATTGTAATTTTCCGCGTGGTGTTAGAAAATATCCAAAAGCAATGTCTAACTATATCAATGTAATTACTGATTTATTTTATGATATCAAATAAGTTTCCTTCTTGATATCAATCAAATCAGTAACAATATCTTGTGTTTGCCAAAGTGTGCGTCAAACTGGTTTTTTTTTCAATAATAATATGGAGGTCATTGCTGGAAGAACAGTGGATATTTCATTATAGAGCTACGCTACGATGGCTGCACTGTGCTACGAAACCATTGCTGCGCTACGAAAATTTCGCTGCGCTACGAAAGTTTCGCTGCGCTACGGAAGTTTCGCTGCGCTACGGCAGTTTCGCTGTGCTACGAAGGCTACGCTGTGCTAAGAAAGCTACGCTGTGCTACGGAGGTTTAGCTTCGCTACGAAAGTTTTGCTAGGTGCTAGATGCAATATGGATTCTATACTCACAAATTATGGATAAGTATAAAGTTGATGATTTGTATTATGTTGTTATTAGCGCACTGAAACTTTTCCTTAAGTTTTCCTTCATGTTGGAAAAATGACGAAATATTTTACAGGCAAACGAACTATAACCAAGTAAACCCACTAACAAAATCTGATGATAAAACTGAACCTAGGGTAATAGCCAGCAAAAGCCAGTGAAAAACCCAAATGATTAAACAGTAACTATTCCCACGGTTTTGCTATCATATCGCTCAGCACCCGTTTTTCTAGGAGAAAAGGATGACATCTATAATCGGTTGAGCAACTTTAATCAGGGTAGTGTTTCTTTTAAAAAGAAAGAATAAGAAAGAAAAACATTTATTTGTGACTCATAAAAGAGGTACAGACAGGTTAAAAAAAAAAGTTTTTACAAAAAAAGGGGCCCAGTGCGAAACCAAAAAGGCTATTATCTCAGTAATAAAGGATCCACACATATCAGGGCCGTGCCCGGGACGAAAAAAATATCGTTGTGTACTTTTTATATGAACTCTTTCACACACGTCCGTGCACGGACCAGTGACGAAGCATCAATGATTAGGCCCGGCCCTGATATTTGTGGATACCTATATGCAGCGTTTTTTTTAAACTAGCTATCACTATTCATGAGATACAGCCTGGTACGGCTGGTAGGTACGGAACCCTAAAAAATAATAACGATTTTAGCTATTACCTCCTGCGAACAATGAATTTCATCACTTTGCAACAGCGGTGAAATTGATTACACGTATAGGCTTTTTGTACGTATATTAATATTTTCATATGTCTTCTATCTATAAACAAACAAACCGTGTGGTAGAAAATTGAGCAGCTGATTGTATTCCCATACATCGGATGATGAATTTTTTTATTTTTGTTTAGTTCGCGGTAACCATTATTTCGCCTGATGGTAAGCAATGATGTGGTCGACGGTGAAGCAGGCTTGCCTAGAAGTGACCTACACTTTTGACTTAAAGACCCCACTCCTTAGGTTATCTTTGTAAGTATACCCTAAAGATCATCACTCGAGAACGGCTAGACCGACTTGGTTGATTTGTTTTTGCTGTGTTTGTCATTGTCAAAGTTTGGTGTGTAAGGCAAAATCGATAAATCTGCCTAGACATATTGATGTCGGCTTCCGTCTAACCGAAGCAACTTCCTATCTGACCTACACAAGACAGTAACTGGGAAAGTAAGATTATTTTAGGAAAATCCATCGAATATTAAATTGCACTCATACTAAGCCGGGCGGCTTGCTAGTAAGTATATAAATACATATCTATAGGTATGTAATATATTAAATATTAATCCTCTACTATTTTGCAAGTTTTGTTTGTGACATTACTATCAGGGATTAAAAACGTCGAGTACCTAAACACGTAAATTATTACATCATTAGGTTTAAATAATAATAATACCGGCCTGTTATATCCCACTGTAGGGCAAAGGTCTCTTCTCATACAGCCAAGGCACAAGCATTGATCACCACGCTTGGTCAATGCGGGTTGGCGATTTCAGACTTATATTAAGTACTAGATGTCCCCCGCGGCTTCGCTACCTACCCTACCCTACCTACCAACTCGCCCTACATACCTACCTACCCTGCCCACCTCCCTAGCCTATCTACCCTACCCTACCTAACAACTCTACCCTACATACCTACAATTTTTTTTCTCTTGCCTTTGGTAGCCTTTGTCCTTCCTCAGAATGCTATCTCTTTGCCAAATTTAATTAAATTCTATTCAGTGGTTTAGGTGTGAAAAGGTAGCAGACAGACAGATAGACAAAGTTACTTTCAAATTTATAATATTAGTATGGATAAGTCCAGGTTTTCCACGATAAACATAGAAAGTACAGATGAATTAAAAAATGTCATAATGGTACTTGACCGGATTTGAAACTTCTCTAGAACTAGAGTCGAGGTCTGTCACAGGACCACAACAATTATTACGCCAATTAAATTATTTCATCATTAGGTTTACGTTAACATATGATTTGGCACCCATGTTGGAATGTAAGGCTCGTGGCTAAATAATAACAGCCGCACGGGTCGATTACCAAGGTTAAGCAACGCTTGACGAGGTCGGTCCGTGGATGGGTGACCATTTCAACATACCGAGTTTCCTCCGTGCCTCGGAAAGCACGTTAAGCCGTTGGTCCCGGCTGTCATTTGAAGATCTTTGACAGTCGTTACGAGTAGTCAGAAGCTTGAGATTTGACACCAGTCTAGCCAAGGGGTACCGTGTTACCCAGGTACTGGGTTGTGGAGGTCAGATAGGCAGTCGCTCCATGTAAAACACTGGTACTCAGCTGAATCCGGTTAGACTGGAAGCTGACCCCAAGATAGTTGGGAAAAGGCTAGACAGATTGATTGATTGTTGGAATGTATAGAAACAGGGCACAAATTGAATCGTTATTATTTGATTGCAGATTGAAATATTTATAATATAGAACGAGAAGGGACGTTAGAAACATTGCCGCGATTATAAAAGCTTTTGTTTTAAACGAGTGTAAATGAGTCAATAGTTAATAATGAATGTATTTATAATTACTCTTTGTTTTATTGTTATTAGGTCGACACTATTACTCATACTCATAACAACAAAGAAAACAAAACGCTACCGTACCCTCTTTAATGTTGTAGGATAACTGTCGACGGAAAGTACTTTCCATAACTACCGGAAAAGTATTAAAATTTCCACACATGACCTACTGCTGAAACGGCTGCTTATTCAAAGCTAACCCGAATATGGAGCCCGAGATTTGGATCACATGACTGCAACGATTAGCTTAATTATTTTTACCGACTTCTAAAATAAGACGTCATCAATTCGACACGTATTTTACCGACTTGAAAAAAAGGAGGTAATCAATTCGACACGTATGTATGTAATATTATTGGAACTGCACAATATTCAAATATTTTATTTTATGTGCGCTTCTAAACAAAAAAATAATAATAACACACGTGCCAAATTTCTTAAGTATGTGTATATATTGTCCACGCGTTTTTCCGAAACTGCTTTTCGGATCGAGATCATTCTTTTATTATGTTGGATTGAGTTTTTTTTAACTTTGGGAATAGTGCAAGTTTCATCAAAATCGGTCCAGCAGTTTTCAAGATATGGAGCATACGTAAATGTAATGCATATGTAAATTTAGTAATTATGGGTGTTTTGTGAATCCTTTAGGTACCGTAATTATTGCTCATTTTTAATGATGGTGTACTAAAACTAAAAACAGAAAAATAAATCACAAAAAGAAACCGACTTCAAAAGCAAAACACAAAGTGCAAAATTCTTTCGATTCGGAAGTCGGTGTCGAAAATTATAAGACAAGGTACCAAAGACCCTGACTTCCACTTCCGTGTTTTGCTTTTGATGTTGATTTATTTATTTGTGATATAGTGTTTATTTATTGTTGAAAGGTTGGCGTTTGACCACCATGCCACCTGATGGTAGGCACACTTGCCTAAAAGTAACGTATATTCATTGTTATTATATTATTTTATTTATATGAAATTTGTCCTTAATGGCAAGGGATTTAGCGACCAAGAAAATATTTCATTATAATTTAACTGCAGATTGAAATAGCATGTATGATAGAGCAACAAGGGGCGTTATAACTAGAAACAATTCCGCAGTTAATACAGCTGTTTTACTGAACAAAGAAATACCTAAATGAGTCATTACAAATGTAGTTAAGTGTTATAATAAAATTATTAGGCCAACAATAATGCCTAGAACAACAATTTAACCACGTGACTCAATTAATTTGTATTTCGAAGATGGTAGAACTTTGATGAAAGTTGAATTCGGGATAGAAACCATTTACGTCGGTGAATATACTATTTGTGTTCACATACTTTGAAGCCAAAGTATCAACGAGTCTAATAAGTTCCCACCGGATGTCCAAATACTTACTGTACGGATTTACCGAATATGCTTTTAATATAAGGATATATAGAGTCTATCTTAGTTTGTTGTGGTCTTGATACTAGCATTTATTAAGTGAAAAATACTTAAAACAATTAAAAGTGGATTACGGAAGATATCGTTTCGCATGATGTCTAAATATCAAGAAAAACAACAGGAAAAAGACGTCGTATTCAAACAATAACAAGATTTCATACGTGTGGTGTTAGATTTCATAATGTTAGTATGACGCTAATAAGTTGATACTTTATTTTAATACGTAATCACTATTTATCTTTGATACTTAGTAACTAAAGTATTACCTAACTAAGTATTTTTATACAGACGAAGTAAATTAAATAATTGTAAAGTATCAAATTAGGTTATTCCAGGTATGTCATACTAGATTTGGTGTTGCTATGCTGATATTTTTTAAATTTGCCGCGCTTTTTCAGTCTCTTCTTTCTTTTGCCAGACTCTAGCGCCTCAATTGATCACGAGAATACTTTAGAAAGATTGGTACCAGAGACTTTTTTCAGCATCCCTGCATTACCAGTCCATTTGCTAATGTGAAAATTGAAATCTCTGTCAATATTAATACAGGCAGTGCATATTTTTGAATTATTGACAACTTCTATGTGGATATCAAAGCTTGACCATTTCATCGGGTGATAGATAAAGTACATAATAGTTCTGAGAGCTTCCTAGATCAAATGAAGTACGTATTTCAGTGATCTTGGATCAAAAGCTGCCATTAACCATTCAACGACTATTTCGGTATCTTCTTCAGGAATGTCAAAACAGAAATAACCTTGCAATAGTTTCTGTAGTACTAATAACATTGCATTTAATTTTGTATTTGAATAATAGTGGAAACAACTGATTTATTCATTTGTTTCTTTGTGCATTTATAATGGAAATCTTCCCTTGTCGATGGTGTTAGCAAGTGTTTCTGAACACATGGTGTTTACAATATCTTATGTCTTTTAATAATAATATTATGTTTGTTTGTATATCAAAAGAAATAGCATGTTTAAATAATGCACGCAATAGCATTGAAGAAAAATATGAGTTAACTGCAAAGGTTTGGTTGCTCGTTACGAAATTATTGAGCTTACTAGCAACAATACCAGTTTTGCTATTTGTTAATTAGTTTTGTATAATTTCATTTAAGTTTATTTTCTAATAACTAAAGTTTGCAGATACAGAACTGTTAGTTTAACCTTTCTTTCAGTGGCACGTACGGAATGTGTATAAAAAAAGATTACAAATCCTGCATAAATTACCAAAATAAATAAACCAGAAATAAAAAACAACTCACTCGTTTTTCAAAATCCTGTTTGTCACAGATAAATTATTTACAAAACAACTGGCTGGCTGTAATGGCACGTTTTTTTTTATTTGCCTGACAGCTGTTTTCCGTGGCGACGCTTACGTCCAAATGATACCACAATCTGGCTCCTATCATAACCGACAGACTCCAATGGCGATAGATAACCAGTAAAACGTATGTATTTTGATGCGACACACACTCATGTTTGATTTGAAGTGTATGAAGTGATTTTTGGAGTAGTTCTGTGGGTGATTCATGTTTTGGCGGCAACATTTTTGGAGACCGAGAGATATCTCAGGAAAATTATTAATCGTCAGTTCTGAGAGCTTTGTAGGTTTACTTTATTAATAGGTACCTATAATTATTTACTAATTAATGCACTTATACTATAATCATTATCATCTTCCTGCGATTATCCCGTGTTATTTGGGTTCGTCAATTTATTCCATACATTCTCCCTTGTTTATTGTTTGTGGTTGTTGGTTTTCCCTTTTCCAAATATCTTTCTTAAAAGTCTTGATTGAGGAAAAATATTTCATAATTGTGTTTAGTTTTAGTAGATACCTAAATAAAATTAAACATGGTGCTCGTAGACTTACTTTTACAGTAGGTATCATAATTTATTATTGATATATTGCTTAAGAATTTTCCTACTTTCTTTATAAAAGTAATCAGTGATTAAACAAGTACTCAGCAGAATGTGTAACCGTATAGATAATGGCCACTCCTATCCTGGTTCTTTCAACGACGACCTATATATAATTCTTTTTAACCGACTTCCCAAAAAGGAGGAGGTTCTATGTTCGACTTCAAGTTTGTTTTTTTTTTTATTTTCACCGATTACTCCGTCAATTGTGGACCAATTTTGATAATTCTTTTTTTGTTTGAAAAAGTATGTTCCGAAATTGCTCCCATTTTAATTTGGTGAAGATCTGATGAAGAATTTCGGAGATATACAACAGAACTCTTCAATAAATAACGGCAAATCTCTCGGGATTGCTGCAATCGCATTTCTGTTTACTGTTTATACCATTTCATAACATAACATCACGCCAGTACGCTCTTAAGGGGTACGCAGATCTCTCATTTCATCGGATATGTTCAAGTTTCATGAAATATATTTTGGCGTTAAAGTTACCTTACTAACTTGCCTATTAGGTACGTACAACTAAAAAGTGAAAAATAAAAAATCTTTAAGCAAAAAATACTACCGTCTTCCAAATACTAAACTACAAAGTGAAAAATAACTTAATTTTTTGAAGTCGGTATCCATAACGCAAAAAAATGGTACCTACGAAAGACACCGACAAAAAAGTTATTTTTCACTTTGTAGTTTAGTATTTAGAAGTCGGTAGTATTTTTTTGCAAAAAGATTTTTTATTATCGTTTTGGTTAACGGCGTCCCCATGAAATTATGTCCTAGTGAACACAGAGGTACCAACGATATGGAACGTCTTATGATAACTGGAAAAATAGGGGGTGTAAGACCTAGAGACAGAGAGGACCCGAAGCTCCAAACGGTAGTCAAATAAAATAACAGAGCATGACAGCGCCACTCTACCAGGCTGCCGATCGCAACAGATGGAGAAAGACCATTGACAAGTTGAAACGGAGTCCCGATTCTCAGAAGTGAGAGAAAGATTACGAAGAGAATAAAACAGTATGTCCTAATATGGCTCGCCAGACCTAAATTGTTTTTAAATACCCGGTCACAAGTAATGCAATATAGTTGGCTGACGAAGTGAAAGGTATAGGAGGGCTTAAGTCTCTCATTGCAAGCAATTTGAGGCCCATTAAATATTATATTTCAGCAAAATTATGCATAATACTAAGACAAGTCTTGAGTATATATTTTGATGGTTATATAGAGAAACGGAAGACCAAAGAAAGGATAGATGGATTGTGTGTGAAAGATAAATTTTGTTTCTATATTGAGTTACAAATATTGGAGGTATATGTAACAAAGGTTTGTGGGCGTTAGGAAACCAAATCTGATGAGAGAGGAGTGATAACTGATGTGTTGATAAAGGGCGAAGAATTTAAGCCTGAAAATAGCACAGTATTCTTGGTGGCCCACATATAGAAAATTGTCAAAGAATCTAAGCTCCGCAGCATATTCTGTTAGAAAAATTCGTAATTTAACTGACATAGAGACAACTCGTTTAGTATACTTTAGCTATTTTCATTGAGTAATGTCGTACGGTATTCTGTAGTGGGGAAAATCCAAACTATCTTTTTTTGCAGAAAAGAGCTGTTCGATCAATTTATACAACTTACAGAAATTAATCATTATCAAACTAAGATATATTGTGCTATGGACTCCTGGCCCCCATAGGTGAGATTGGGATTTGCAATATTGTAGAACGTAGGTAAGCAGGACTATACTGTAAGTATGGAAGAAAAAGATTCCTCTTATACTAGGAAAAGGGTAAGCAAATGAAGATATACGTGATAAAACTGAAACTGCAATGTACCTACAAATTATGGGTTTCAGGAAATGTATGAAAATAGCCCTGTATATTGGATGTGAAACAGTAATCCGGTTTTAAACAATGGAAATCTATAGCGTCCTGTCAAATTGTCTCGCAGACCATCGTTCAAATCTTGGAACTGCTCCAAGTTAGCCGCCGAGGAGAAACTCCTGATTTATTATAAACAAAGATTATTTCGTGCTCGCTAAACCGCTAATGCGTCACCTATTACCGAATACATTAGTCCTAGATTCTATATATATATCACGGCTGTATCCTTCAAAGATTTAGGCAGAGAGTGCGTATGGCACCCCTATTGCATTGCACTAGTTATGTTCAAGTCTCACGAAATAGGAGGGGATCCTATTGCAATCAACTTGGCACAACGGCTTCCTTCTGAGAATTGTGAAAATCTTAACGGGTGAACGGATTTGGAGGAACTGCAGCCGAATTGCGTAAATGAATTCGGCAAAGGAAACAGTTTGGAACCTTCAAAGAGTTAGAATCATTTCTTTCAACTGTTCCGGTATTGCGAAACTAATTTGGAAAGGGTGCGATCATCTTCCTGATGATTTATTTCGAAATAATTAAGACATAATTTAATTTTGTTTTACTTACAGCTAATGGTTTGCTACTGCTTTTAATTAAATGGTTCCTTAAAACTGAAAAAACAATTATTCTTTACAATCAATTCTACGTCAAAATATTGGTCGTGAAAAGATTCATCTGCTTTCCTTTTCAGAGTGTAATATGCAATACGTAAAGTCGTTTTTGTGAAGGTTCCAAACTTTTTTCTTTGCCGAATTCACTTACGCATTTCGGCTGCTGGATATGTTTATCCCAGAAGCACCTACGTTCTCGTGTTATATTTTCGTCGTTCAAAGAGGCAAAGCCAGTGAAAAAAATAGCAAGCGACGTGTGTGCGTCATTTATTCTAGTCTAGCTATTTGTTTTGTTATGTTAAAGGTGCCCGTGTCAACGATTCTTCCTTTGACCTATTGTGTTTTGAGCAGCAGAGGTTTTTGGCATTCTGAACTCTTTTTATTTTTAGCTGAATCATCGCAGTGTTATTAGACGTCAGTTGGACTGGATATGATGAAGAGAAAAATTGTTTTTGCAAAGGTACTAAGTAAAAACGGCTATCAATAATTCTTGTAGACACTTTGCTTGATCCATAAATTGATGCAAAAACCAAATCAATTTTACCAAAAAAATAAAAAAAATATCAAGGCAAGTCAGTTCTCTAAATTTCACAAATAAAATGTAGATACTAATGTACAACCTATATTGTTAACCGTAAAGTAAATAACTAACTAAAAAAACACAAAATAAGAACCGACACGTAAATATCTAGCAAAAAATACACTAAATAAGAACCGTAACGTAAATAACTAACTAAAAAACTACTAAAAAAGCACAAAATAATAACCGTAACGTAAATAACTAATAAAAAAATACACTAAATAAGAACCGTAACGTAAATAACTAACTAAAAAAGCACAAGATAATAACCGTAATGTAAATAACTAACAAAAAAATACACTAAATAAGAACCGTAACGTGAATGACTAACTAAAGAACTACTAAAATAAACACTAAATAAATAAACAATACTAATCAAATAAATAACTACTAACTTTTATAACAAAGGATCGCTGGAAGTCTGGAAGTATCACCTAAAAAAACCGCTTAGTTCTAAAGAATACTTTTTCCCACGGAGAATCAGTGAACGAAGATATTTTTTAAAGTTTATGAACACTGTTTAATTTTGAAATTAAGAATTAAAAAATTAAAACTTATATAATTATCCCGACGAAGATATTTAACCAATATTTGACAATAGAATATGTAGACAGGCAGATACTTACTGGGTATCTGGGAGGAGAGTACCGATCACAGAAACGCACCAAGCACAACTAGACCTAAATTCAGTCATAAACTACTAAATATTGACATGAAGGGTGTAGTAGCGACGTCACTTAAGATTCTGTAGAGTGGTTCCGTAGATAATATGTTAGTATCTAGAGACTCTTGATAGATAAGAAGGACAGGAAGCCAGTTACATCAGCTAAGCCTGTCTAAAATGATTTTTTTCGGTAGGAGAAGAATTTACTGACTTTTGTTAAGCAAAATCAATTTCAATGGTTCTTCTTTCATCACAATATCTCTGTCTTTCCCTCTTGCCCTTATTTTTATGAAGTATATCGTCGAATTAATATTTATATCATGTAAATTATGCTATAAAAACTTGTTTAACTAAAAAGCTTGTTACAAAGAAAAATAACTTCAATTTCGTAAGTCGGTTTCAAAAAACGGAGAAAGTAAAACAGGTACACCGACTTCCGTAATTGAAGTTATTTTCCACATTTTAGTGTATTTTTTAAAGTCTTTTTAGGTAAAAACGTTTTATAGCATCATTATTAACATGATATAAACATTAATTCGGCTGTTTTTTTTTTTTTTTAAAGTTTTTTAATTTTCACTTTTTAGTTGTGGTACAAAATGAGCAAGTTATATAGTAAAGTAACTGTAATGCCCAAAGTTAAGATTACCCGAATAAAATAAAACTTGAACATAAGCGGTGACATGTACCAGGGTGAATTGTACACATCTGTGTACCCTTAAGAGCGTACCGGCGTGATGTTTTGCGGTTGCAGCAATCCTGCGATTTGCCGTTGTTTATTGAAGAGTTCTGTTGTATATCGCCGAAGTTCTTCATCATATCATCACCAATTTTTCGTCATATTTAAATAGGACCACATGAGACCAGCTTTTTTCAAATAAAAAAAGAATCATCAAAATCGGTTCACCTAGTAAAAACGTCAGAGGAGACACATACAAAAAAATACATTCGAATTGAGAACCACACCCTTATGAAGAAGTCGGTTAAAAAGAGCATAAGAGCTGTCAGTTATTAGTTCACTATTCATCATAATATACTATTACAATGCCTTGATGCCATTTTCCAAACTATATTAAGTCGGCTTATTAGTTCGACTGAGAAGACTATAAAAAACAATCTATTTAAAAACCATCTCCTTCAAGGGTTTTTAAAACAACATTCCGAACACAGAACCCTAACGATGAAGTGCATTTTATCAAGCAAGCCAGTCAACAGCACCCCTTGAGCAAATGATAAATGTCGCCGTGATTCTTCAGAAACGCGACGGCACGTGAATGCCGAAGCACCTGTGATATTCCTAGCGACCTTGGCTGATGAGGATGTCTATTGAACATCATATCGGAAAGTGTTTGGGTAGGAATGCTGGGAATTCTCTTGTATTTGCAATAAGTGGAAGCGTACGAACTGACGTACTCAAGTAGGCCACTACAAACATAATTATTGTGTAACAAGCTTCTGCCAGCGGCTTCGCCCTCGTGAAAGTAAAAAATTAGCCCGAGTGATCATAAGCCCGGAATAAAAAGTATCCTATGTGCTATCTCTGAGCCAAATTTCATCCTGATCCGTCAAACCGTTTGAGCGTGAAGAAGTAACAAATATACAAAACATACACACACACACACACACTCAAAAACTTTCGCCTTCAAGCAAGCATTCAACACCCAATTTGAGTGCGGTGTTGGTGATCAGACTAAGTTTCCCATATGTACTGGGGTACCCAAATATCCGTTCACCTGTACCCTTAAGGATCTGAATAACACCTGCGACGCCGCAATAAACGGTGACCAGGTGTTAGGACCAAACAGCCGCCAGCTGGCGCTGGACCCAAACATTTTACCAAAAGACAAAAAGAGGAACCAAAACCGACAATGGTTGCTTGCTAAAAGTGACAAAGATTTAAAGATGCTGTACAATGAGTAACGAGTATGACTCATTATGATCATAAGGTCCTGTCAAAAATTATCCGCAATCGGTATGTGACAATTGGTTCCACGGACAAGAGCCACAGGCCAAATTTGGGGGTTCCAAGAGCCAAATTATTTCTGGTACATTTCAGATACAAATAATATATGGTCGGCGCAGATGGTAAATATTGTGTGGATGTTATATCTACATCATGTCTATATAAGGATGCAAAATGGACACCATCTTCATTTAATTCGATAGACATAGATGGGAAAGTAGAATGTCGAAAGATGATATTGCCAGTCAAATCATGAGACCCTTAGCTTCTTCATAGCGTATCGGTGGCGATAAACAGCGATCTGTAGATTGGCTCCATTAAGATCGGATACAAGTACTCTTCGGTACTCTTGTTCTGGCTTTAGTTCTTTAGCTTCTGTAACGAGCAGGCGAAGGGACACACGGGACATGATATTAAATGTCCCATCATCTATGGAACACCTCTTAGAGTTGTTCCGCACGGCATTCGATTATACATTTTTTTTACGAATTGGAAATGTTCTGAATTCGGATCCAGTGTTCAACGTAGTCCAAGTAGTACTCATCACCATCATCCACAGACCGACTTCGCCCATTGCTAAGCATTATTAGGCCTTTCTTTCTCTTTTTGTGCCAATACCCACGTTCCCGTGCCAGGCTCATCCATGTTCTACCCGCGATGGCAACAATGTCGTCTAACTATCTTTCCGCCGGAAATTCTTCTTCTTCCAGTCCTAGGTCACCCTCTTTCTCCACGTTATACTGGAATTCGGTCTATTACCTGTGGTAAGTAATACTACGGCTACTTAAGTCTGACTTTTGTCAGATACGTATCAGAGGCAGTGCGGAACCACTTTTATCTGAATAGTGGAAATCTGAAAACCTTTGTGTACATTTCATACACATATAAACCACGAGAGAGCCTTGCAAGGCCAGCGCTAGGGCTAGTCGAAAATTTGTCATTTACCATTAAACAAGTGTGTGGAGGGATGAACTGTGGTCGGTGCTATCCGGGTACGGTGTGGACTGGCACTTGGTACGGGTACGGGCACTGAAATCTCTATATAGGGATTCCAGTGCTTGTGTTGGGATTAATGGGACGTATACGGACTGGTTCTTCATCTCAAGGGATGTTAGACAGGGCTGTGTAGCGTCACCGTGGCTGTTCAACTTGTACATGGATAGTTGTCTGAAATCTTTGATAGAGCATGGGTGCGGATTGAGGATGAATGATTTGCCTGACAAACGCCTTCTCAATGCAGATGATCAAGTTCTACTTGCATCGTCAGCAGAACAGTTGCATGACATGGTGACTGTGATGAATGAAGTTTTTAAGTTAAAAGGGATGAGTATAAATGTGAACAAGACTAAGGTAATAGTGTTGTAAGAGAAGACGATGTATCTGAGAGTGAAGTGAAAATAAATGGTAAGTGTGGTGCAAGTGAACGAGTTAGTGTTTATTTGGGGAGTATGTTCATAAGGGATGGAAATTTTTAAGAAGATTGGAAAGGAGCAGGGAATAAAGTGAATGGTGCTATACATGCGGTTGTGACCAGCCAGTCGATGTCCCCGGAGGCTCGACTCACCGTTCACAACTGTTGAAGTGTGGAAGTAAAGGTTGGGTATAGCAAACAAAACATGAAAGTAGGATTAATGCAGTAGAAATGCGTTCCTTGCGAAGTATGTGTGGTGTAACTTTAAATGATAGATTAAGGAATTATGTAATAAGACAACGTTGTGGTTTAAAAGAAGATTTATTGACTTTAAAAAATCTTTTGAAAGTCGGTGTCCATAACGCAAAAATTGGTACCTACGAAAGACACTGACTGCCAAAAATAAAGTTATTTTTCACTTTCTAGTTTTTATGTGGAAGTCGGTAGTATTTTTTTGCAAAAAAGTTTTTTTATTTTTCACTTTTTAGTTGTACCTACCTAATAGGCAAGTTTTTTAGTAAGGTAACTATAATGCCAGAATATATTACACGAATATCATGAAACTTGAACATAACCGGTGAATTGAGAGATCTGCGTACCCCTTAAGAGCGTACTGGCGTGATGTTGTGCTATGAAATGGTATAAACAATAAACAGACATGCGATTGCAGCAATCCTGAGAGATTTGCCGTTATTTATTGAAGAGTTCTGCAAAATGGGCCAATTTCGGAACATATTCTTCCAAATAAAAAAAAAATTC
Source organism: Orthosia cruda (assembly GCA_964057195.1). NCBI lineage: Eukaryota > Metazoa > Arthropoda > Insecta > Lepidoptera > Noctuidae > Orthosia > Orthosia cruda. The sequence continues at coordinate 4,366,789 of OZ059827.1, forward strand.
AAAATCGGTTCACAATTGACGGAGATATCGGTGAACAAACATAAAAAAAAACATACACGTAGTCGAACATAGAACCTCCTCCTTTTTGGTAAGTCGGTTAAAAATTGAAAAGAGTATGCTAAGACGGTTTCGCCATGTTGAGAGGATGAATGAAAGGCGACTAACGAAAGGTATATACAAGGCTGACGTGAATGGAAACGCCGGGAGGAGACGCTCTAGGAAGACTTACGTAGACCTTATTGGTGATGCTCTTCAGGGCGGCCAGGTGCGCAGTACTCATAACCGGCGTGCATGTATGACTAGATGTATGAACGTGAGTGAAGCAAAAGAAGTATGTAAGGATCGTAGCATGTGGCGTTCTGTAGTTTCTGCCTACCCCCATGGGAAAAAGGCGTGAGTGTATGTATGTATGTCTGTAAACTAGGAATCATTGACACGAAGAAGAGAGATACCCATATTTGATTATGTACAGGTTTAAGAAAGGAAATAAGACGATGTCTAGCTACTATTTACAATGAATCATAAGAAAAACTTACCATGCTAATTGTTGTTGATATTATTTATCACACCTCCTTCCGAAATTAGTTATTTATATGCTAAAACAAAGAAAAGTTCTGTTAGTTTTTGTAGTCTTCAAATATTTGCGTACATATTAATACTGTTTATTATATCTTAGAAGCTTAGATAGAGTTATTTTATTTCATTATGTTCATTGAACTTAGTACTCTGTGCCATTGATGCGTGTCTAGGTCAATATTTTATTTAAAAATAGGTTCTTCCAAATATTTTTGGGGTTCCGTATCTCGAAAGGAAAAACGGAACCCTTATACGATCACTTTGTTGTCCGTCCGTCTGTCTGTCTGTCAAGACCCTTTTTCTCAGGAACGCGTGGAGGTATCAAGTTGGAATTTATATCAAATACTCAGGTCTACTGTCTCTTAAAGCTGTGAAAAAATCAGACAGCCGTTTATGCCGCAAATTTCCGCAAATTTTCGACACTCGCAAGGGAATTAAAACGTACAGGGTAATTCCCGTGAACTCAGTATCTTGAAATTTGGTACGAAGCAACGTCTTATAACGAAGATAAAGGAAAAATTACAAAAACTGTAAATTGTCAGTTACATCATATAATAAAAATAAATTTAATAATTTTGAACATACTACCCTTTCCTCATGAACGCGTAGAGGTATTAAATTGAACAGGTCTATAATACCATTAAGCTGAGGTTTGTACGGTACCCTCGGTGCGCGAGTCCGACTCGCACTTGGCCGGTTTTTTTTATACATTCGTTTTAGCTTACCCTGCATTGTCATCCAAACCAAACGTGTATACAAAATTTCATCCTAATCGGTTGAGGATAACTGCTTTAAAATTCAATTGCAAGATTTGACCCAAACTCAGATACAAGATAGTAAAAAGCTAGTAATAAACACTATATAAAAATAATAAAACTGTTTATGGATAAAATTTCCTTTATGGGCCGTTGATTTGGAAGTTCATTTTTTTTTTGTAGGTAGTACTCATAAATAGAAAGCTTTTCACAAATTTTCAAGACTCGGCAATTTTATGTTTTTTTGTATGTTTTTCGTGAGGTAAAAATATCAGAATTAGTCCAAGAGGGAGCGAAGCGAGCTCGGGAGCTTTGGGCACCCCGACACGGACAGTTTAGGTTCGAAGAGATGACGGGAGCTGAAGTGAGCGAGCAAAGCGAGCGAACTCAGCTCTCCTCATCTGCTTCGTGTTAGGTTACTTTAGACCCTTCAGACAGAAATAGGAGCCCCGCGCTGCGGGGCTCCGTCGACATTGTTGTTAAATAGTAATTGTAAAAACTTTAACCATGGATATCTCCTTAACCATGGGGTTTCGTGGGGTGGGGATGGTACAGTGGGGTAGCCCCACTACCCCGCCACTTCCCTACCCCCTTCCTGCCCCAAAAATCGATGGACTTTGATAGAAATTTTTATTCTAACCTAAAAACTTTGACCATGGATATCTCCATAACCATGGGGCCCTCTCCCCTCCCTCCTCCCTCCCCCCCGCGCCATAAATCAGCGGCCCATAAAGGAAATTTTAACCCTGTTTATTCTCAGACACATTTAAATATATTACATACATACGTACATAAACTCACGCCTTTTTCCCCTGGGGGTAGGCAGAAACTACAGAACGCCACCTGCTACGATCCTTACATACTAATATATTAATATTACCTTAGGTCTTGTCTCAATAGATACGGTTATAAAAAAAAGTGAAATATATTGAGCTCCCTTCTAGAATAGTTATCTTCTTCCTTCTTCCATTCTAGAATATTCTTTGTTGAAAACCAATCAATTTGCCTAGTCCTTAAACTACTATGTTGGGGTCGGCTTCCAATCAACCTATATATAATTGAAAGGGTTTGGTCATCCAGCGTAAATATAAGTTTCTCTGTGTACATTACGGCATTTTCTGCATTCCTACGCATCACCTGCCAATACTATGACATTTGACATTCGATTTCCACAAAACTTTTCAGCCATCTTATCTATCTTCATTAAAATAAGTTTCATCATCATCATCAACCTTTTAATGTTCCTACTGCAGGGACACAAGCCTCCTTTCTGCGAGAGATGGCATGGGCTTTAAAATAAGTTTATCCACTGCTATTACAATGCTAAATGCTAATCGAAACTAAAGTTTTTTTGTTGTTTTATTTTAGAATCAATCTTTGCATAATTTGTGTAAGTAATCCTTTCGGAGGGCACGTCCTTTTAGGCCAGTAACCTTGTGTCATTGTAGTGTGTTGCCGCTTAGTAGCTAAGTATCCTTAGTTGGGATCTAAATCTTATACTAAAACATGCAATATTTGTATATATGTCGCAGCCATCTGGTTAAATTAGCCAGCTAATTGGACGTCTAGGCCGTTCATTAAACACCTGTATCCAATTGGATGCCTAGGCCGATATTTAATAGAATTAGAATCATTCAACGTTTAAGCACTTGACGTATTGAAAGTCAGCCCTTTGAGGATGATTGGCCAAGTGGCCAAGACTCAGCCAAGTGATTCATTATATTATTTATTTTCCACTGCGACGCTAGTAGTCACCAAAACAAATATGGCGTGAACAGCGCAAACCATGAATGTTATTTTTCGTTCTTTTGAGGCTTTTTAAATAAAATTAAAGTGTCAAAATAGTATGAAAAAATTACAAATGTCTTCTGCAAATTTTCGAGATTTGAGTCTAAACTAACAAGTCACGCTAACCAAACATCAAAAATTCATCAATATCCAATTTAACTAAATTACTACACGACATTCAGTCATCTGGTTAAACATTGCGCTCAATGACTTAGCTAGTTGTCCTTCAGCCGTTTAATTGGATGCTGGCGTTTAATGAAAGGCCTAGGCACCCAATTAACTGGCTAATTTAACCAGATGGCTGCGACATATATAGTATACAGGGTGGCTCAAAAATCGTGTATCAAACAAAACAGGGTGATTTTTGGAGCTAATATACAGTAGCTCATAAAGTACCTTCAATATATTTTTTTCTCCTTATTACCCCAACTATAGCCTTGTTTTGTTTGTTCCACGATTTTTTGCCCATCCTGTATATATATTAAACATATATTTGTAATCACTTTCTCATAAACGGCTCTTGGTTTCGATTAAATTTGCAATATAAGGGTTCTCGGGGGCGAAAAATCGATCTAGCTAGGTCTCATGTCATGTATTGTCGATGACAAAATGAAGACATTTGATATTCGCCATTTTGGCGCTGATAGCAACGTGACTTAACGTAAGAGTCCATGGAACTAATATTAGAGATGGGACACAGCTCTCGGTAAAAAAATACTGTTATGGGCTTTATCGATCGTGAGAATAATTTAATAAGTAAGAAAAGAAAAAAAAACCAGTTATTTTTATTATGATTCATTTTTAAGTAATAGAATACCATTTTCTATTAAATAATGTTCAAAATTAATAATATATACAATTGAATATGTCTAATATTATGACTAATAACAAAACAAAAAAAAGCTTACTGCGCAAAAAAAAATTCGTCCACATCGATGTCAATGGGATACGTGCCCAGAACGCTGGCAGCATTGCCACGTTGAATGGCAATGCTGATTCTCTGGCTAAAGAAAAGGCCAGCCCTCTGGTCACGCGAACAGTCGACTAACCGTTTACTTATGTCTCGAAACACTCGGTGAGCACTCGGACCCCATGGACCTAATGTCTCAACCCCAAACGTAATAAAATATAACAACCTTATTGGCAGTTATATGTTTGAGCAAACATATAACTGCCAATAAGGTTGTTATATTTGCGCCGTTTGAGGTTTTCTGCACCAGCAGCAGCCGCCCCAGCACAGCCCGCCGTGCTAAGAAGATGGGATGGCGCAAGGGTATCGACACATGTTGCATCCCACACCAAAGGCCTACCCAACTTCCATGGCAATATGGTCATCCCGTCCAGTCTCTTCCCATCGTCGCGCGCCAAGCCATTTGGTTCTAAAACAGATGGCACCCCGGCGGTGACAAGAGCTCGACGTAAGATGCTGGCGTGCCGTGCTAACCGACCAGCGCTACTACTGCAAGATAGGCCATGGTGTCCGAGGCGGTCGACTGCTTCACCACATTGACAACGATGTGGAGCTCCGCTGGGAGTACCTAGGCGCAAACATGTAGCGATCCGGAAGGTACTGTCACTCAACATTGTTCCTATGTTGAGTGACGGTAATGCCTGTAGCCAGAGGCCCGACTCCCATTCACCCACAGCCAGTAGGCGAGCACGCTCAGCAGTATTGGTGGACGTATTTATGAGTTTATTCCGTACCAATCTGCAGAGCGGCTCATCCCACTGTCTTTGGGAAGATGGGTTTTCGGGCAACGCCGTATTCGGGCAAGTCGGTCGAGCACGGCACTTCATAGTCAACCAGTGACAGGGATAAAATTTTAGTGGCTAACGTTTCAGTGCTGTGGACCGAAGACAGGAACGCCGATAGGCTTATACTAGAAATTTTGCGGATGCCGAGCCCACCGAAGCGAATGGGTAGCGTGGCTTGCGTCCAGGCTCGGTCATCCAAGGCCATATTTAAGATAGATGTCAGAGTGCATCGAATAATTTCGTCAATTTTTTCCAGGAGAAGTGGCTGCTTCCATAAAGGGGAAGAGCGGAGAAAATACATAAAATTTGGTCCAAAACAACAATACCTAATAAGAGTAAAAGCCGAATGTAGGTTAATTTTGGAGAGTCTATCCGAAATATCATTGAAATGGTTAATTTTGCCATCAATGAATGAAGAAAAACTGTCTTCCAAAATTGGGGAACCTAGGAGGTGCAGTGAACTTTTATCTAAAATTTTGATCTCTGGGGCTATTGCATAAAAATTCTGTAGGGTCGGTTGTCTGTCGGTACAGTCACAAAGAAAATTTCACATTTGGAGTGTGATTTGAACTGCTCGTTCAGGAATTTGAAATCTGCTAAAACGGTGTCTACGTCACCTAGTGACGTTCTAGTGTTCCATCATCCAAATACCATACGTTAAATTTCGAATTTAGTTTTTGAATGATCGGATGAATAGCCAGACTGAAAATGACTGGCCCGAGAGGGTCACCTTGTTGGCAACCAACTGAAGATTCCAAAAGATTGTCTTTGTATAATAATTTTGATGGGAGCCTATAGCATTGCCACAAAAAGCCGAAAATTTCTGGTAACTCTTTTTTTGCTTCAGTCAACAAAGTGTCCCTGTTGACGGAATTAAAGGCGTTTTTAACGTCAACCTTGAGGATGACCTTACCCTTACCGGCATTCAAAAAAGTGGGAAGGGCATGTACGGCAGCCTCACAACCCCCTCGGGATCCAAAGCCAAGTTGAAGGGGCTGGAATTTAGTAGTAAGAGTTTTACCATACAGTTTACAACATATTTTGGCTGCCATACGCCTGTAGGTGCACCCGATGGCAATTGGACGAATACCGCCGTCTCTCTTGCGCAGGGCACATAAGTTGGCCCCGTATAAGACATCGACGACGACGACGGCATCGTTCACACCGCATTAGAGCATTAGGTTGACTAGAGCCGCAAGCTCCTTCAAAAGAGACTCACCAGCGTCCCCGGCGCCTGAACTTAAAAGATCTTTTAAATGTTGAGGAGTCAGACCGTCGAGGCCGCCAGCGGAACCGCTTCGGATGGAGCTCACGGCTGCAATCAACTGGGGGGCTGAAATTTGTAGAAAGGATGAATTGAGATCGGGGGTGTCGGGTGGGTCGGGCAAGGCAAGATCATCCGCAGGCGCTGGATGTTTACTCTCCAAGGCTGAAATTTTTTCTGGAGAGTAAGGCGCCACCACATCACTGCTAAACAATAGCCTGGCCGCTCCTCTAATGTCATTCATTCATCATTTCAGCCGAAAGCACATTGCTGGATCACTGCTGGACATAAGCCTCCCCCAGGCGTCGCCACATTGACCGATCCCGTGCGTCTTGCATCCAGCGCCTTCCCGCAACCTTAACCAGGTCATCAGTCCACCTAGTGGGAGGCCTTCCAGCGTATCGTCTTCCGGTTCGCGGTCGCCATTCCAGAACTTTTCGGCCCCATCGGCCATCCGTTCTGCGAGCAATGTGCCCTGCCCACTGCCACTTAAGTTTGGCAATTCTTCGGGCTATGTCGGTAACTTTGGTTCTCCTGCGGATATCATCATTTCTGACGTGATCACGCAAAGAAATTCCGAGCATAGACCTCTCCATTGCCCTTTGGGTGACTTTGAGATTTCTGATAAGGCCCATTGTGAGCAACCACGTCTCGGTTCCATAGGTGATCACTGGCAACACACACTGGTCATAGACTTTTGTCTTGAGACACTGCGGTAAATTGGACGAGAAGATACCACGCGTATCCCGAACGCCGCCCAGCCGAGTCGGATTCGACGGTTGATCTTTTTCTCGAAATTGGACCTACCCAACTGGACCATTTGTCCCAGGTAGACATAATGGTCTACAACTTCGAGTGTAGAGTCTCCGACCTTGATAGGAGTGGGTGTTACATGTCCACCACTATGTCGCCGACAAACCGAAGATGAGTAATGTACTCGCCATTAACGTTGATGCCCAGCCCCCTCCAGTCCAGAACCTTGACGACATCCTCCAGCGCTGCAATGAACAGTTTCGGAGAAATGACGTCTCCCTGTCTCACGCCGCGCTGGAGAAGGATTGGTTTCGAGGTCTGATCCTGAAGACGGACTGACATGGTGGCGTTTTTGTACAAACACTTCAACACTTCAATGTACCGGTAGTCGATCTGGCACCGTTGGAGAGACTGCAGTACAGCCCAAGTCTCAATCGAATCGAAGGCTTTCTCGTAGTCCACAAACGCTAAACATAGAGGCAGGTTATACTCTTCGGTCTTCTGTATAACCTGCCGCAGCGTATGTATGTGGTCTACGGTGCTAAAGCCTTTTCGGAATCCGGCTTGTTCGGGGGGCTGGAAATCGTCAAACCTGCGCGCGAGACGATTCGTGATGACTCTTGAAAACAACTTGTAGACATAGCTAAGAAGTGAGATGGGCCTATAGTTCTTCAGCCGGGCATTGTCGCCCTTCTTGAAGAAGAGTACCACCACACCCCTGCACCATGCCTGTGGCGTTTTGCCCTCGAGTATGACGGAATCAAACAGTTTCTGAAGGGCCCTAAGGACCGGTTTGCCACCCACCTTCGGGAGTTCGGCCGTAATTCCGTCATCACCCGGCGCCTTTTTGTTTTTGAGCTGTTTCAGAGCCATCCTAATCTCGTAAAGGCTGACGTCCGGGATATCTTCGGTATAGTGCCGGGTCAATCTAGCTCTTGGGTCGTTTGCTAGACTCGCAACGGGCTTGCTGATCGATGTGTACAACTGCCCATAGAATGTCTCGATCTCCCTGAGAAGCTCCGGTTTGGCGGATACGATCCTGCCATCGTCGGTCTTCAGTTTCGTGAGTTGGCTCTGCCCAATAGCCAGATCCCTTGCAAACACCTTGGAGCCTTTATTTCGCTCGATCGCGTTTTTAATACTAATGAATGTGAGTGAAGTAAAAGAAGTATGTAAGAATCGTAGCAGGTGGCGTTCTGTAGTTTCTGCCTACCCCCATGGGAAAAAGGCGTCAGTTTATGTATGTATGTACTATCAGGGGGCGCCACTATCAAGGTTTTGCCCCGGATCGAAAAAATCGTAGATCCGGGGCTGTTCCGAGGTGCTTTTCTAGGCCCCCATATTAGTGATTGGTGTACCCCAAAGTGCTATTCTAGGCCTTCACTTTTGCGATTGGGATACCCCAAGGTGCTTTACTAAGCCCTCATGTTTGCGATTGGGGTATCCAAAGGTGCTTTTCTAGGCCCTCATGTTTGCGATTGGGGTACCCCAAGGTGCCAATCTAGGTCTTTGAAATTGCTGCTGGGTTATCCGTAGGTGCTAGTTCCTATCTAGGCCTACCTTTATATTGGAGATGGCGATACGGATAAACCAAAGTGCTACTCTATGCTTCTATATTTGCAAGTGGGGTACTCCAAGGCGCCATTCTAAGCCCTTATATTTACGCAAGTTTAGCTTTTAATGGTAAGGTAATCTTAGTCCTCTTCTAAAGTGGGTGCGTAGTACCAAGAAATCACGTGTCGATTAAAATGGACACTTAAAACTTGATAAAGAAGCTAAATTCAATCCAAGTTCTCAGACACGTTTATTACGTCATAGTAAGTATAGTAATTTGGTCTCATATCTCGTACTGACAACATGACTCCAAGCTAAACCTTCCAGTATAAGTTGGCCTCGCGTTGTATAGACTTTTAGTAGAATAAAAAGTCAGGCTAGACTGGAAATGCGTATTTTGAAGTGTTGTGTATACTTATAAAAATGTGTCACTGGTTCAGGTGTAGGAAAATTACAATTATGAAAGTGTCGATGATAAGTATAATGATTATGCGGTAGTGGAGTGGCAGATAAGTGAAGTGGAAGATAATTGCTGAAGGAATTTTCATTGCCTATGCTAGTTATAGGAATTAGTTATGTTTCATGGTTCTAGCACCACGTGGATCTGTGTGAGGAAGCTGAAGACCTTGACGAGGACAAAGCGCCGATCAGAATTATTTTGCCTTTGGAAGAAGGTGATCCTGGCTAAGATACTCTGAGATGACTGAATGATTTCTTCATTATTGTGCGTAGGAAGTTTGTCACGCTATTTAAAATGCCCAAGTGGTTGGAAAGGTTATGCAATGACTCGCAGTAGCAACTCGAACTCGATGTAGGTAACGGCGTGAAGGAAGTTTTCCTAAGTCTCTTTCGGTGAAACAATTTACAAAGGAAATAGAATTTGGAATCGGGGAGTGTGCGATGGAATTGCATGAACTAATTCCTCCTAGCCCGTTCCATCATCGGACATCCCTATACGCGCCAAATGTTTTGGGAATACTTTTATTATGCGTAGGTACTGCTAAGGAGTGGAATTCCCTGCCGGAGTCTGAATTTCCTGATAGCTACAACCTGCGAGTCTTTAAGTCAAAAGTGAATAGGTTTCTTCTAGGCAAGCGTGCTGCATCGTCGACCGCATCATCTCTTGCCATCAGGTGAGATACGCATCAAGCGCGAGCATATTAATAATAAAAAAAGCAGAAGAACTCCTAATTGAATAGTAATTTTACTGCCGAATAAAGATGATAGAAACAAGAAACTGGTACTTTCAACCGCTACATAAAAAAAAGATACTGTAATTAAAAGCTGATCCGAATGACGTGGATTCGGTACCGATGATCTGAACTGTCTATTTGTATATCTATACTGGTTATATTTCTTTCTCCACCAGCATATTTAGAAACCAAGTTTTTCGCCTTCTTTCATAGTACACTAAACCAACCAGGTCCTTTACCCAGGTCAAGACCAATTCCCAGATGATACTACTTTACCGTATTGAAGTAACAGTTTGTCAACAGTTTTATCTTGTCCAGTTACCAGTAATAGTGTGATAACCCCGTGGCTAAGGGCTCGACAAACTACTTACAATAACTTCATGATAATCTGCGGTTACCAATCCAGTATTATCTACTGGTTTAATAAGGGTGATCACACATTAGTGAGAAAAACATCAACAACACAGGGTGTAGCGGAATGGTGCGAACATATTTTAAAAACTGCTTCTGAAAAGCAATCCCAAAAAGTACATCGATTTTCCATACAAATTTGTCATGAGTTAACCAAAATTGTATGGGAGATACAAAACGGTGAAGGAAAACATCGTGAGGTAACCGGCATGTCCTAGAAACAAAAATTCGTATACATGTCACATCCACCAACCCGCACTGGGCCCGCGTGGTGGATTACGGCCCATTCCCTCTCACAGAGAGGAGTCCTATATCCCAGCTGTGATGGGAACATTAAAAAGGCTGATGATGATGTCAATATTTTTTTGAGAGTTGACTATGATGTCCTTGTAGAACGTTGTTCATTAACATGGGCAAAAGCAGTTTTTTAAAATATGACCATATTGTTACAAAATAGGGCAACGCCATCTAGTAGAAGAAATAAGTAGTAACTAGTGGCGCCATCTAGTATCGGATAGGGGAACTACTGTTCGAGCCGAACATTCTGGAAGTTTCTAGTCGCTTCGGGAACAATGATTCGAAAGTCGATTGTTCTGGAAGTTTCTCGAATTATCTAGAACAGTATGGAACGTTCTAGAAACATCTTCCGTGCTATATAAAGAGCGGTCGGGTTCGTCGTGAGGCAGTTTCGATTTGGAAGCGACACAGAGCGATCGGAAAAGGAAAAACACTTCATAAACAATTCTATTACTTCACACTATTTACGAAGTAATAGAATTGTTTAAGAAGTGTTTTTGTAATAAAGTGTGATTAATTAAAGTCTGCTGTTTAAATAATTATTCCCTGAACCCCAGCTCGTAACAATAAGTTTTCGTTACACCCTGTATTATTTATTTTAGACTTCTTCCTTTCAGGTCTATGATCACTAATATATTCGGGTCTATGGTTAACTCCTTAGATCGTTTGAGCCAAGTAGGTGGCCACCTTAGTTGCAGCGTCGTCGGTGGCAATTATTAAGTCCTCCAAAGAACAGGAGTATGGACACTAGGGCAATCAAACGAAAAACTAATAAGAGATATATTTATTTTAAAAGCAAAAGGATTTAACAGATTACCCACTCCCTCGCAAAGATGAGGCGTGTGTCCAAACAGCCTGCAGTATCATTTATACTTAGTCTGATTTTGTTTTTGCTGTGGCGCTATAACTTACCGTAAGTCGTGTAAGTAGGTAGTAGGTACACGACTTACAGGTTGTGTATTCAACAAAAAATGTAATGCGTTGGCAAACAAGTGTAACTGCAATCATAATATGGCAAAACGCTGTACGTTGAAACAACCTATTTTTCCAAAGCTTATGAATTTACCAAAATTGGGCGGATAAAATTGGGTTGTATTGCCGCGTACGGACTCTTTCACTAAAAACTTTATCTTGTTCTAACTATTTTTAAAAGGGATCGTATTAACTGCACATCAAATTAATAATCACCTATCGATTTATTTCCATCACGTATATACTTTTTAACCGACTTCCCAAAAAGGAGGAGGTTCTATGTTCGACTTCAAGTTTGTTTTTTTTTTTTTGTGTATGTTCACCGATAACTCCGTCAATTGTGGACCGATTTTGAAAATTCTTTTTTTGTTTGAAAAAGTATGTTCCGAAATTGGTCCCATTTTAATTTGGTGAAGATCTGATGAAGAACTTCGGAGATATACAAAAGAACTCTTCAATAAATAATGGCAAATCTCTCGGGATTGCTGCAATCGCATGTCTGTTTGTTGTTTATAACATTTCATAACATAACATCACGCCAGTTCGCTCTTAAGGGGTAAGCAGATCTCTCATTTCACCGGTTATGTTCAAGTTTCATGAAATCTATTCTGGCGAAATAGTTCCCTTACTAACTTGCCTATAAGGTACGTACAACTAAAAAGTGAAAAATAAAAAACCTTTTTGCAAAAAAATACTACCGACTTCCAAATACAAAACTACAAAGTGAAAAATAACTTAATTTTTTGAAGTCGGTGTCCATAACGCAAAAAAATGGTACCTACGAAAGACACCGACTTTTTTTACATCAAAAATACTGACTGCACAGCAAATTAATCAGAGCTCGTAATTAATCAGAGTTGCTAATCTCGCGTCAAATTTATTTTTACGTAACTATGCCGTTTTGTTCCATTTTGAAGTTCAAAGATGACAGTAACGGCTGTTGAAAATTCATTCAACCAATCACAGCAGATAACGCGTGCTAGACAATTTGTCACATTAATTCTCCGATAATTTTAAGGTGGGAAACTGAGGGTAAGAGAAAGAATCATAAAAATGAAGTTATTTCGCATCATCGGTAAAAACGATTTTATTTGTATTCTAAGAAAATCTTAGTAATTATTTTACTATAAAATTTAGAAGCAGTGGTGGCCCAGTGGTATCAGCCGCGACTTACAAATTGTAGGTCGTGGGTTTGAGCCCAGGCAGGCGCTTCACTTTGTGTAAATTATTTCATCACCACTGCTCTCAAAACGGTGATGGAACATCGTGAGGAAACCGGCATGTCCTAGAACCAAAAAAAAATCAAACCGACTTCCAAAACAAAACACTTCAAAGTGAAAAATAACTTTCTTTTCCGAAGTCGGTGTCTTTTGTACCCATTGTTTTCCGTTATTCGACACCGACTTCGGAAAAGAAAGTTATTTTTCACTTTGAAGTGTTTTGTTTTGGAAGTTGGTTTGATTTTTTGTTAAAAAGTTTTTTATTTTTCTCTTTTTAGTTTTGGTAGGTACCTCCAATTAATATGAAAATCATTTATAGCCAAAGTACATCTTATGACAATTCCAATAAGCCCAAACACGACTAGGATACATTGTTTTATTTCTAGTGGCCATTGTGGTCTTCTTCATCAGTTCCACTTCACTAAATGATACTTTCTGAGTGCAAATGATTGCATTATTGATGAAAATACCAAAATCGCTATATGAAAGCCTATAATATTTGAGGAGTTCCCTCGATTTCTCTAGGATTCCATGATCAGATCCTGGTTTTCTTATCATGGTACCACCCTTGGAATACATCCTTTCCAACAAAAAAAGAATCATCAAAATCGGTTCATAAACGACGAAGTTATCCGCGAACACACATAAAAAAATATATATATACGGTCGAATTGAGAAACCTCCTCCTTTTTGGGAAGTCGGTTAAAAATCGAACACATGTGACTTCCACCAACCCGCACTGGACCCGCGTGGTGGATTACGGCCCATTCCCTCTCACTGAGAGGAGGCCTGTGTCCCAGCAGTGGGAACAATTAATAGGCTGATGATGTGATGACTAATAATTTAATAAAACGTCTAGTTGAAATCAACCTTACGCGAATAAAATAAAGTTTATTTTGGATTGAATGTATTCACTATTTCGTTCTCCAAAGGTGTTCGCTACTCAATTAGGGACGGGTATTTATTTTATAGATGGATATCGATAAAAGAAAATAGGAGCCTACATTTTCTTCAGGTAACTATTTTGCTGTGCAATAATTATTTTTGATTGGAATTCGGATTATTACGGGATACAAAAAGGTATTTTTTTGATTTGCGTTTAAATTTAAAAAAAAAACTTTTTAAAATTCAGCAAAAATATACTAAGAAAATAATAACTATTATTTACTTATTATCAATGCGTTTCAGCCCTTACAAGCGTTGTTTTCCTACGTAACACTTTAAGTAGTGACTTCTTGACCTAATCATGGTTTAATGTAACTGTTATCTTATCGTTCCTTATCTTATCATTGCGCCCTTCCCCTTGTGTCGTAAGCAGGTCACAATGACGAAGCGCATCGGAGAGTATCAAACACTCATGCAGTACTATCGTGGGGAGTAGTGGGATGGTCAATATCCAAGACCCACATTATATTTTATTTATCACCTTCTTACGTACTGACCCTTGTCGTAATTAGCTTTATTGCTTTATCGTGATTTGTTATTTAATAATTAGGCTGATAAACCATCGAACCATCGGCAGCATCCTCCTATATTCTTATCAATATTAAGTTAGAGCAGTATGCCATCTTCTTCCACACCTTCTTCTTTATAATTATTAACCATCATAAAACTCGCTTGCCTCTTTTCTAGCTAGGTATATCTAGGTGCTGATACAGGATTTCGCTCAGGAGGGGGCGAATTTTTTGCCAGGTAGAGGGCAATTTTCAGAGGGGGATGGCGGCAATTTCTTTCCCGGAGGGGGGGCGAAGGCAATTTTTTTCTAGGGGGAGGGGCCTTTCAGTTTTGGTATTAATAACCTTGTTTTTAATTTCCGGTAGCATATTTGATTAAATTGAAGCTTGGAATCGTTTCCCCACTGGATCGACCGTAGACTAGAGGCGCTTGTAGCGAGCCATGAACCTTATTTAGGGTCACAGGAAAAAAAATCCTGACTAAGTGTCTCGAGTGGAAAAAAATCTTACAATTAGTCGACTTATGGCACTTTTTTTTCCATAATTGTTGCCCTTCCAAGGCTGACGACAATTTATCAATATCTGAGTACCTAATACAGCTATCCACTAATTAAAATATTGGTTATAGCTTTCTTTGTGTCTAATTTAGAGTTTTATACTAAGTTTGGTCGAAGCCCAGAGGGGGGCCATTGCCCCCGTTGCTCCCCCCTTGTATCCCGCGCCTGGGTATATAATCTTTCACATAATCCTTACATCGCCTCTTTGGACTTCCATCCATGCCCATCATTTCACACTAGAATCACTAACTCATAAATTTTGGTTAATTTTATTAAAACCTTTTGACCTGTGAATTTCAACCAAACTTCAGTTATCAAAAAGATGGCATAAGTAGCAAAAAATAATACAGGCATCTTAGAAAATTTCATGTCAAATACAGTTAAGAAGAAAGAAATCAACGTCAATTTTCACGCTTTAGTTTTACACCAGTTTTACACCGAGTATTTTTACGAAACATCGTGTTTTTTTTTTACTATACTGGTCCAAATCAACGATAAATTACGCAAAAATGCACATTAGTTACCAGAACATTAAATTATTCCGCGTAAATTGCCCAAAAAACTATTAATAAATATAAACAAAATGGCTTGTCACACGAAACTTATTGAGAACAAAATGAAAGAGGAAGATCTGGCTATCAAAGGAGCTCATTTATTTGGTCCAAGTGTGGAGTCAAAATTCGACGAGCTCAAATATGAAGTGATTAATAAAATAGATAAAGAATTGACCGACTCTCAGAACGCTAGAGACTACATCTCCCAAAAGTACGATGAGCTTTGTACCAAGATACAGTATCTGACGGAGTTGGATGCGACTGTGACAGGGTTCAGGAGTGACGTGAAGGCTATCGAGAAGCAGATCACCGAGCTATCTATGAGGGTCGATGATATTGAGAAGAGGACCATTTGTAGAGAGTGCCCGTCTTTGACTTCTTCCATGTTTTG
Source organism: Orthosia cruda (assembly GCA_964057195.1). Taxonomy (NCBI): domain Eukaryota; kingdom Metazoa; phylum Arthropoda; class Insecta; order Lepidoptera; family Noctuidae; genus Orthosia; species Orthosia cruda. Next base: position 4,382,283 of record OZ059827.1, read on the forward strand.
AGTTGCTAATAAATGATGTGTCGAGAGATTGTTTTTTTTATATAGACAAGCTAGCGCCTTCGCCCGTGTGATAGTTGGCAGTTCCCAAGGGAGTAAACGAGATAGAAGTTACCTATTATATAGCCTTCTTTAATATACAGACCCCCCTTTAAACTACTAAGATTTTCTATAGTGGCCACCTTCACCAACTTTACGTTATATAAGGCGGCACACTATACCAGGCTCCAGAGTACTCGCCCCTGGTACTCAAGAGAAAATGTGAGTCGCATCGTGATTACTCACTACCATTTATCCAGAATGGTACCGGAGCTGTAAAGCCGCTCACAACACGCACCCCAGCACGCCAGCACTAGCGCAAGCACCGGCACCAGCGCACCTTGTTGGTGCTAGCGGATTCAATCCCCGCTAGGGACGCCAGAGAAGCTGGCTACCATTTCTCTAGAATGGTCCCGGAGCTGTCAAGCACGCTCACCTCTCGAATACGAATCAACGCATCTACCCAATGCCTACAGCTGGGTTGCCGGAAGACTCTAATCCAACGGCTAGTCCTCTACTTTCTATCCAGGAAAGTGTCGGAGATGCAGCCCGCTTACAGGAGCTCACTTGCTTGAGGGTTACTCGCGAACCCCGCGTCTGACCACCAGTTTGCCTTAGGCCGGTAACTTCAGACACTTGTTGCGCGCGAGGAATGACGCTCGACCCACATGTAGCCGAGCAGACAACATGCCACTCCTCTGCAACCACCACATAGACTATAAGGTACATACCCCCATTAGTCTACTGAGATTTTCTATAGTGGCCACCTTCACCAACATTACGTTATATAAGGCGGCACACTATACCAGGCAACCCGACTATAAGGTACATACCCCCATTAGTCTACTTAGATTTTCTATAGTGGCCACCTTCACCAACATTACGTTATATAAGGCGGCACACTATACCAGGCAACCCGACTATAAGGTACATACCCCCATTAGTCTACTTAGATTTTCTATAGTGGCCACCTACACCAACATTACGTTATATAAGACGGCACACTATACCAGGCAACCCCTTACGAGGTGTCTGGGACCATCTTCGGTAGGTCACGCCTCCGAGAGCACAAGGTACAATCTGTCTTTACCAAAATCCATCAAGATTTATTCAGCAGTTTAGGTTTGGTTCACATTATGTCGGATCGACAATTTTACTGTTGGCCGACTATCATAGGATTTGCTGTTTACACTATAAGCTACCAGCCCGACCTAATGTGAACACCACCGTCGTTAACCGCTGCCCGGCAAGGACAAAAAGCAGTTATTAGTTGGCTTCTGTGTACAATGGACGACGACGACGTTTTCAAACGCCTGTTACGGAACTGCTGGCGAGGGCGCCTCTACGAGCCAACAAGTGTGAAGGGCGCTATACAAAGCAATATGCCAATATTCTTTATTAAATCGTAGCTAAATGTCCGATAAATGTGTCGTAGCCGACAATTTTATCGGGTCGCACTAATGTGAACAGCGCTATTTATGTAGTCAGTTAAAAATTACCTAACGTGTAGCCTTTTTTAAGGTACAAACTCTTTACCAAAATTCATCAAGATTGATTCAGTGGTTTAGGCGTTTATTCATAATATATCAATATGAATAGGTTGAGCTACTAGATGGTGAAACATTTTCTCCAAATTAATTTGTAGTCAGTTGATTTTGGTATCAGCAGCCTTATTGTGTAATGAATGCGGCATGACAAAGGGCAAAGAGTATGCAAATATGACCAATCACATAGACGGCAATCCACATCGCGTCATTCGTCTCGCATACTTCTCATCGTATTCTTAAACAAATTGGAAGTTACATTATTGGCACATCTGTCCCAATTTCCTAAAGATTGCCAGACCTATTAGTGACTAACCAAAGCCTTCCTAAATGCCTTTTTTTTAGGTTACAGTCGAGTTTGACAACAACTTTAAATTCTTAATTTAGAAACCGGTCATTATATTACTAATCCACCTAACCTAACCACCCTAAACCCCTAAACCCCCCCCCCCCCCCTAATTAACCTTTTTTTTATCAGCGTTACCCGAACTAGGTACTTCACTCCATAATTTCATTCTGCGAAGTTAGTGACTAATTTATTCTTATCTATCTATGGCTGTACATACAAAAACTGCATGCATATAGAGTGCTGAAAAAGTGCAATGTCAATGAAGTTTGACCACGAGGAAACACAATTCCTCGTGGTCAAACCAGTTGGACTAAAAAGTTTGATTACGAGGAAGAAGCGGTGACTTACGACAAACTTAAGGAAATGGCTAACTTTTAACAAACTAGGTACTTATTTTTTCTACGTTAAGTACCTCTCTATCAAACCTTAAGTGATGACTATAATTTTCAGCAAAGAGCCGGCTTCATTAACGCAAAGCATTGGCCATACATTCAGAATTACAATAATTTGAAGCCGTTTAGAATATACTGCAAAGATTTTTTCATGTCATCAATACAAGTCTTCGTAGAAATCCTACAAAAAAAAAAATTGTTAAAAACCGGCCAAGTGCGAGTCGGACTCGCCACGAATAGTTTCGTACCATTACCGCAAAAAAAAACACTCTTTTGTTGTTTATAATATTTCGGTTCTGTCCCAATAGTCCCATTGGCCCAGGGATGATATATCCCACTAGTCCCATGGGACTACTGATACTAACATATTTTTTAAATTATATCCCACTAGTCCCATGGGACAACTGTTACTAATCTATTTTTTAAATAATGTCCAATTAGTTCCATGGGACAGCGAGTACTGATTATTTGATTGCAACGTCGTCAATCGTCGTCATTGACAAAATTTAAAAATACTTCTGCCTTTGTAACTCCCTTATATTTTGCGGTGTCAACCTTCAATAGAATTGCCGTTATTTCCATTAACTTAGTGGGGTATATTACGCTATATATATGTCTAGGATAGAATAGAATAGAATATACTTTTCAACACACTTGCTCATAAAGTGGCTCTTATTTCACCGTACTTAGGCACATAATGACACCTGTTATCAAACTGTGACTTTTTCATTACTATTATTCACAAGTGAGATAAAGAGTTCTTTTTTTAATTTATTGGTTGAGTTGCTTTGTTCTTAAAAAAGTTTCGATACAAAAAAGATCGTGCTCAATAGTACAAATCAATTATTGAACCTATTGCTTGCTCATTTCATGCAACTTCGTATTTAAATAGATAATTTCAACTTGTACGTGTTTAATAAATAAAACTTTCACTTAAATATAACTTTTGTTTTACGTACTCGGCTCTCTTAAGACCCTCACCTAACGGCTCGGGTCTCAATGGCGCCTCAGCGGTAATCACCAACATTACACACTTGTACCATAAAGTACTATTATTGTACACCATAAAAGTTATACATCTATTTTATAAGAAAAACTTAGGATCTTAGATCTATGAGTCATATTTATATAATAATGTAATATAGACATATGAATTATAACAACTCTAAAACGCCACCATTTTAGTTCGATTTCAGGATCATACCTAGCAACCTGTCCTTCTGCAGCGAGGTGTGAGACAGGGAGACGTCATATCTCCGAAACTGCTCACCGCTGCACTGGAGGATGTCTTCAAGGTACTGGACTAGAGAGGGCTAGGCGTCAACGTTAATGACGAGTACATCACTCACCTTCGGTTTGCCGACGATATAGTGGTCATGGCTGAGACCATGCAGGACCACAGTAATTGTACTGTGGGCCTCCATGGTCTCAGCCACGATGACCTCAGTAGAGCTTCCGAAAGAGTGAGTTTTTCGGAAGCTCTACAACAATCATCAACTACGATCATTATCATTTACAACAATCATCGACGACTGGACCTGGCAATGTAGTTGTCCACACTAGTGCTGTACCGATTCGATTATTTATCTAATCGAATAATGGATCATAGGAATATATGGTATCGATTAATAATCGATCATTAATCAAAATAAAAACTGTTACAAATTGTCTTAGAAAGGTTATAAAAATGATATAAAAATAATAGAATTTAATGATTTATTTATTTAAAAAAGGAAAATTATTATTTATATTAAAAATCAAACTAATAAGGGCTGATTTTCAATAGACTGTTATTTTTTTAACTGAGGAATAAAAATGGCCGTTTGACAATTTTTTTTATTATCTATAGGCTCGCGTTTGATTTTCTATACAAAAGCTGTAAAACCGCCATTTTTATGCCTCAGATAAAAGTTATAAGACTATAAGTTTTTAAACTGTCATGGTCACTAACACTAATATTAACATTATAAGCGGGATATTTACCATGTTTACTGTTTGTAGCGAATTTCCGAGTTTTGTGTTTCTGTTTATCCGTGATCATGGTGCTTGCAACAGCACCGAAATATCGGAAACTCGCTACAAACAGTAAACATGGTAAATATCCCGCTTATAATGTTAATATTAGAGTTATAAGACTATTGAAAAATCGGGCCTAAATCGAATATCGTTTATGTCTCATATACTTACGAACCTTAAATCGTAAAAAATGCTAAAAACTTAATTGGGATTTCCCTTATAATGAAGCACTTAAATACTTTAGTATTAAACTGCTCTATTATAGGGGAAATCCCGACCCATCACTAGACTTTTTACTAAAAAGAAGCAGGGTTACCATAATTTAAATAGCTTTCTTCCAATATTCGACGAGCCAATGCTCGAGACTGAGGTCATCGAGCATTGGCCCGATGACCCGGTCTTAGGATGAACATGGACAAAACCAAGGTGATGTTGATTTTCCATGTTGCACCCACTCCTATCAAATTGGAATAACTATGACTCTACGCTCGAAGTTGTGGACTACTATGTCTACCTGGGACAAACAATCCAGTTGGTTAGGGCTAACTTCGAGAAAGAGGTCTACCGTCGAATTCTGCAGGTTACGCGGTGTCTTCTCGTCCAACTTACCACAGTGTCTCAAGACGAAAGTCTATGACCAGTGTGTGTTGCCACTGATAACCTATGGCTCTGAGACGGTCGCTCATAATGAATCCTCATAAGAAAGCCAACAGTCACCCAAGAGGGCTATGCTCGGCGTTTCCTTGCGTGATTGAATCAGAAATGTAGAGATCCGCAAGAGAACTATGGTTGCAGTGGACAGGGCACATTGCTCGCAGAACGGATGGCTGAGAATAGTTCTGGAGTGGCGACCGCGAACCGGAAGAGGTTGCGTTGGAAGTCCTCCAACTAGGTGAACTGATGTCCTGGTGAAGGTTGCGGGGATCCCCTGGATGCAGGACGCACGTGACCGGTCAATGTGGCGTCGCTTGGGGGAGGCCTATGTCCAGCAGTGGATGACTTTCGGCTGATATGATGATGATCTTCCACCTATTAAGATTAAATTTTGCATACACTACAAACTAAACAGTTTCGATGAAAATGCATGGTTAGATACATAAGTGACGTCATTCTAAATCCATGACGGACTAGTTATTTTTTGTGCATTGCCATGATATGGGTTTCAAATGAAAGGGTTTGCTGAGAAGAATACATAAAAGCTTGTTTAAAAAAAAACCTTTTTAAACCAATATTTATTTTATTTTAAATAGTATAAGACAATTAAAACATAAATATACATTACATTTTTATTTAAACTCTTCCTTTCTCCTTCATTATTTGGTTCATGCCGTGTGAAGTAAAATTGTATTGCAAAGGCCGGGAAATAGGCAATTGCAGGTCGAGTATGAGTTTGAAGGCCGAGCCGTAAGCGAGGACTTCACTAATACAAGACAGGCAATAGCCATTTCCGCCGAGGCATATATAGTGCTTTTTTCAAAAGAATGCAGGGAAATAGCATACATTTTATATTATACATTTAATTAAATTAATATTAAAAGTTACAACAACATTGCTAGTGCGTTGTAATGTTCTAAATTCAAAAAACGCTCCTGCAATTGATTTGATCAACATTGCTGGAGCGTTGTAATGTTCCAAATTCAAAAAACGCTCCTGCAATTTATTTGATCAACATTGCTGGAGCGTTGTAATGTACCAAATTCAAAAAACGCTCCTGCAATTCATTTGATCAACATTGCTGGAGCGTTGCAATATTCCAAATTCAAAAAACGCTCCTGCAATTGCTTTGATCAACATTGCTGGAGCGTTGTAATGTACCAAATTCAAAAAACGCTCCTGCAATTGCTTTGATCAACATTGCTGGAGCGTTGTAATGTTCCAAATTCAAAAAACGCTTCAGCAATGGAATTGATTTTCTTTGTCCGTAAATTCGGTACTTCGCGTGTTCTTTTTTCTAAAATAATGTCAATATTTCCATGCATGTTTGAGAAAAAGTTATTTTATCTGATGCCAGTCTTGCCAAAGGCGTGTCATAATATTTCCCAGTTACTGGATTGTAAAGGTCAGAAAGATGGTCACTCCATGTAAGATACTACTAATTTAAGGTACTCGTCTGCATTCGGTTAGACTGGATGCCGACCCCAGCATAGTGGGGATAAAAAAAAACTTTTTTACAAAAAAATACTACCGTACTGACTTCCAAATAAAAAAACTACAAACTAAAAATATATTTTATTGTAAGTCGCTGTCTTTGGTAGGTACCATTTTTTTTGCGTTATGGACACCAACTTCCAAAAAAAAAGTTATTTTTCACTTTGTAGTTTTTTTTATTTGGAAGTCGGTAGTTTTTTTTTTGTAAAAAAGTTTTTATTTTCACTTTTTGTTTGACCTACCTACCTAATAGGAAAGTTGCATAGTAAGGTACCTATAATGCCAGAATAGATTACCCGAATATTAGGAAACTTGAACATAACCGGTGAAATGAGAGTGTACCAATGTGTAACTGTACTCATCTGCGTACCCCTTTAGAGCGTACTGGCGTGATGTTATGTAATGAAATGGTATAAACAATAAACAGACATGCGATTACAGCAATCCCGAGAGATTTGAGTTCTGCATGGTAGATATGACCTAAGTACTTCATCAGATCTTCACCAAATTAAAATGGGTCCAATTTCGGAACATATTCTTTCAAACAAAAAATAACTTTTTAAAATCGGTCCACAATTGACGGAGAAATCGGTACTGAACTTAAAGTCGAACATAGAAACTCCTCCTTCTTAGAAAGTCTGTTAAAAGGGCTAGGTTGATTGGCTGTCCAACTAGGTTCAGCACAAATAAAAACCCAAAAATAACAGCTTATTATTTATTATACTAAATCTCTTATATTTAACATTAACATTAAGTTATAACATTAACAACGATCACTGAATAAAATACCTAAAACAGACATTGTAAACATTATTCTAGCACATTTCGTCTTATTTTTAAGTACCTAACATTATTTTTTTAGAGCAATGTACACTGGGGCCATTATTTTTATTGCTATTTTTTTCTTTCAGGCACTTTTAGCATTTTTTTTTTTGTTATTATTATTTTAAAGGCACTGCTTCTTCTAATAGCAAAATTACATGATATTTTTACAGAAAATAAGCAAAAAAAGTTCCCCATCTTTTTGTTCATTTTATTTGATCACAAGTTAAGTTATTTGTTAGGAAAGAAATATATTTAAATTTATAACAATTAATTATTTTTATTTTTCTTTTTAATTCTAAAATTAGCAGTATTGACTGGTGAAAAACTATTCTTCCCATAAACTAAATAATTACAAAGCATTTTTATTATTATTTCTAAAATTTTTGGGCATAATAATTACGTATAAAAATTATATGATCGTTTTTAGTTTTCACATGAGCAGTCTCTCTCCATTATATCAAATTATATGAGTATTATATCACAATAAATTGAACACATGCACTCATACAATCTCTTTCCACTATTTAAATATTCCATATTTTATCATTTATTTAATATTAATAATAATAACTAAAGCAGAAGTTCTGTTTTAACACTTTTTGTTACATAATTCTCAACTTTTCGTATATTTTTGGCACTCAAATTTGTATACTTGAATACAATTTAATGACGAATTATTAAACAAAATGTGTTAAAAAGCAGAAAAGTCTAAAGTAATTTTAAACTATTAGGCCAGCTAAGAGTCTAAAACTATTATTTGGCTAAGAATTATTTATAATTAAATTAAATTATTATTACATTATCAACATTCACATAAATTCATCAATTTCATATAATAATTTACAATTTGACAACACAAAAAATAATCAAAATAAACTATTAGATGATTCATCACAAATTGTTGTTTGTTGTGTCCTAAATTATAAATATTGCAACAAAAATCGGCGGACCTGCAAAATATTGATATAAATATATTTACAACAGTTGATATAACGGCTCAACTTCCAAATAAATTATATATTGATTGAATTATATAGAATTTAGTTTAATATTTTCATGTCATGTAAAGCCAACAAAAAAAGAATGTCACATTAAATTATTATATCTATTTTTTTTTCAACACGGTAGTACCCATAACAATTTTATACGATAAGTTGTTTTATTTTATATGCCTTAAATGATTCACAATAGTATCACAACGTTCACAGGGCTTTACTGTATTCCTTTGAAGCTCCAATAGGGCGAAAATACACATACCTGTAATTGATATAATTTATACTTTTATATCATATAAAAGTGTTTTAGCTTGCATGCAATTCTCAGATAATAACTTCTGATTGGTGAATGTCACAATGGCAAGCTTACAGACTTTAATGCAATATATAGGCATGTGTATTTTGTCCCTTATAGTTTACTAAGCTCTTTTATAAATAAACCTAAAAAGTGCGTGAAGTTACACCAGTATGAACTTAGGTACAACAGTAAATTTTTCGTTTTTAGCATAACTTTCCTCCGAGTCAATGAATAGCATGTTTTAATTGACTCTCAAAATAACGGTAACTCCGTGTTCCAGCAACATTGGAGAGAAGGATTACTTCTTACCAGCGAGAATGGCCTGGATTTGCGAAACGGTCTTACCCTTAGTCTCCGGGATCAGGAAAAAGACGAAAATCGTGCCGATGACCATGAAAGCGGCAAAGAACCAGAAACAACTGAAGATACCGATAGCATCCTTCATGATAGGGAAGCAAAGCGTTACTATGAACACCAACATCCAGTTCACGATGACGGTAACTCCAGTAGCAGCGCCACGGAACTCAACAGGGAACAACTCAGCCATCATCATCCAAGGAATAGGACCGAAGCCCATGGAGAAGGAAACGATGAAGAGGATCAAGCAGACCAACGGGATCCAGCCAACAGAGGCGACGTTGTATTGATCCTGTTGTAACTTGAAGTAGATACCAAGGATGATGAGGCAAAGCCCCATGATGGCCGTGCTTTGGAGAAGGAGGATTCTCCGACCGGCCTTATCGACGCAGACAGAGGAGATATAGGTGGCGATGGTCTGCACCACACCGACGATGATGGTGGCGATGACGGGAGGGATGTCCGAGCCGGCAGACTGGAAGATGTTGTTGGTGTAGAAGATGACGGCGTTGATGCCGCTGAACTGCTGGAAGAACATGAGGCCGAGGCCGCAGATGAGTGCCATGCGGGACGCCTTGTTGGTGACCATGCTCATCATGCCGGCGCGTTGGCGGGCTGCGTCGTCCACCTGTGGATATAAACAGTCGTTATTATAATAATGTATATCAAATTTAACATATATTGCAATATCGTTGAAGCAATAAAACAGTTGGGGTAATGGTATGTCTGCCCATTATAAGTACACACATGATGGAAAACAAAGTTTATTATAATATTCTAATAATAAATAAAAATGTTAATGATATTCAATAGTATGCTATTATTCTCAAATGATTTATATTCAAAGTGCAAAGGATATCTTTGGAAAGCTTTCAAGAATTTACAGATCAGGGTCAGCTAACATATTGGCAGTCTAGTTGAGTGTATCAACCGCACCGAACGTGCCTAAGTACCGTCATTCGTGGGGAGACTCTTATAATGCACTACTTAGACATAGAAAATCTAAGCTATAGAAATTTATATTTCTAGGCAATTTGAATTTAAATTTGAAAGTCTGGGCTGATGGACTGAATGAATAAAAATTTTGATGATGCCAGTAAGCGCTTGCTCCATCGTCAAACACGGTTCCATCTAATATAATTAAAAGTCTTACATCCTTCTGCATCTCCTCAAGTTCCAACGTTAGGTCAGCATCAGGTCCTCGCAGCCACCGGAGAGACTTCTCAGCATCACGTCTGCGGTTCTTGCCTAGGAGATATTGAGGAGTTTCCGGCATCCACCTGAAATTCAAATATATTTGTAAAACTTATGTTTCCTTTATATATAAGGATCGCCTGCCTTTTGTAGTTTCTACCTTATGAAATTGGATGGAAAGACCGGCCAAGTGCGAGTCGGACTCGCGCACAAAGGGTTCCGTACCATTATCGCAAAAAACGGCATAAAAATCAAATTTGTTGTATGGGAGCCCCACTTAAATATATATTTTATTCTGTTTTTAGTATTTGTAGTTATATCGGCAACAGAAATACATCATCTGTGAAAATTTATGAAACTCCAAATGATGCCAAAACAAATTAGGCCAAATGACAGTTATGCTAACCGTTGCCCTATGCCAAAGTAAAGTATTATTATGCCACAGTATTACGCTTATAAAAGTTATGCGAAAATGTTATGCCAAACAAAATTATGCCAAGAAAGGGATTCCCTGCCAAAATCATCGGGGAATACAGACATCATGTTGTGCTATGCAAATCCTCACCAAAACCGAATGTACGAAGAATTCAGGATATTTTTATAGGAGATACAAAGTACATACAAAATCAAGAGTTGTTTACAGGCCAGTTTTAGCTGCAAACACTTCTAACGAAGGAAGTATCAAGTTTCTAATCAATGCTAATTGGCATCGGTAGCTATACTCACTACGGAATGTTAATCATAAAACGCGAGGTTTGAACATTCTTTGATAACTTTAACTGAGAACTGACCAACCGCCATATTGAGCGAACGGAACGTGGACGCGACGCGATTGGTCAGCCGATCCTTGTGCCTACTGAGTACTGACCAACCAGTCGCGCGCTCGGAACGGTGCTAAACGTACCCCGAGTCCCGCTTGGTAACCAAAGAGACCTAAAAAATGCCTTGCTTGCCAAGTTACGTGGAGACAACTATAACGGCACTGCTACTGAGGATTGCCAAACTTTAATGTGTTGTTGACCCAATGAGTAAACCCAGGACCATAAATAGACTAACAGCGGGGCGATTAAATTGAGGACTCTGTCCGCCCACCAAGTCCATGAAAGACGGTGGCACAGTGATCACGTGCTGCCGTGCACAGCGAGGCTCAAAGGAGAAGCTGTTTCAGTCTCCCCAGAGATGTGATGTCTCTAACAGGCGTTGCACAGAGGGGGTTCCGGGGTGGTCTTTTAAGAGGTCCCCTTCTATGTGCTGATTACCGGGGTTTTAGTAAGGTAAAAAGCCAACGCTGCCCGGTCTTTTCACCGCTTTTGAATCACGTAAACGAAGCAAATACATGATATTGAAACCATTTCTAAGTTTATTCCAACTATCTATGTTGGATGCGGCTTCCAGTCCTGAATGCCAGTATTTTACCCAACTGCGTCGAACACCAAAAGGAGAATTATTTGTTTGACAGAAAGGGACACAAATACAAGTCTGAACTTTGTTTGAGTTTGAACTTTGTCGCAGTCACAATAAAAATCCCAAAAAAATATCTTTCAGTGTCAAAGAAGTAACTCACCAGAAAACAGCAACCAATAGAACAGGGAAGACAGCGGATATGATGGAGAGGGTCCTCCAGTGAGTCCAGCCGCCCACGACGAATGTGAACAGGATGCCCACGGTCAGGAACAACTGGAAGAAGGCGCCTAAAGACCCTCGGATGGAAGTCTCGGCTATTTCGCCGATGTACATGGGGGCTGCTACGCAAGCACCACCTGTAAATTTAAAATACCTTGTTAGCTATGTTCAAGATGTTCTCTCTTATTAATTGACTTATTCGGGGGGAGACGATAGTTGAGGTTATTTGCAGTAGGTCCTAAAGTGCCAATTTCTTTATTTTTTCGTTTTCTTTTCGACAGTCGATGGTCTGATGAAAAGCAGTAATCGTCGTCGTTGTTTGCACTCCAAGGGTATTCAAAGTTTTGCTAGCGATGGAAGAAAAGGTAAAATGTTTCCAGTGCCAATTTCATCAGTCCCCATACTCTTAAAACCGAAAACACAACACTAGATTTTTTGGTTGAAGTAGTATCTTCTTCCAGTATGTGGGTTACCAACAACTTAATTATGGCTTCTATTTCCCGGCGGTGGTTATCAAAACATCCTCACAGCTAAAAATTTTACTCAACTCACCAGTAGCCATTCCAGCGAAGAATCTCGCAGCAATCAGCATACCAGATCCATTGGCGAAGATAGTGAGCAACCAGTTGAGTAAGAACGGAATGGCGAGGATGAGCACAGTGGGTCTTCTGCCGACCTTGTTGGCTAGCATGCCCACGGGGAGAGCGCTGAGGGCCGCTCCGATGGCCAGGATTGAAGATACTAGTGAGCCTGGAAACAAGAAATTGAAAATAAATAACAACATAAGTTAATTCTATATTATCGGAGGGTGCGGCAGAGGTCGGTCTTTATAATCAACTACAGAACAATGTTACTTGAAATTAAAGAAAGATAAAAAAACTTTTTTGCAAAAAAATACTACCGACTTCCAAATACAAAACTACAAAGTGAAAAATAACTTCGAAGAAGTCGGTAGTATTTTTTTGCAAAAAAGTTTTTTTATTTTTCACTTTTTAGTTGTACTTACGTAATAGGCAAGTTAGTAATGTAACTATAACGCCAGAATAGATTTCATGAAACTTGAACATAACCGGTGAAATGAGAGATCTGCGTACCTCTTAAGAGCGTACTAGCGTGATGTTATGTTATGAAATGGTATAAACAATAAACAGACATGCGATTGCAGCAATTCCGAGACATTTGCCGTTATTTATTGAAGAGTTCTGTTAAATATCTCCGAAGTTCTTCATCAGATCTTCACCAAATTAAAATGGAACCAATTTCGAAACATACTTTTTCAAACAAAAAAAGATTTTTTTAAATCGGTCCACAATTGACAGAGATATCGGAGAACATAGACAAAAAAAAAAAAAAAACATAATGTCGAACATAGAACCTCCTCCTTTTTGGGAAGTCGGTTAAAAAATAATAGAAAAAACACGCTTTAAAAAATCCCAAACTTATAAAAATAAAATATTTTAGTTAATCACACTACCTATTCTTAATTTAATTTATTGAACATTATTTTCAACTTTTTAGCTGGGTTTTGTGCTAAAGTGTGCTTTTTAGATTTTTTATACTACTTTTTTGTTCAATCGCTAATCCTGAAGATCCCGGTAAGGATAATGGGACAAACTATTTAAATTATTGCATTGTCATCGCTCCTTGATAAGTTTGCAAAGTTTCAATACAATCCGACGTTTTGAAGGAGGTGAAAATCACGTTCAAAGATTCCGTTACATAGATTCATAGATACATACATACCAAGCTAATAAAAACGTGTTAAAAAGAGTTAATATACTATAAAAACCGTAAAAACAACAATATTTTTTTAAATAAAAATATGGAAAATACGTATGTGTCTCATCTGGGAATGTCATATCCGGCGACTAATTGTCTAGTCATTGCCTGACGTACTCAAACACGCCTCTTTTGCTTGAAGGAGTCGCCAGAAATATGTAGCACACCTAAATGAGGATGGCGCATTTAAATAAATTGCAACATTTATGGGATCCTTGCCAAGATCGACGGGCAGTAGCGTCCTTCTGTCTACGAAACGCATACCCACAAAATGTATTAACTCATCAATCTAAGAATATCTCAAAAGCACATGGCTTTGCTTTCTCTACACCCGAAGAAGATTATTTCAAGTTATTGGATAATATGTTGGTACCTACGTACTATCCATTAGCGTCGAATAGCGTCCTAAGGATGATTGGCGAGAGAGCCGATACTGTTCTGCTCAGTAGGTTCATTGGACTCCACGTGTTGCGAGATCGATGAGCCTACTGTTCAGGGGTAGACGGTGTGTCTAGTTTCTTCTTACATTTGATTATTTTAGGGTTCCATAGTCAACAACCCTTATTAATTACTAACATAGTTATAAAATTATTGTTACTAAGGTCTATGGACTTTTTTGTGAGTGTGTTTTTTTTTCTGATGGCAAGTAAAATATTAACCACTAGCTGCTGCCTGCGGTCACGATGGAAATCATCCATAACAAATGCCCGTACATTACCTGGAGCCGATTGCGGGTCTGACCACCAGCTTTTGATCTCGAAGCTAAAGCTCAAACTAACAGCAGCCAGAACCATCAAGACAACGAGGAAACTTGAAGTGAAGGATGCTCTCGGGTTTCGTGCGATTGTGGAACGGAATTGGTCAAAATGGTCGGCAACGGATATGGCTAACGAGACAGCTGATGCACTATGGGGCCACGCTAAGTCACTCATCGTTTCAGCGGTCTCAGAGTCAACTCCATCAATCGGAACCCACAAAAAACAACACTGGATGACTGATGACACCTTCAAACTCATTGAAAAACGCCAGAAGATGAAAGCAGCGGGAGCTGATATCAAAGATCTTAATGAAATTTCGGCAAAAATACAACTAAAATGCAGACAAGACCATAATAACTACCTACGCAACATTTGTACAGAAATCGAGGCGCATGCAAACAGGTATGAGTCAAGAGACTTGTACCACAAGATCCGTCTCATTACAAAAACGCTGCCGTCTAAAACCTGGGCTATTGAAGATCATAATGGCCGAATAGTCACTGAACTGGACCAAATTTCAGAAGTCTGGAGGAACTACTGTCAGTCCTTGTTTGAAGATCCTCAGTCGCAAAGTTTTGCATCCACGGAACCTACGAGTGATATGCTGGAGCCGGGTATCCTTAAATCAGAAGTAAGAGCCGCTATTCAACATCTTAAGAATGGGAAAGCCACAGGGAAGGATGAAATTCCAATAGAAACTATTCGAGCAATGGGAGAACATGGCGTTCATATCTTCTACACCATCTGCAACAAGATATGGCTCACAGGCAAGTGGCCTTCGGAATGGACTCACTCAGTTTTCACTCCTCTTCATAAAAAAGGTACAACTAAGAAATGTGGCAACTTTCGACTAATTGCCCTAATATCACACTCTAGTAAAATAATGCTGCACATTATAAACGAACGACTGAAATCGTTTTTGTCCAGAGAAATTGCGCCAGAACAAGCCGGTTTTGTAAAAGGCAAGGGAACCCGTGAGCAAATTCTCATCGTTCGTCAAATTATCGAAAAAGCTCGAGAATTCAACAAGCCGACATACATATGCTTTGTTGATTTCTCCAAAGCGTTTGATTCGGTGAAATGGCCAACACTGTGGAAAACACTACTGGACACGGGCACACCTCAACACCTCGTACACCTGCTCAGAGGACTCTATGAAGGAGGAACAGCATCAGTGCGGACAGATGACGTCTTCTCAGACAATTTCCACCCAAGTGCGGGTGTACGACAAGGATGCATAATTTCACCCTTGCTGTTTAACATCTACACGGAGCTTATAATGCGAATCACTCTCGAAGATTGGAACGATGGTGTTATAATTGGTGGATACAGGATTTCTAACTTACGATACGCAGACGACACCACCTTATTTGCGAGTAACGCGGACCTCATGCAGGAATTACTTCACAGAATGGAGCGCGTAAGTCTAACGTTTGGACTGAAGATTAACCGATCCAAGACCAAGATTATGATCGTGGACCGCGTCAATGACAACTCGCCAGAAGTAACACAGATTGCGAACTGCGACGTGGTTCAAACCTACGTATACCTTGGGGCCTTAATCACAAACAGTGGTGGTTGCGTAGATGAAGTAAAGCGTCGTATGGCCATAACCAGAACCGCGGTAGAGAAATTAAAGAAAGTGTGGAAGAATCGCAATATCACCAAAGCCACCAAAGTCAGACTCATGCGAACATTGGTGTTCCCAATCTTCCTTTACGCAGCAGAGACATGGACAGTGCGTGAGTTGGAAAAGGGGAAGATAGATGCTCTAGAGATGTGGTGCTGGAGGAAGATGCTCGGCATATCGTGGACAGAGTTCCGCACCAACGTGTCCATACTCCAGGAACTCGGCATCACGAAGCGTCTGTCGTCCATAGTACAGACGCGCATACTGCAGTACTTTGGCCATGTCTCTAGGCTTGATAACAACTCTATAGAACGGCTGGTCGTGCAAGGAAAAGTAGAGGGAACCAGATCACGCGGCAGATCACCTATGCGCTGGACTGATCAAGTTAAATCTGCAGTGGGAAGCCGCGTATCAGACTGCACCAGGCAGTCTACAAACAGAGAGAGATGGCGGCAGATCGTGAAAAGAGCTGTGTCCGCCTCTAACACCAAAGTGGATGACTCAACGTGACCACGACCGCTCTGCCAAGAGCGAAACGACAGAGGAGAGGAGAGCTGCCCGCGGCTTCACCCCCGTAAAAAAGTGTTTTATTATCCCAAGGGAATACAAACTATCCTATGTCCTTCCCAGGGTCTCAAACTATCTCCATGCCAAATTTCATCTAAATCGGTTCAGTAGATCCTGAGATTACCCCTAACTCACAAACTTTACCTCTTTGATTATGGATTATCCTACTAAATATAATAAAGTGAAATTTTTGCTTGTTGGATTTAATTTAGGTCAAGGTTAGTCCATAACCTGGATTAGAACTAATAATTGTTTTTATCCCGGGTCCCGGTAGTACTTTCTCGTAGAATAATTTTAGAATTTCAAGTTGTTGAAGCCGCTGGCATTAGGTTAGATATACATCAGGTTTTGTGATAATACAGACAAAATAATGAGCATGCTAATACATAAAATTTTATACTATGATTTTCCTCAATTCCTTTTCGAAGTCGTGTCCTTGTATCCTATAATGCAGTTACAACCTTGAGGTCTTTCGAGCACAAGCGCAATGCTTTCTTCTAGACAAGCGTGCACCATCGTCGACTACATCACCACCTCATTCGTTTAGTATCCGGTATTTGGTGATACACGTCTTCAATCCGCACTGAACGGCGCATATTTACGATCAAAACATTTTTCTTGGCACACGACTCTGTGACGTAGGATCACGAGACCAAATCGGAAGACACGCCCCCGGACAAAAGATACAGTGTTTTTAGAACAAACGCAAGTTGTTTATCTTGTGATAATCTTATCGTATTATAAACAAGCTTCTGTCCGTGATTTCGAATACTCCAGTTATTTCGCCATGCGTCCCGACGAGGCAACAACTCTATTGAGCGGCTTGTGATCTAGGGGAAAGTGGAAGGAACGAGAGCGCGCGGCAGGTCACCCATGCGATGGACCGACCTGATTAAGTCTGCAGTGGGTGGCCCATTGCATAAGTGCACACGAGTCACAGCCGATAGGGAAAGTGGGACGAATCATGGCGGCATGGTGTCTCATTGCGACATGCTGACTACTACCAATCTGTCAACAGTGTACTGACGAAGAAGTCCGTGACTTTGTTCACAAGGAGCTTGAATACTAGCCACTCTCAGGACCTTATGCCAAGTCATGTCCTCCAACTCGACTCAACCTCGAATCATAAAATTGACAGTTATTGCTTGTTATAACATTAATTGAGGATATTTTTCCGTTAACATGGATACTAAAGCAGTTATTACACTATCCAATTTATTGGAAACCTAGTTAGGAACAGTTAGGAACTTAAATTCTTAGCTAGTGATCACACTACACTATTGGATTCTAAATCGTATAGACCTAGGCTTGCCATATGGTCAGGGTTCGCCTGTTTTCCCCGACATTTTAAACGATCCTTAATATAGCAGTTAAAAGATTTATAATCGAATCCTGTATAACTTTAAGAGTAAACAGAATTTTACTAAACCACTAGAAAAATCCGCCAGCCACTAAAATAAATATTTCGCCACTTAATAGGAGATTGAAACCACCAATTTTTGTGGAAAATCCACTAAGTTGGTAACACTGACGCCGACTAGTCATTCTAAATCGCAGCGTCGCGATTACACTGTCCTAAATCATAGAGAACTTAGAAAGTAGAACGGTTGGACCTCCGATATCACAAAATCAGATCCAACCTGTTCCTAACTACGATAACATCTTCCGATTTCCTAGTTAGGTGTCTTACAAATTGGATAATATAATAACTGCTTAAGTCGAGCGGAGGGCCATACCTACCCTAGGCCCAGATCAATGGCAACAGATTTGCTCCCTAAGCCAGTAGAAATATGAAGCTTATCTTTTTCATGTATGAATTATGAAATTACCTTCAGGGAATTGGTATTATTTTATGTTATGTTATTGCCGGCATTTATTTGATTGTATTTTATTTATTTATTTATTGAATACTTTATGCACACAAACGTACAGTGGCGGACTCAATGCCTTGGGCATTTTCTACCAGTCGACCTTTTCTGTATTTCGACTAGTTGCTACCACACTTACAATAGGTGATGGTCAGGATGGCTGGACCAAGAGAGATTTTGGAGGTTTGAGCAATAACAAGTTTTTATACCTATTTTATACTATTTGGTACCAGATATCAAATTACTAGTACCTCGCTAAAGAGTGAAAACTATTACGAGAAAAGTGGCCAGCCATTCTGACTTCAGGATGGCTGGACCAAACCGGTTTCACCTAGTTGTAGGCTTTATAACTAGATCATCTTTTCATTAAAATATAGTATCTCATCAGTACCTCAACATATGTTTTTCTTATATTTTTTAGATAAGCCATAAATAAGTTACACCTACAAGAAGAAGAACTCGAAATTGCCCGATTTTTTATAGCCAGTAGATACTTTATAACGAAACTAAACATGTTTAAAATAAATAAATAGGAATCTATAAATATAACAAAAATAAAAACCGGCCAAGTGCGAGTCGGACTCGCGAAGGAAGCGTTCTGTACCATTATCATATACAAATATTTTACATATACCCACATTTTTCTTAGAAATAATGTTTGACTGTGTTTTACTATCTAAATCAAATTTAACTTGAGTTGAAAGTTCACAGAACAGAAAAAACCTGTATCTGTTTTCATAATTATGACAATCATTAGTATTGAACAGTATTAAAAAGTACAAGCACAACAGTATTAAACAGTTGAGATTTTCACAGATGATGTATTTCTGTTGCCGCTATAACAACAAATACAAAAAAAATAGAATAAAACAAATATTAAGGGTGGCTCCCATACAACAAAAGTGATTTTTTTGCCGTTTTTATAGATAACGGTACAGAACGCTTCGTGCTCGAGTCGACTCGCACTTGGCCGGTTTTTATTTTTGTTATATTTATAGATTCCTATTTATTTATTTTAAGCATGTTTAGTTTCGTTATAAAGTATTGTATGTATGCTTGTTCCAGCCATCCTGACCGTCACTACAATAGGTAGGTAGCTATGGCTACCGGGGTGGTCTTATAAAGAGGTCACGGGGGCACCTTCTATGTACTGATTGGGATCACCGGGGTAGTTTTACTGGCCGTAGTGCTACTGGTCTTTTTCCCAAAAATCCAGGCGCTTTTTGAAGGTTGCCGCCCGTTTACAAAAATAAAGAAAGATAGTTATGGCTGTATTTTGGTGAAGCTGTATTTAACTGAAACAGCTTATAAGTTACCGAAATGTGCATCAAAATAAAAAAAAGTAAATATCTCTGTCCTGTTTTTCTCGCAAAACTATTCACGTGGAAAGAACTAGAACATAGAACAGCTACTATGCAATGCAAATAAATTCAACGTCGTCGTGAATTCGTGATCGTAACAGAGAATGGTGAATGTTTAAGTGGTTTTTTGTTTTGCTGGATCAGTCCTATAAAGGACAAATGAAAGAATGTAGAATGCTGTATTTTAACCGACTTCAAAAAGGAGGAAGATCTCAATTCGACTGTATTGTTTAGGGTTCCGTACCTCGCAAGGAAAAAAAGGAAACCTTATAAGATCACTTTGTTGTCCGTCTGTCTGTCCGTCCGTCTGTCTGTCTGTCAAGACCCTTTTTCTCAGGAACGCGTGGATATATCTAGCTGAAATTTATATTAAATACTCAGGTCTACTGTCCCTTAAAGCTGTGAAAAAATCAAGCTTCGAAGCCAACGCAATCAAAAGATACAGCCGTTTATGCCGCAAATTTTCGATTCACGCAATGGAATCAGAACCTACAGGGTACTTCCCCTGAACTCTGAATCTTGAAATTTGGTACGAAGCAACGTCTTATAGCAAAGATAAAGAAAAAATTGCGAAAACCGTAAATTGTAAATAAAAATAGTTTAATCATTTTAAACTTACTACCCCTTTCCTCATGAACGCGTAGAGGTATTAAATTGAAATTCATATCAAATACTCAGGTCTATAATACCTTTAAGCTGAGGTTTGTAAGGAACCCTCGGTGTGCGAGTCCGACTCGCACTTGGCCGGATTTGTACCTCAGAACTTTTTATTATGTGGACCGATTTTAATAATTCATTTTTTACCCGACTGCCTACTTGCCTTGTGGCGTTCCAGACACCAAACGTCAAACGATTCGTCTTAATCTTGCGAGTGTCACTGTAAAAAACAGCATAGTTTTTTCTTGTTTACGTCTTTTTAGTTCGCTTTTTAAGCAGTCGGGATTTTTGATTTTTTGAATATTTTTTTTTATTTGAAAGCTGTTCTTTTGAACCATTTAAATCTTCAAGATCGGATAAAGAACTTCGGAGATATACAACAGAACTTTTCAATAAATGACGGCAAATCTCTCGGGATTGCTGCAATCGCATGTCTGAGTTCTGTTGTATATCTCCAAAGTTCTTCATCAAATATTCACCAAATTTATATCAAACCACCTCGAGAAAGTGCCCTGTCAAGCACAAACAGAATTTTCAAAATCGGTCCACAATTGATGGAGAAATCGGTGAATATACATAAAAAAACATACAGTCGAACATAGAACCTCCTCCTTTTGGGAAGTCGGTTAAACCCTTTGTGCCAAATCAAATACAATACAGTCAACTATCATGTCAGCTTTCAGAAATGGTATTGAGAAATGGTACTGATTCTACTTTTTTGAGCAAAAAGCTTCTGGCGTCACAACAACAGACAGACAAGAATCACGTGTCGGTAATAAAATATGTTTCAAAGGTTAGTAAACCCTTTCAAATAAAGAGTAGAATTTCATCAATAGGTAGGTACCTATCTACTGTACATCCTGTGATAAAGGGCACTCAACTGACGATAGCTGGCAGGCCCCCAGATTACGTAACACTAATGTACGCGTGTGACTATGTATGTTTACGATGAAGATACGTCATTCGGATTGTAGTATAAATAGAGATGTAGACGTGTCATGAAGAAACATAGTTATCTTGTATGATTTACGGTTAATGCTGGGTGAGTCGGACATCAGATGGGGTAAATAAAGCCTATCTAAAACAAAGCATTAAACAAAACATATTTATTTTACAACATGTTTTTTCAACGGTCTCGCTCGCATGAAGGGGTTGTTGGATGATTCGCACGAAAGTGCGAATCGACATTTTACAGTAATTTGTTTTTCTGTGGCGATTCGCACTTAGTAAAAGCTGACTGTCACTCACATAAGTTAGGGCGCGCCCTCCTAAAGTCGACGAGACAAAGCAATCGAGCAAAAGAGCACTGTAGTACCTGTAGTACCTGCAACTAAATTGCGTAACTGTTTTGATAGCACGAAGCACCTTTGATTTTGACAACTCAATATAATTCATAACGTACCGTTGTCGTGCAGATGGTTGTTGACCATATGAAGCAAAGAATGAAACAAAGCAAGCGTGCGCCATTTTTGAAGTTACGCAATTAGGGCGTTGACCTGATTGACATCGGGCCCATGAATCAGTGTCAACAATTTAACTTATCTTTTTGTTATTAATACAGGGTTTGGTAATGTGCTTTTTGTTTGACATTTTCTTCTTCTTTTCTTTGATTATAGTATATATAGGACCATATATAGAATAGTACTTAAAGAACTTATCAAAACATTTTGGATTCTTGATAAAATTCTTAAAAAAATGCTTTGTCTCGACGACTTTAGGAGTTATGTATGTTATAAGTACAAATTATGTGGGTGACAGCTAGCTCCTACTTCGTGCGAATCGCCAAAGAAAAAATAATATTATAAAAAAATGACGATTCGCACATTTCGTGCGAGTTAAATTCGAGCAAATCACCCAATAACTCGCATGAACACGAGTGAAAAGTTACACTAATATTATAAAGGCGATTGTTTGTGAGTGCGTGTGTTTGTATGTTTGTTACTTCTTCACGCCAGAACGGATCTGGAAGAAATTTGGCACAGAGATAGATTATAGTCAGCAATAGCACATAGGGTACTTTTTATTCCGGGAATGTGTTACCTCGGGATCATTTTCGAAAAACGATTGCTTGTTTCCGGACACGTACGTGCTATTCCAGACTATTATCTATCTCTGTGCCAAATTTCATCCAAATCCATTCAGCCGTTCAGGCGTGATTGAGTAACAAACATGCATCCAAACTTTCGCATTTATATTATTAGTGGGAGTAGGATTTAATTTCTTGATAAATATTATACATTAAAAAATCTATTTAAAACAAGCTTTTATCGTATTCTCAGCAAACCCTTTTCTTTTGATATCCATATCATGGCAGTGCGCAAAAAATAACCAGTCCGCCATCTTGAGCTGTCCGCTCTATTGGATTTAGAATGACGTCACTTAGCTAACCATGCATTGTCATCCAAACTAGACGTGAATGCAAAATTTCATCTAAATCGGTGGAGGATAACTGCT
Source organism: Orthosia cruda (assembly GCA_964057195.1). Lineage (NCBI taxonomy): Eukaryota > Metazoa > Arthropoda > Insecta > Lepidoptera > Noctuidae > Orthosia > Orthosia cruda. The sequence continues at coordinate 4,405,134 of OZ059827.1, forward strand.
TTAAAATTCAGTTGCAAGATTTGACTGGAACTCACTTACGTATACATACATACATACATTGCAAGTTAAATAAAAGCTAGTAGAAAAGGTTTAGTATTTCCCATCCTACCCACATGTTTACAATCATAAAGATCGTTAAAATCTTAATGGGAGGTGTGTGCTTTTTGTTTAACCATAAAAATAGATCTTGGATGGCATGCCAACCGCCCACCATCACTCGCTCGTCGCGCAATGTAAATATAACATGTTTTAGCAAAATGTTTTCGCCGCCATTTTACCGGATTCTACTGGATTTTGCGAGGTTTTAGAACTGGTCGTTTACATAATCTTGGCAGTTGTGAGATGCTGTTTATTGTTGAAGAGGAACTTGTGTAGAATGTAGGCCGATAAAATTTTTAACCGACTTCAATAAAAGGCGGAGGTTCTCAATTCGTTGGTATATTTTTAGGGTTCCGTACCTAAAGGGTTAAAACGGAACCCTATTACTAAGACTACACGATCCGTCTGTCTGTCAGTCTATCTGTCTGTCTGTCCGTCTGTCACCAGGCCTTATCTCACGAACCGTGATAGCTGAGTGAAGTTGAAATTTTCACAGATGATGTATTTCTGCTGCCGCTATAACAACAAGTACTAAAGTCAAAATAAAATATATATTTAAGTGGGACTCCCATACAACAAACGTGATTATTTTGACGTTTTTTGCGATAATGGTACGGAATCCTTCGTGCGCGAGTCCGACTTGCACTTGGCAAGTTTTATGTATGTTACCCGATTACTCAGACACCTGGACCGATTTGAAAATTCTTCTTTTGAATACAGAAAGTGGGCAGTATACCCGAAAGGGTATCATTTGGTGAAGTGGAACTGATGAAGAAGACCGCAGAGGTTCACTGGAAATCCTTAGACATAAGTTTTTCACGGGTATAAGATATCTCAAATAGTTAAACGACTATGATGAAGCAAATACTTATAAATAAATAGTACTGATGAAAATGGTACCATCGAACTGTTCTGATGATGAAGCCGGAAGGTAGGCACCAGAACTCCGAAATAAAACAATGAATCCTAATCGTGTTTGGGCTTATTGGAATCGTCGTGCGATGCACTTTGTCAATATATAAGATTTTATGGTAATTTGATGTACCTCTACCAAAACTAAAAACAGAAACCTAAAAAACCTTTTTAACAAAAGAATTAAACCGACTTCAAAAGCAAAAGACTACAAAGCGAAAAACCACTTTCTTTGCCGAATTCGGTGTCGAAAAATGACAATAATATACTTCATACGAAACAATAGATAACACAAACACCGACACCAGAAAAGAAAGTTATTTGTTGTCTGTCCGTCGTCTGCCACAATTTTTTTTTTACGAATAAATTTTTAATTTCCCTTTGACATATGAACTTGAAATTTGGTGATAAAGTTTATTATTACGTAAATTTTACAAAAATATACCAACATATTCAACATTTGGTACGGCACCCTAAAAGTGCGAAGCCCGACACGCTTTTGGCCGGTTTTTAGGTACCCAAGTCTTTTTTTACTAACTAATCAATAGTCACACAGCTTCAGTCAACATTTTGAGGAAAACCTACCTACATAACAATTTAAAGTTAGTCATGACCTTCAATAACATTATTTTTTCCTCAAAGTGCGTTAAAATTACAAAATATACCTACAAATATAGAACAAATTCCCACCGGCCAGTTCCTTTTCCTGTTGTTTAAATTAGTTTCACACAAAAGGTAAAACTAATTAGTACACTCAGTTATTTTAGGCTGGCAACTCATAGATATAAAGGAGGACAAACTGCAAATGTGATGACCAAAAACCCCTTGAAATACCTGAGCAATTAATTCTGTAGAGTAATTACCTACAAATATTGCGGTAAGTAAATGTAACATATATTTAAACATAATCAACATTATTAAAGTGCCCACTCCCCCACACCCCCTTCAACAAACATCTATTCCACATAGGCGCCACAATCAGCCCACTTCGCAAGGAATCAGCCGCCTACGTTATCCTAGAATGGCAGTCCGTGGCTTCAGAACATGCAGATATCCTCAGAACAGTGAGGTTATACCGCAAAATCTATGAAGCCTCCAGAACCTCCACGCACAACGCACCGAATGCTATTCTAAGTGCGGAAAAGGGCGTCCATATCCAATCCAACTTTACTGCTAGGATACAAGCCTCCTTTCTCCGAGAGGGAGTTGTAATCTACAACACGGACCCAGTGCGGGTTGGTAGATGTCACATGTCTTCGAATTTTGGTTCTAGGACATACACATGCCTATTTAAGGACCCTATTACATTTTTCTACAAATAACAGTGCTTTTCAGGTACAATTTTAATGTATATGCAATCACAAATGTGAAGATATTATGGTCTTAATTTAAAGATAATATATTCAGCTCCAAATTGGCATCAGAAAAATTGCATGACATCATACAAAATTTTCGCACAAATACGTTTTGCCCATCACGATAATCGCAAAAATATAAAAAAGTAGGGTCCGAATAGGTCCCAGTTTAGTTAATTTTACAGCATTTTTAATCTTCAAAGTAATAAAAAAATTGCGGTATATATAGTCCTTTACAGGTTCAGATAATTATTTTTTACCCAAATCAATATATATTTTAATTATTAGCTAAAATAAAAACACTTGCCGACTTCTTCATACATTTTGCACTCGAAGCTTATCATTCCGCGCTCAGAAGCGCTCTTGGAAGGACGAGCGTATCGCTTTTTTGCAAAAAATAAATACGATAAAAGTAATAGAAAAGATTGTAGTGTGCATGCGTGAGTCGTATGTCGTGATCGAAAGGAGTTGATATTTTACAGGACCGAAATAAAAGTATGTTTGAGTTTCCTTTTATTATTAGAATGTGATTTAGAAATTATATTGGGTATGATCGGGATTTGGATAGGTTATTGTTAAGCAGTTGTTGACAAGGTTGAGAAATGGATGGGTGGGTTTAAGCAGCTCTTAGTAAGGTTAGGATTTGGATGGGTAAGGTTAAGCTGGCGGCGGTGAAGGTTAGAAGTGGATGGCTGGGAGGAGATTTATGATTTGAACCGGTTTGTATGTATGTATGTATGACGAATACGGGGTCAAACCAAAATACAAGATGGCGCCGACGAAAATTTGGCATCTTTTCGTCACAGGTGTCATTGTCATGTTTTTTGGGGTCGCTTACATCGAATATGGGGTCAAAACCAAAATACAAGATGGCGCCGACGAAAATTTGACCGCTTTTCGATATGGGTGTCATTTTCATGGTTTTTGACGTCGCTCATATCTAATATGGGGTCAAAACCAAAATACAAGATGGCGCCGACGAAAAATTGACATCTTTTCGACATGGGTGTCATTTTCATGCTTTTTGGGATCACTTAAATCGAATATGGGGTCAAAAACAAAATACAAGATGGCGCCGACGAAAATTTGGCCGCTTTTCGACATGGGTGTCATTTTCATGGTTTTTGGGGTCGCTTATAGCTAATTGGGGTCAAAACCAAAATACAAGATGGCGCCGACGAAAATTTGTCCACTTTTCGTCATGGGTGTCATTTTCATGGATTTTGGGTTGTATGTCATTAGCTGCTGCTCATTATGTAAAAATTTTAGATAATAATATTTTATATGTTCCATGTAACGCAAAATGTTCAAGTTATTTCTTACCCGACTGCCGAAGGAGGGTAATGTGTTTATCAGTCTATGTATGTATGTATGTTTGTTCCTATGTGGCGTTGTAGAGACTAAATGCGTTGGCCGATTTTGATGATTCTTACGTCAATCGATTCGTCTTAACCCTGCGAGTGTCACTGGCTACATAAAAAGTGGAAAAGGAAATTTTGTGAGGGCAAATAAAATATTTTCTGCCAAACCCATCGTGTGGGGTATCAAAATAAAGGGGTTTAAGAGGAGATTTCAAAAATATTTAACACTTATATGTTTAAATGTACCTAATAAAAAAGGTTAATTAAAAAAAAAACAAAACCAGACTGCTTAAAAAGCGAACTAAAAAGACGTAAACAAGAAGAAAATCATGCAGTCGGAGGATACATCTGGTTTTGGTCAGCCAGCTCGCGAATTTGTATCCTCCGACTGTTTACGTCTTTTTAGTTCGCTTTTTAAGCAGTCGGGTTTTTGCTTTTTTTTATTAACTTTTTTTAATCCTTGTGACCAAACATTATTTCGTTTTAGGTATCTACTTATTTCACGTACCTAACTTTTTTTTTTAAATACCTACTTACAAATTTTATTTTCGGCAGTCGGTGCGGTACCTATTATTTTTGATTTTTCGACACAGGAAAGTTATTATTTTTGTCTTTTTAGTTTTTGTTGGTACCCCGTATTGGGTATACTAAATACAACTGTTTACCCCCTAAAACCATATAAGCGTGATTTAATATTATGGTATGGTAAAACAAAACATAAACATACGATCACACTAATCGCAGGTCATTTGCTATTTGTTATTGAAGAGTTCCATTGTCCATCTCCGAAGATCTTTATCAGATTCTAATATATTATACAATAAAACCTTCCCTGAAAACACATAAATTTATCGACGAAAACTCGATCAGTATCGGATAAGTAGTTTTCAAGAAAATCGCGGATACATACGGGTCGAATAGATAGAGCACCTCCTTTTTTTGAAGTCGGTTGAAAATAATTACTTACTTTTTATGACGATGGTTTGTAAAAGTTACCAAATGCATTTTCAAAGCGCCAACTAACCTTCATGAATCAACTTCAATAAAATAAAAAAATAATATCAAGGACCAATATTATTTCAGTGATGTATAAAATCGAGCGCTCAGTAGTTTCAATGAGTGCGTGCGCGTAATGTTGTTGTGTGCGACTAGATACCTAAATTTGAGTTCGTCGAAAATGTAACAGCGTCCTTAAGACTACGACTAACGCCAACGACCTTGAGGGAACAAAACGCGCACCCGTTTCACACCCGCGCTACCCAAAATTTAGTAGTTTTTTGTAGTTTCCTTATTATTCTATGAATTAAAAAAAAAATCTTCAGATGAAAATGTAGATAATTAAATTGTTTTTGAGATGGTGTCAATTTAATTAAAGTACGCTTAGCGGTTTTTGTGCGATTGTCGTGTTTTTGTCCGTTTTAGACATAACTTTAAAAATTAATTACATTATGTAATACGAATAAAACTCAAAATTTTCTTAGATCAAATCATTAAGAAAATGGTCTAATGTAATAGTACATTATGGTACCAGTGTGTAACGTTGTTGATTACCGCTGAGGCGCCATTGAGACCCGAGCCGTTAGGTGAGGGTCTTAAGAGAGCCGAGGACGGTAATCATCAATACACACGTGTATCATACGACGTTTTTCAACACACTTGTGAATAAAATAATACAAAAAAATCATTTCCAACAGTGAAAACGAGTTGTGAATTTTTTTTCGCAATGGCGGGCAAAATTAATCAGTTTTCCTATGCGCGCGCATTTAACAATGGCGATCGGCCATAGACTAAAAATAATGAGTTATCTTTTTTTTGGCTTTTCGCGGATAGCGTTTTAGCCACGTACAAAATGGGGAATTTCAAGTTTTCTTTATTACAGACAAAAACAAAAGTCATATGTAAGTGAAAGATTTATTTATTAAACACGTACAAGTTGAAATTATGTATTTAAATACGAAGTTGCATGAAATGTGTTGCATTTGTACTCTTGAGCACGATCTTTTTTGTATCGAAACTTTTTTAAGAACAAAGCAACTCAACCAATAAATTAAAAAAAGAAACTCTTTATCTCACTTGTGAATAATAGTAATGAAAAAGTCACAGTTTGATAACAGGTGTCATTATGTGCCTAATTGCGGTGAAAATAGAGCCACTTTATGAGCAAGTGTGTTGAAAAATATTTTTTTCCAAAAAAATACGACTAGCCGATTAGACGTGATTCTCATTTTAAAATCAGCTACTCAAGGGAATCGGCGCCTTAAGAGAGAAGTGATGAAGGTGATGAAGTTAATTACAAAAAGTAAAGCACCTAACTGGGTTGGAACCACAAGTTTCAACTCATATAAGTTGGGCCGTAACCACTGGACCACCACTGCTCACACATTATAGTAAAAAGTAAAATATCACATGATAATCAAAAAATTCCAAATTATCATCTGCATAATTTCAGTAAAAAAACATCTACTTCAGGCCATTGTATCCCTACAATGTTCTGCCCTCATCCAGCTGATTCCCGCGACCTTCACAATGCTGACGTACAACATTGCAGGGCCTTACCACACTACATGTTTTCTACTTGAGATTTCTTTTAGCAATTTACTGTTATGAGCAGACAGTAGGCATTATCCTCAATCCTATCCTCTTTAGACAGGTAATAATTTCTACGCTTTTACCTACCAACACTGAGTTATCAACAACATTGGAAAAGTTATGGGTAGGGTACGCTGGCTAGCTTTAAGCACAGAGGAACGAAATAGTATGTAGTGTAGTGGGACTCCATTTTCCTCCACCAGAAAATGACTGTAAGGACACAGTACGTCATGTACCTAGTTTAATGTCTCAAGGAAGTTCCAATGTTGTTTTAATTACAAAGTTCGAATTAAGACACAAACAGGAAAATGCAGCAATGGGCTTTCCCCTTGCGTTAAACACTCATGAAATTATGCATTTTGTAATATTGAAAGTAGCTAATACTGACGCATAATGTTGTGCGTGCGTCAGTTTCAAGGAAAGGATTTGTTTTGGTGTGGTTACTGTTTTTACAAGTCATCATCTTCTCTGGGTTGGGGATTGTTCGTATGTTTTCATGGATGAAAAAATATATCACCCTGGTGGAACGTAATTTGGTCATAACAAGTTTATCCTCTATCCTCCTTATCCTAATTACATAATTAATGAAGTTTATTGCGCTATTTCTTATCCAGTCCTAGAAAATGCTAAATATTTTTTCATTGGAGGACTCTGTTGCAGTTTTGTCATATACTAGGTACCTATCTTCTTCCAATTTTGTACATCTTCATCTTTTCGAGTCGATGGAAAACTCTTTATATAATTTCGGACCAGAAGGCAGCCACACCAATAGCAGCGTCAGTAACGTTCATAAGTTCCCCCAAAGTGCAAGTGTGTGGGCACTTGGGGCACTAAAGCATACATGTCATATTCTGCACAGGGGCACCGCACTCACATTGTGTGTCAGACGAGTCTATAAAATCCCATTTCGCTAAATTGTCTTAACAGCGACCTACCTGGGTACGCATACAGGCCACTGAAGTTCACGGCCAGGTGGGCAGGTGTTGATGGGGTTTTAAGAAATTTTGTACATCTAAGATAGGTAGTTATGTTATACGATAAAAATTTGAACTAGAAGAAGGCATATTTCATGTAAAAACTATGTCTACGTAAGTTTATAACGTCAGCCTCGGATTCCGTTGGCCAAGATCTGAAAAAAAACTGTTTGGGTACCAAGCGTGTGTGCGGTGCCCTGTCCACTTCCACTTGAGGACTTTATAAACGCCTATGACACTGCTATTAACGTGGCCAGCCAGAGAGTCCAGATGATCTAAAAAACTTTTTAACAAAAAATCAAACCGACTTCCAGAACAAAAAACTACAAAGCAAAAAAAAACTTTCTTTTCCGAAGTCTGTGTCTTTTGTACCCATTTTTTTTAGTTTTTCGACACCGACTTCGGAAAAGAAAGTTTTTTTTTGCTTTGTAGTTTTTTGTTCTGGAAGTCGGTTTGATTTTTTGTTAAAAAGTTTTTATTTTTGTCTTTTTAGTTTTGGTAGGTATCTCCAATTAACATGATAATCATTTATGGCCAAAGCACATCTCATGACGATTCCAATAAGCCCAAGCACGACTAGGTTACATTGTTTTATTTCAGAGTTCCAGTGCCTACCTTCCGGCTTTATCATCAGAACAGTTCAATGGTACCATTTTCATCAGTACCATTCATTCATAAGTATTTGCTTCATCATAGTCGGTTAATTATTCGAGATATTTTATACCCGTGACATACTTCGCATTTAGGAGTTTCAGTGGCCATCTGTGGTCTTCTTCATCAGTTCCACTTCACCAAATTATACTTTCTGAGTGCAAGTGATTGCATTGTTGATGAAAATATCAAAATCACTATATGTATGCCTATAATATTTGAGGAGTTCCCTCGATTGCTCTAGGATCCCATCATCAGATCCTGACCTGATGACTATGGGACCAACTAGGAAGTATACCCTTCAAAACAAAAGAAGATTTTTTGAAATCGGTCCAGGCGTCTTTGAGTAATCAGGGTACATACATTAAAAAAAAAAGATTCCGACGAATTGAGAACCTCCTCCTTTTTTTGAAGTCGGTTAAAAAGAAAACTATTGACTCGAGAAGAAGACCCTTTATCCTTCTCCACTTCACTTCTTCAGTCTCCGCAAGGATGTGCCCTAATAAGCGTTGCACAGAGTAGTTCCGGAGTGGTCTTTTAAGAGGTCTCGGGGTCCCTTACGTGTACCGAGGTGGCTTTACTTAGGAAAAGGTCCCATACTCCCTGGTCTTTTCCCCAAAAGTACATACGCTTTCGGGTCTACTCCACTTACTTTCTTTGGTATCCAACAAGAAGTCGGCAGGCTGTCCCAGCGAGTTGATGAGCCCGCTATAGTTGGCTGGTAAGGAGTAGAGAGCCGTCGCGTTGGTTTCTGTGCCGTTGACGACGGTGACGTTCTTGAAGGGCTCCAGTTGCGGCAAAGCTGGTGAGGTCCATGCGAGGATGGTGCCGCCTGCTACTGCGCCGATGGCCGCTGTGGAAACGAATACGGGTTAATAAAAAGTCGAATTAAGTAAGTAATAATGTATGCCGTGGTCATCATGAAAATCTTATGGCGGCATCAAAAAATAGTATTCGTGTCGCTGTATTTTGGGGAAAACGAAATGCTTTTGTCATCGACACGCCAAGAAGTCCCCCACCTATGGGTCGTCTTTTTACGCTATCATATTTGATGAAAGACTGACTTTTCCTGTAATTTCTGCTGTTTAGCGGCCACATTTCTGTAATCTTGGGAATGAAGAGACAGGGAAGTAAGGTGTTACTGAATTTATTCCTTCCCGAAAGCGACGAAGTATTATTGATCAAGCTCATCCCAATCCCTTGGGCGTTTTGGAAATTCCGGTCTTATTCTTAGTCCGACTACGATTCACTATGAGGAGGGTCACGCACTGCAGGTCCATGTCCGTGAATTCCGTGATATGAGTTCCGAGTTCAAAATGTTCTAAATTATGACAGATTATGGTGGATAGAGTTCGGATGTAGTGCGTAAGCTTCCCTACAAGAAGTAATACGGCTACTTCGGAACCGAAATTTCACGGACACAGATCGGATGTAGTGCGTAACCGCCCTAAGTGAAAACTAAGAATATCTTTCTAGGTCATTGCCGTTGAAAAATCAGTGAGTGAGCCAGGACTTCAGTTTTTATATGTAGACATTCATACACTGGGTTTTATACGTAGACATTCATGCATTGGACGTTTAATTAATAGTTTCAAGTAATAGTTCCCCTGGTTTATTTATGTCAATGCGAAGGGATTTTCCACCTGCCACCGCTAAGGTGTTAGGTACATATTAATCAGCCAGGTTTTGTTACAAACCACCAAGGGGCCGTCCATTAATCACCTGATGTTTTTTTTTTGCATTTTTTAACCCCCCCCCCCCTCCCCTCCTCCTTGGTGATACGTGGGGAGGTTTAAGACTAACCTCCCCGCCCCCACCCAAAATCACGTGTATTTTTTAGTACCGACAAAGAATCTTAAAGTTTTTAGAATATTATCTTTAAATACAGGTATAATCTAATTTTATTCTGAAATTAAGGAACATGACAAAAATGTCTAGAAAGGTTGCAGTTTGTTTTTGAAAAATAATATTACACGCGCAATAACACTACACGGCGCTTTTTGGTTTAGAAATCGCGGGTTTGACGAAATAATAAATACTTGTGATATCTACACCCCGCTCCCCGCTTGTGATATTTCGTGATTTTTGCTAAACACCCTCCCCCCGCCCCCCTTCAAACCTCACATGATTAATGCACGGTCCCCTATGGCAAAACCGACCCCATTACATAAAATTAAACGTGAAACAATTACAATAATTTACAATTCCCTTTATACCTAGAACAACATCCATGATTCATCTAAATATATAATGAAATCAGATTTCATTCATGATCTTAAAGAAGTGAAAACGAACATTGAGGTCGCGTTTCAGGTTACAACGACTCCAACATAACTTGGTACACGGATTTATTTGAACTAAGTTGAAAATGTACTAGATATTATTTATCTTTGACATTTGTCGAAGGAAGTGGCGCCACTGTAATGTGCCAAGATATTGTGGTTATCGTAAAAATAGAGTGTCAGTTGTAGCCAATATTCCTCTGCTAATAGACTTGTCAATGTAACATTTATTTTTGTTTATGACGTTTGTAACGATGTGTAACTGGCTATGTTTTACATAATGGAGCTAGGCAATGTTTTGTTAAATTAGCTCAGTAGGTGTTACTCATGTTTTTTTTAGTACATTACCATATCAAGGAGACAGAACCGAGTTAAGCCAATAGTCCCAAAGAAACGTTTACAATTGAGATAGGTCCAGTTCTTCTTATTCTTTGCGATTGTCTGACCAGAATGTGACCATCTGGACAGCTTTGTCTTTGGTATCACAGGAAAGGAGGTGTTGCATATCTTGTTCCACAGTGGGACTGTGTTTGGGATGGATCAAGGATACCCCAATAGGTCCAGTTACAATATTCTTGCGAAAGTATCTCTGTCTGTGATTTTTACGTTTTAATCAAACCCAGACCGTTCCCTTGGGATAATAAGGTAATTTTCACGTGTTCAAAGTCACGGGGTGAAGCTAAGTAAATAGTTAGTTGATGCTATTTATCCTAATAATTCATTGAAGTACATAACAATTCGCCTCTCTACTCTCTAAAAGAGAATATGGAAATAAAATTCAAGTCGGTGGAAGATTAAGTAATTCGTCTTGTTTTCCTTACGCTACAATCCGGCTCGAAGGACCACTTTAAAACTTTCTCTTGCAAATACATTCATAGCTACAGAGAAATATCAATTTAACTTCAAACAATCGCCAAAACAGTCTACTTTAAAATATATATAACAAATTCACACCCTTTGCCCATGGGGGTAGAAACTACAGACCGCCACTTGTTGGGTCCTCCACACATCCTTTCATTCTCCTTTTACTTCACTAACTTTCATACAAGCACGCCGGTTATGAGTACCTAAAATATCTACTTAAAAAATATCTAAAATGCATAGGTTACCATTGCAATTTATAAGTCAATGCACTGAAGGTGCCTTTTCAAGAGGAGGTAACCAGAGGTCACAGTTGCACCGCTTATTGTGACGAACGTTAAACTCAATGCATAATCATTACTTTGTCAATTAAAACAATAGCTGCTGTTAACCAAACAAGTAGCAGCCATATGTAAATAACAGCGGGATTATATAAATAACAATAGGCAGAGTATGTGTATTGTTATTTACGTAAATACGTATATAATAACACACATAGGCTGTATATTGTGGCTCTATTCTTAGACCATTAGCAAGAGTCGTGTTTGTTGCCCTGCCCAACATATATTGTTCTTACAACTAAGTTTTTTTTATTAATAGGTAGTATGCTTCCATTTGACCACTTTCTGGTGTGGTCACTTGATGATGTGGACCATGGACCACAGTTTGGAACCTTCAAAGAGTCAGAAACAACTTTTTTGGTATTGCGAAACTAATTTGGAAAGAGTACGATCATCCTCCTGATGATTTATTTCCAAATAATTAGGACATAATTTAATTTTGTTTTACTTACAACTAATGGTCTTCTAATGATTTTAATTTAAAATGTATAATGGTTCCTTAAAACTCAAAAAACAATTATTCTTTACAATCAATTCTACGTCAAAATATTGGTCATGGAAAGATTCATCTCCTTTCCTTTTCAGAGTGTAATATGCAATACGTAAAGTCGTTTTTGTGAAGGTTCCAAACTGTTTTCTTTGCCGAATTCACTTACGCATTTCGGCTGCTGTTGTCTCTTGACTTAATGACCCCAAAGTTATCAGAAAACACTGATTCCGACAGGAAATTCTACTCTTTAGCTGGACACACAATCAAAGTATTTCCAAAATGTTATCAATCAACTCAGCCTTTAGCAAGCCTACATATATACATAGGTCTCCCCAAGTTGCACCTCAACATGCGACTTCGCTTTTCTGACCTTCCGCATTCATTCTGGGACTTGTCTATGCAGATGAAAGATACAAAGTTCGAACTTAGGAAGGTTCAAAATATGTCCCATCTCATCCAGAATCATTAAGTTACATCCAGAAGTAAATATCAAACGCTGACGAAAGCACCTTTAAAACTCATCATCTTCCTGACCATTTCCTATGTTACTTGGGGTTGTCTCAACACGTTTTCTTCTTCTATTTCGTTCATTCCGCACACAGTCCATCCATCTTTTGTTTGGCCGTCCTCACCCACTCCATCCATCCACATTTATTTTCATAACTTTTTTAGTAGTAACATGCGTTTCATCCCTCCTCATCATAACATGACCATACTAGGACAAACGATTCCCTTTCAATATATGCTATTCACTATTATTATGCTGTTTTAATTAAAGCGGTGAGTTTTTTGATTTTGTGCTCACTCCATAAATTATTATTATAAGAGACATAGTGAGGATATGTAATTGGCTTTCTGTTGACTATGGTTTCCTTTTTTGTCTGTATTTGTTAGCTGTAAGTCCTCCATGTACTAAAATAAATATAATGGAAACAGAGGTTGGCCAACGTACCTGCAACAGCAGCGATGTACTGGTTCGTTTTCCTGGTCTGTCCGCCTTTCTCCTGGACATCCAGCATATGCATCGTTGGCTTGTCCATCTTTGTTTAGTTATAGTATCCTGGTACTCGCATTCTGAAACAAGAAAGAAAGAAGAGTTATTTATTGGTGGCAATGTGGACCAGGAAATCTTTTGGATGCAGGCACTCTTGAAAAAGTATTTGTGACGAGATACCTGGGGGAGGCCTTTGTCCAAATGTGGACATCTTTCGGGTGATAATGGTTTTTCGATGTAGTTCAAAAACTATCAGTGAGTAGGTCTTTTTTTGGGGGAAATCCTAATGGAGGAGAAGACAGAATTATCTTCTGCTAAGAGTCCAAGAGAGTCCAGAGGCCTCCAACTAGGTGGACCGAAAACATGGTTAAGGTGGTAGGAATATGCTGGTTGCGAGACGCACGGGATCGGTCAATGTGGCAACGCCTGGGGGAGTCCTATGTCCAGCAGGGGACGTCTTTCGGCTGAAATGATGATGACGAAGACTCCAAGGCCTGAACTTTAAGACAAAAGCCATTCAATCAGCCATTACAATTTTTCAAATATTGCAAATAGGATTGACAAGCGTTACCGATTCACCGTTGCCGTTCATTTTGACTTTTCGAGAATCGTATATCTTAATAGTAATTTTGTCTTGGACATCTTGAGGATATGAATGGAAACGCCGGGAGGGGACGCCCTAGAAAGACATACATAGACCTTATAGGTGATGTTCTTCAAAAAGGCCAGGTGCGCAGTACTCATAACCGGCGTGCGTGTGTGACTAGATCCATGAATGTGAGTGAAGAAGTATGTAAGGATCGTAGCAGGTGGCGTTCTGTAGTTTCTGCCTTCCCCCATGGGAAAAAGGCGTGAGTTTATGTATGTATGTATGTATGTATCTTGAGGAAAATCGCACATGTATAAACAGAAAATCTTAGTAGGTAAAGGTCACCTACTTATATAAAAACCAAAATAGACACATATATTAAATAATAGCAGATTAAACAATATTTACGACAAAATTAGGATTTTACTACCGCCATTAAGGTTAAAATTAACAAGACGAGTTTGAAATGCTATCAGAAACTTGTTCCATTGGTATTTAATAAGGATTAGCGGAGATATTAACAAGTATGGCGACCTTGGTGTGACCGCAGTGGACTGTGCTAATAATCCGCTAAATCGTGCTAATTTGTACAGCAAATACATCTTTACAAGTACCTCTATGGTTATGTTAGATCGTATTTAGATTCTAACTTCGTAATTTGAATAAGGAAAGGTAAAATATAATTTGAAAGCTGTTACTTCTCATGTGGGCCCATTTAAATTTGATCAAGATCTGATGAAGAACTTCGCAGATATATAACAGAAGTCTTCAATAACTGACGGCAAATCTCTCGGGATTGCTGCAGTCGAATGTCTGTTTATTGTTGACACCTGTTGTTGTTAAATTGTCTGTTTTTCGTAACATAACATCACGCCGTCTGGTACGCTCTAAAGGGGTACGCAGATGTGTACAGATCTCCCTGGTACATTCTTATTTTACCGATTGTGTTCAAGTTTAATGTTATTCAGGTAATCTTTTCTGGTATAATAACTCAACACAATTAAAAAGTGAAAAATAAAAACCATTTCACAAAAAATACATCTGACTTCCAAATAAAAACACTACGAAGTGAAAAATAACTTCAATTTCGGAAGACAGTGTAAATAAAAAAACCGGCCAAGTGCGAGTCGTACTCACGCACAAAGGGTTCCGTACCATTATCGCAAAAAACAGCAAAAAAATCACGTTTGTTGCATTTGGGAGCCCCACTTAAATATTTATTTTATTTAGTTTTTAGTATTTGTTGTTATAGCGGCAACATACATCATCTGTGGAAATTTCAACTGTCTGGCTATCACGGTTCATGAGATACAGCCTGGTGACAGATAGACAGACAGACAGACAGTCTTAGTAATAGGATCCCGTTTTTACCCTTTAGGTACGGAACCCTAAAAACGAAGAAACAAAAACAAGAAGACCAACTTCCGAAATTGCAGTTATTTTTCACTTTATAGTGTTTTTATTTGGAAGTTGGTTGTATTTTTTTGTAAAAAAGTTTTTTATTACTGTTAAAAGAAAATGTATTCCATGTAATGTATACTCGCACTATGTGCATTTGGGTATCATAAATTTCATTTAGTACCTAAAGAAACACTTAGACTCAAAAGAAAGCCGTATCTATGGTAAGTTCCATCTTTTGTTCAATGATTCTCTGGTACCTACGTTCGATCCCGGAAGCTGCAGTAAACAGATGCGGGTCGTAACTGGGGTCAAATCAAGTGCATGCTAGTGCATTGCCGCGTTAACGAGGCTCAATGGAGCCAACGAGGTGATCTCCAGTCATGCTCTCGATCGACAGATCCATAAAACTGTATTGTGTTCTTATTTCCGCGCCAATGGCAATCGTAGGGTTGTCCGGTTGACTTTAAAACTGATGGCAAACCCTGTGTGAGTTTGTGTGAGCCAGTTTATCCACTTTGTGGGCTATGGACACATGCCTGAGATTGTTTTCGGCAATATGCTTCGATGAAAACGGTGAAGGATATTATCGTGAGATAAAAAACTTTTTTGCAAAAAAATACTACCGATTTCCAAATACAAAACTAAAAAGTCAAAAATAACTTTATTTTTTGAAGTCAGTGTCTTTCGTAGGTACCAAATTTTTGCGTTATGGACACCGACATCACTTTGTAGTTTTGTATTTGGAAGTCGGTAGTATTTTTTTGCAAAAAAGATTTTTATTTTTCACTTTTTTGTTGTACTTACCTAATAGGCAAGTTAGTAAGGTAACTATAACGCCAAAATAGATTTCATGAAACTTTAACATAACCGGTGAAATGAGAGATCTGCGTACCCCTTAAGAGCATACTGGCGTGATGTTATGTTCTGAAATGGTATGAACAATAAACAGACATGCGATTGCAGCAATCCCGAGAGATTTGTCGTTATTTTTTTAAGAGTTTTCTGTTGTATATCTCCGAAGTTCTTCATAAGATCTTCACCAAATTAAAATAAGACCAATTTCGAAACATAATTATTCAAACAAAAAAAGGAATTTTCAAAATCGGTCCTCAATTGACGGAGATATCGATGAACATAAAAAAAAAAACCTAATGTCGAACATAGAACCTCCTCCTTTTTAGGAAGTCGGTTAAAAAATAACCTAGAAATAAAGATTCGAACGTGCTATATACCAACCAAGTCCGCGTGGTAGATTATCTATACATCTACGAGTATACTAATATTATAAAGAGGAAAGATTTGTATTTATGTGTGTAACGCTGGACCGATTTCAAAAATTCCTTCACCGTTGGGAAGCTACACTATACCCGGGTGACATAGGTTACTTTTTATCCCTGTATTTCCACGGGAACAGGAACTACGCGGGTAAAACCGAAACGTCCGTTAGTAATTATATATAGCGCTTTCTATCTTACAGAGATGGAGGAGGCCTGTGTCCAGCAGTGGGAACATTATAAGCTGATTATACCATTCTTATGGTATGCATGAATATATTTTTCTCCCAAATTAATTGGACGATCATAGTCCTAACTTCTACATCAAATGAAAGAGTATTAGGCTTATGGTTTATGATATGAATAGCGATTAATGACGTCCCCCCAAAGACTATGATGCCACCCACCATTTTATGGATTAAATCATCTTCTACCACTATTTCATCTTCCATGTAAATAATCCTCAAGATCTTTTCAAAAGACGAAAACTAAATTCAAAACCAATCGCCGCCTTTGACGAAAACCAAATGCAGTCTTTGACGAAAACCAAATGCAGTCTTTGACGAAAACTAAATTCAGACTTTGGCATTGAAACCCAACATGTTCATATTTACTTGGCAATTGCTCAAATTTATCCAGCAACCCTACCAGAATAATTAACGCGTAAGAATGACTCTTTGTATTCCAAGGTTTTTTATCAGGTAACAATCGGCATTCATAGGCTCAACTCTTAGGCTAGCCCACACATACAGACTTCTTGTCTATGTCTGAAACTAACACACACAAGACGAACACGGCCCACAGGCTGTCTGGGTTCTCTGGCATTCCGTGGGTTAAGCCCATAGACCACGGTAGCGACTAGACACACTATCTAAACTATGAAATTAAAATTTAAAAAAATGTTTCCCTCCTACGATTCATCAATAGGATAGACCCTAATCTTATTACAATCTAGCCTTATAACTAGACCTTAAAGACTAATTAGTAATTTAATTATAATTTATTTAAATTGTCTTTACTATGAATGTGTCCAATAGCACTTTTCTTATTGTCTCTATTAAGGCAAATACACTCCGTTCTTGTGTTTGTAAGAAATTGTTTTTTTTTTTTTTATAAAACCGTTTTTTGTCACAAGTAAATGTCGAAGTACTGAACTGATTACAAAACTTTTTTTCACTGATAGAAAACAACAGTATTACTGGCATGGTCTACTACTACTTTTAATCCCGAATGAGGCAAGGAAATACTTTTTCTTTCTTCTTTCAGGGTTCAGTGCGAAAGACCACGAGAACGAATCCGCGGGCAAAGGCTAGTTACAAATATTTTAAGTGCGCGCGCAATGTGCGCTAACAAGTGCATTACCATATTCGTCATTAATACAGTCACATATCATAGAAACAATTCACAGTAATCGGTGGTTTACTGTAACAATTCTGACTGGTTTTTTTTAGTAGACGGTGAAAATCAGTGTCACGCTTAGTTTGTTTCACATGTATGTACATGCCTCAGCGGCCGCGGCTGGAGATGACGCTGTCAACACGTTTCAAACAGATCAAGCGGGGCATCATTAAGGGCCTACATACGCTTTAGTGCCGTAAAACGGTAACTTTCTAAAGCATACTCCTCAGTAACAGCTAGGTTATAAAGTTTGAAAAAATATATATTTATTATTGATTCATGTACATAATTTTGAACACAAGGTTTTTTCGTGTAACTAATAGTTTTGCTTTAAAAAAATTATTAACAACACGATATTTTTCGCAACTTTTGGAAACTCCCCCAAAACGACTTGGATTTTTAAAAATATTTTTATACAGAAAAATTGATGGCTGGAATTACTTCATACCTAACATAGCATATGTAAATCAAATAATATGCGTTACATTGGGGCGTATATATCACCTTAACGTGGCACTACGACACAAATGGCATATTAGATATTTATTACTTGTCTTGTCATGCTGAAAATGACAGAGACTGTGCGCTCAACGCACTTAATTTAAGTTTGTCAATTTATTAAGGTTCCGTACCCAAAGGGTAAAATCGGGACTCTATTACTAAGACTCCGCGGTCCATCTATTTGTCTGTCTGTCATCAGGCTGTATCTCATGAACCATGATATCTAGACAGTTGAAATTTTCACAGACAACAACAACTACTAAAAAAACATAGCCCTTTCCTGGCAGGCGGGTAAAAACAGAATAAAATAAATATTGAAATAGGACAACAAACGTGTTTTTGTTGCCGTTTTTGCGACAATGCTACGGAACCATACGTGCGCGAGTCCGACTCGCTTGTTCTATATTTTTTTTGTTGTTTTGTTTTCTCTTGCCCGTATCTAATAAGCGAGTGACAAATAAAATATTTTTATTTCTTTCACTTGATCAACGAGTTTTACTAAGGGTCGTCTACCGTCTCGTCAGATCAGCGTGGCAATTCAGACAATCTGGTTTGTTTTGTAAGTTTTTACAATGCCGTCTCTAGCATTGACCGACGAGGCGTCTTGATGCTCTGTGGTAGAGCTAATAGACTACGCAAATATTTGTGAAGGGCACTGAACTCGCGACCCTGTGGATTAGAGGTGTAAATCCGGCATTGTTTATTCAGTATTGTATTAATTTAGTTAACAACTGTGTGTTGTGAGAGATCTAAAAACTGATATGAACTAGGCCTATTATTGTACTGCGGAGGCGATCTTGCTGCCCAGCACACGCTCGAGGAGAGCCCTGTGTGGGCCTCTGAGCAACAGGTCTTGGTCGCTAGGATCGGGCGAGACCTGTCTTTGCAAGCGGTGGTGAGAGACAGAAAACTGGAGGGAAATGGATTCCTTATGTGAGACCCTGATAGTCCAGAAGAAGGCCGCCGAGCGAGATCTTGAGAGGGTCGATCCCACTCGCAGAAGAAGGCGTCGGGGAGACAACCGCCCCGATCCCTAAAACGGTGAAACCCCGCCTGCATTATAAGCAAGTGGGACTCTGGGGTCACGGGCGCTCAGTTTGGGGACTCTGTCCGTCCACCAAGTGACTCCAGGATAGACGACGGCACAGTGATCACGTGCTGCCGTGCACAGCGAGGCTCAGAAGAGACGCTTTTTCAGTTTTCCACTCTACTGAACTTCTTGGAAAAAGGCACCACTACAGTTTATCGAAATGGTTAGCTGACCAGCAACCTTATTGCGTAATGAATTCGACAAGGAAAAGGGCAAAGAGTATGAAAAAAAATAGTCCAATCACATAGACGGAAATCCACGTCGCGTCTTTCATCTGGCATAATTGATTGGTCGAATTTTGATACTCAAATACGAGCTTCCAATATCCCTCATTGCCTGTTTGCAGTCTCCACGCAGTGCCTTTTCACACGCCCCGGTTTCCGGGTAGCCGGTGCCGGGTAACCGGCAGCGAATGTATGGCCATGTGCGCCGATACGTGTGAAAGCTAACATACATGCCTATACACTTCGCCGCCGGTTACCCGGAAACCAGGGCGTGTGAAAAGGGGCTCACTCGGTTTCATCGACAAGATTAATCAGACTACCATCGCAAAACAGTAGACACATGAAAAGTCTACAACCATTGTCTTTTCTAGGTTAACCTATTGTCTACTGCTTGATATGGTTACGTATGCCTTTAATGTACACGTCTTGTTCTTTACGAGGTGATGGTTCAGTAGATAATTCTGCCGAGCAGATGGCCACAAAGGTACAGGTTATTCAGTGTATTAGCAACTACGACGTAGACACATTGAGTAATAGACAATCCTAAGGATCACTTGCATGAAAAATTTAACTCAGTGTTAGTTATTAACACGGGGTTAAATTAACAATATTGTAAGACAAACTGTATTTTTAGGGTTCCGTAGCCAAATGGCAAAAAACGGAACCCTTATGGATTCGTCATGTCTGTCTGTCTGTCTGTCTGTCCGTCCGTATGTTACAGCCACTTTTTTTCCGAAACTATAAGAACTATGCTATTGAAACTTGGTAAGTAGATTTATTCTGTGAACTGCATTAAGATTTTACCACAAAAATAGAAATAAAACAATAAATTTTGGGTGTTCCCCTTACTTAGAACTGAAAATCTTTTTTATGGATAACCTCTTCAAAAAGGTTTAAAATATCTTTTTTTTTCTAAACTGAATAGTTTGCTCGAGAGACACTTCCAAATTGGTAAAAGTGTGTCCTCCGCCCCTGTAACTTCTAAAATAAGAGAATGATGAAACTAAAAAAAAATATGATGTACATTACCAGCATGTAAACTTCCACCGAAAATTGATTTGAACGAGATCTAGTAAGTAGTTTTTTTTGAATACGTCATAAATCGTAAATCGCAATTTACCAAGAACCCTTTGTGCGCGAGTCCGACTCGCACTTGGCCAGTTTTTTACCTCATGTTAGCATTTAAGGCGCAGCTACCATACCTATCAGTAGCTGATTTGTAAATGAGAATAACGTCTAAACGGCTCGTCTCAATATTTTTTTGGATAAAAATCTTTTTTGCAAAAAAATACTACCGACTTCCTAATACAAAACTACAAAGTGAAAAATAACTTTAATTTTTGAAGTCGGTGTCTTTCGTAGGTACCATTTTTTTGCGTTATGGACACCGACTTCAAAAATTAAAGTTATTTTTCACTTTGTAGTTTTGTATTAGGAAGTCGGTAGTATTTTTTTGCAAAAAAGTTTTTTATTTTTCACTTTTTAGTTGTACCTACCTAATAGGCAAGTTAGTAAGGTAACTATAACGCCAGAATAGATTTCATGAAACTTGAACATAACCGGTGAAATGAGAAATCTGCGTACACCTTAAGAGCGTACTGGCGTGATGTTATGTTATGAAATGGTATAAACAATAAACAGACATGCATTTGCAGCAATCCCGAGAGATTTGCCGTTATTTTTTGAAGAGTTCTGTTGTTTATCTCCGAATTATTCTTCATCAGATCTTCACCAAATTAAAATGGGACCAATTTCGGAACATACTTTTCCAAACAAAAAAGAATTTTCAAAATCGGTTCACAATTGACGGAGATATCGGTGAACATATACAAAAAAAAAAAAAAAAAAACAAACATGAAGTCGAACATCAACCTCCTCCTTTTTGGGAAGTCGGTTAAAAAGAATATGTGATACGAGAACATTTTCTTAATAATTGAATATATAAAAATGTTTGAGTTTTATTCGTTTAACATAGCTTATTGAATAAAATTGTCACCAATGTGTTGTTTTGTGTGTTGTCTCAAAGACAATTGCATTATCTATATTTTGATCTGAGGCTTTTTTTTTAAGTCGTAGAATAATAAGGAAAATACAAAAAAAAATATAAAATTTTGGGCCGCGCGGGTGTGTAACTGATTTATTATTGATTCATGTACTACCTACATGAATCAATAATAAATAGTTTTTTTTTTCAAACTTTTAACCTATCCGTTACTAAGGAGTATGCTTTAGAAAGTAGCTATTTTACTATTTTCCCATAAATTTTGAGTGAAGTTGTTCGTGAAAGTGGGCACATTTTCAATCGCAGTTTGTTGTTACTACTAGGCCGGGGACCGCCTCCAGGTCATCAAGCGAACGACCCAACTCAACATAAGATTGAATCTATTACAGTTTCACAGAAGGAAGTCCTCGCTTATTCTGTTAACCTATTTATAAACCAAAGATTTGGTCGTACGTAGGAAGATTATTACTGCAACTTGTAGGTGTGTCCTCTACAATGCGATCAAGAATAGAACTGTTTTGTTACTTAGACTTCACGATCAAATTCAATGATCGAAAATGAAATACTAGTTTTAACACAGCGAAAAAGATAGTCACAGACCGAGTAAAGCCTTTTACTTGGTAAATATTGCATTTTAAAGAAAAATATAAGGTTCCGTATGGTGCCGGACGTAAAGAATTTCACCATCCCATGTCTTCCCGTGGGTGTCGTAAGAGGCGACTAAGGGACAAACCAGAGAATGGGCAGCAGCGTTCTCTGTGCTTCTATAACAACCATACTGCGATCGCCAACCCGCCTGCCAAGCGTGGCGATTATGGCAAAACCCCCCCAATGAATAGCACAAATAAAAAATGGCCCCTGGTACCCGGCAGCTTGCCTACCCTCGACTACGGTAGCGGTCGAGGCTACGGCATGGCAAGGGGTGCTAAGAATCTCTGGACGAGATCCGGCTACCCCAACAATCACCGACGACTGGACCTGGCAACGTACAGCACGCGCACACTTCGGACCGACGAGAAGGTCACCGAACTCGAGGAGGAACTGAACAGGTTGCGATGGAGTATTATAGGGTTATCTGAAGTCCGAAGAGAGGGGGAGGACTCGATAATCCTCAAATCCGGTAACCTACTCTATTTCCGAGAAGGTGACCGGCAGTCCCAGGGTGGTGTCGGGTTTATCGTCCACAAGTCCCTTGTGAACAACGTGGTGAAGATCGAGAGTGTGTCGACCAGGGTGGCGTACCTTATACTCAGAATATCCTCAAGATATTCGCTGAAGGTCATACAGGTCTACGCCCCAACCTCGGCACACCCCGACGATAAGGTAGAGACCATGTATGAGGATATCTCCAGAGCCATGCATGGTTTCAAAACTCACTTCACCGTTGTCATGGGGGACTTCAACGCGAAACTGGGCAAACGAGACGAGGATGAGCTGCAAGTGGGGCAATTTGGAGTTGGACAACGGAACCACCGGGGTCACCTACTGGCCAGTTTTATGGAGAAGGAGGGCCTCTATATGATGAACTCCTTCTTCAAAAAGCGTGAACACAGGAAGTGGACCTGGCAGAGCCCCGATGGTGCAACAAAAAATGAGATCGACTTCATCATGTCAACCAAGAAGCAAATGTTCAATGATGTCTCTGTGATCAATTCGGTAAAAACCGGGAGCGATCACCGCATGGTAAGAGGCACATTGAACATTAATATTAAGCTTGAAAGGTCTCGACTGATGAAGTCCACGCTCCGGCCAGCACAGATCCAAGTCCAAAACCCCGAGAGCTTTCAGCTCGAACTCCAGAATCGTTTCGAGTGCCTAGGGAGCTCCGTGGATGAATATAGCAACGGGTTCGTGGAAGCTGTCCATACGGTCGGGTCTAAGTTTTTCAAGACCCGTCGTACAGATAGAAACAAAAAGCTCTCAGATCACACCCTCAAGCTTATGAAGGAGAGGCGTGAGATGATCCTGCAGTCTTCAGATGAGGCGTGCAAATACCGGCAGCTCAATAGACAGATCTCTAAATCCTTGAAAAGAGACCTCCGACGCTTCAATACCGAGCGTATTAAAGACGCTATCGGGCGAAATAAAGGCTCCAAGGTGTTCTCAAGGGATCTGGCTATTGGGCAGAGCCAACTCACGAAACTGAAGACCGACGATGACAGGATCGTATCCGCCAAACCGGAGCTTCTCAGGGAGATCGAAACATTCTATGGGCAGTTGTACACTTCGATCAGCAAGCCCGTTGCGAGTCTAGCAAACGACCCAAGAGCTAGATTGACCCGACACTATACCGAAGATATCCCGGACGTCAGCCTGTACGAGATTAGGATGGCTCTGAAACAGCTAAAAAACAACAAGGCGCCGGGTGATGACGGAATTACGGCCGAACTCCTGAAGGCGGGTGGAAAACCGGTCCTTAGGGCCCTTCAGAAGCTGTTTGATTCTGTCATACTCGAGGGCAAAACGCCACAGGCATGGTGCAGGGGTGTGGTGGTACTCTTCTTCAAGAAGGGCGACAATGCCCGGTTGAAGAACTATAGGCCCATCTCACTTCTTAGCCATGTCTACAAGTTGTTTTCAAGAGTCATCACGAATCGTCTCGCGCGCAGGTTTGACGATTTCCAGCCCCCCGAACAAGCCGGATTCCGAAAAGGCTTTAGCACCGTAGATCACATACATACGCTGCGGCAGGTTATACAGAAGACCGAAGAGTATAACCTGCCTCTCTGTTTAGCGTTTGTGGACTACGAGAAAGCCTTCGATTCGATAGAGACTTGGGCTGTACTGCAGTCTCTCCAACGGTGCCAGATCGACTACCGGTACATTGAGGTGTTGAAGTGTTTGTACAAAAACGCCACCATGTCAGTCCGTCTTCAGGATCAGACCTCGAAACCAATCCTTCTCCAGCGCGGCGTGAGACAGGGAGACGTCATTTCTCCGAAACTGTTCACTGCTGCGCTGGAGGATGTCTTCAAGGTTCTGGACTGGAGGGGGCTGGGCATCAACGTTAATGGCGAGTACATTACTCACCTTCGGTTTGCCGACGACATAGTGGTCATGGCTGAGACCATGGAGAGCCTCAGTAAAATGCTCGATGACCTCAGTAGAGCTTCCGAAAGAGTGGGTCTTAAAATGAACATGGACAAAACCAAGATCATGGTGAATGCCCATGTAACACCCACTCCTATCAAGGTCGGAGACTCTACTCTCGAAGTTGTAGACGATTATGTCTACCTGGGACAAACGGTCCAGTTGGGTAGGTCCAATTTCGAGAAAGAGGTCAACCGTCGAATCCGACTCGGCTGGGCGGCGTTCGGGAAGTTGCGTGGTATCTTCTCGTCCAATTTACCGCAGTGTCTCAAGACAAAAGTCTATGACCAGTGTGTGTTGCCAGTGATCACCTATGGGACCGAGACGTGGTCGCTCACAATGGGCCTTATCAGAAAGCTCAAAGTCACCCAAAGGGCAATGGAGAGGGCTATGCTCGGAATTTCCTTGCGTGATCACGTCAGGAATGATGATATCCGCAGGAGAACCAAAGTTACCGACATAGCCCGAAGAATTGCCAAACTTAAGTGGCAGTGGGCAGGGCACATTGCTCGCAGAACGGATGGCCGATGGGGCCGAAAGGTTCTGGAATGGCGACCGCGAACCGGAAGACGATACGTTGGAAGGCCTCCCACTAGGTGGACTGATGACCTGGTTAAGGTTGCGGGAAGGCGCTGGATGCGAGACGCACGGGATCGGTCAATGTGGCGACGCCTGGGGGAGGCCTATGTCCAGCAGTGGACGTCTTTCGGCTGAAATGATGAAAGAAAAATATGCCCTGCCTAAATCGTATTTTAATTGCGCACTCAGCATAATTATTTTAAAGTAAAATATTATAGGATAGTCATACTTGAAGAATGTTATCAGAATATTTGCAAGGAATAGTTTACGATTGAGCTAGTAAATACCTCAAGAGGTAGAGTACACTCAACTCAAGTGCCTCTTATACAAGTACACTAGATTTCACTAGAATACCACGATAGACGATCGAAGGTACATTCAGTAACTCAAATATTTCCATATATACTACAAATATTAACTTAATTTTTTGAAGTCGGTGTCTTTTGTAGGTACCATTTTTTTGCGTTATGGACACCGACTTCAAAAAATTAAGTTATTTTTCACTTTGTAGTTTTGTATTTGGAAGTCGGTAGTATTTTTTTGCAAAAAGTTTTTATTTTTCACTTTTTAGTTGTACGTACCTAATAGGCAAGTTAGTAAGGGAACTATTTCGCCAGAATAGATTTCATGAAACTTGAACATAACCGGTGAAATGAGAGATCTGCTTACCCCTTAAGAGCGAACTGGCGTGATGTTATGTTATGAAATGATATAAACAACAAACAGACATGCGATTGCAGCAATCCCGAGAGATTTGCCGTTATTTATTGAAGAGTTATGTTGTATATCTCCGAAGTTCTTCATCAGATCTTCAACAAATTAAAATGGGACCAATTTCGGAACATACTTTTTCAAACAAAAAAAAGAATTTTCAAAATCGGTCCACAATTGACGGAGTAATCGGTGAACATAAACAAAAAAAAAAAAAAAAAAACAAACATGAAGTCGAACATAGAACCTCCTCCTTTTTGGGAAGTCGGTTAAAAATTATCCAATATTTCCTACCTACTTATAACTTTAATTCAATTAAAATCGCGACTCAAATGTGCATACAGTTGGTACCTAGTACCTACACACTTTTGATGATTGCCAGTACCAAAAAAAAATCGTTTCAGTGTAAATTACTTGTTTATACGAAGGGCAATGGAGAAGGCTATGCTCGGCGTTTCCTTGTGTGATCGCAACAGAAATGAGGATATCCGCAGGAGAACCAAAGTTACCAACATAGCCCGAAGAATAGCGAAACTTAAGTGGCAGTGGGCAGGGCACATTGCTCGCAGAACGGATGGTCGACGGGGCCAAAAAGTTCTGGAGTGGCGACCGCGAACCGGTAGACGATACGTTGGAAGGCTGGACACTCCCACTAGGTGGACGGATGACCTGGTTAAGGTTGCGGGAATGCGATGGATACGGGACGCACAGGATCGGTCAATGTTGCAATGCTTGGGGGAGGCCTATGTCCAGCTGTGGACGTCTTTCGGCTGAAATAATGATGAAGATGATGATATTCGCTGATAAAACACAGTTTTCTAATTCTGAAATATAGTTATGTCAAACAAAAAGCCAGTCTTATAATTGCAATAAATGGCAACATAGCCTGAAAATAATAATCTTCTGAACCGTCAAGAATTAGCTACGCAAATTCCTAGTGCAAAAAATACCCATTTGTAACCAAAACCTTGGCCAAACGTATGAATCAGAATAAATATTTAATAATATTACCAATATCAATTATAACAAATATTACCAAACTACTATTTATTCGTATACTCGAAATTATCGCACACACGTGCCTTTGATTATATTGGAGTTATTCCAAGAAGGTTAACCTGTACGCAATCAATCGGCGCCAAATCTGTCCTTATCTCTTATCGAGTTATCAGTTATCAGCCAATTCATCAGGGATTGTGAAGTGTCTTCGTATCGAACCACGGAAGCCTGCCTGAAGTGGTTCAACCTTGTGGGACATAAAGATGGGAGTACACAGAGTGGAATACCTTTAAACCCTGTGTAGGATTGAGCAGGTATATCTGTGAAGGTGTAGGCACTAATACACGTCTAAACTCTGTGTAGGTTCTCGTCAAACTTCTTGGACGCCCTGAAGTTGACTTTTCGATGCGCAGGGTACGGATCGACACTGCGCACCCATTGTAGCCAACTTCAGGACGGCCAAGAAGTTTGGCAAGAATTGCATACAGGTAAACCGTGGGTAGGCTTATCGCGTGTACTGCTACAACCTGTATAAACTTTAATGGTTTCCTGTATGACCAGTGTAGGATTAACGGGTATACCTGCAGCCTTATTGTGTAAGTGAATTCAGCAAGGCAAAGGGCAAAGACTACATAAACAAGCTTATGACAACAGACGGACATCCACATGGCGTCTTTCATCTCGCATGTGATTGGTTGTTTGTTCATACTCTTTTCTCTTTGCCTTGTCAAATTCACTTACGCAGTAAGACTGCTGTTCACCCTGTGAAGGATTAACGGGTATACCTGAAAACCTCTGTAAAACTCGACAATACAACAAGTGGATTGTCGTGTTTAGGTACAACAGTGCCCATAGTTAGGTAAGATCCAGGGGTGAACCTTGTTTAGGCCTAACCTGCTAGCCCAAATACCAAGGCCCGATCTAGCAATTTCGTCGCTCCGGGCATAGACAATATTTCTCGCCCTTGGCACCCTTTACAATTGCGCCTTATAAGGAGGTAAATGTTTGAGAAAATTATCTATTGAAAATGCGGCTTGTAACCATCGCGCGTCGGATCGGATAAACCCGCTTCTTTGACAACTTCGAGAGAAGTGAAATCGAAATGAGCTCGTAATTTTCACCTAAGATTTTTTGCAACATTATGAATGTTAAGTTATTTAACGGTGGATTTATAACAAGAACCAATAACATTCGACTGCAAGCGAGCTTAAACATTTTGGCACCATACCACTAATAAGTTAGGTTTTCCGATGAAATGAAAAGGGGTGTTAGTACAATTTGGCCGCCCCTCATTTATGCCGCTTTGGGCATTTGCCCGACTCTCCCACCCCTAGATCCGGCCCTGCAAAGATCTGCAAACCCTATGCAGGATTAACGGGTATTATATCTGTAAATCCTGTATACAATGCATTCTACAGGTGGTCCCATTATAAGAGTATCTGCGATATCAATCGGCCAGAAGCAATTCTTTCTATCCTGTGTCGTGAATGGGGAATAATGGATAATTTCCTTGAACTTATACAGTGGGCAGTTTCCTTTTTAGCGTCCATTACTTTTTAGATTATATCACAAGTAGATAGTTACGTTTCATCATGGTCATTAGCATTTATTTTAAGTTTTGAGTATTGTTTCATGTGGACATACTCAATAGTTTTCTAATGAATGTGCAGGCACGCATACAACGGTTAATTTTACCAACATACCTGAAGTACAGGTTCAATTGAGCAATATCAACAACACAACACTTAGTGATGCCTGTATAGACATTAATTTTGTTTACAATCAATCATAACATAAGTCGTAAATCTCGGCCTTCTTATTAAATAGACCACTTGAATTAAAAATCTTAAATAAAGGGGTAGACTCCTGCACTAGATCATTAAGTGTAGTAAACTCCTTGATAGACCTGAGGTTAGCCAGACCGCCGAGGCCGGCCTAGGAAGAGATGATGAGACGATCGAAAAGAATATCTTGAAGGATTTGGTGGAGGCCTTTAACCAGCAATGGGACAGAAGAATGCCATAAAGTATGAGACTGGTCTTAAAATCTGACAGGTATTGATCTGCCACGGGTTCTTGTCCGTTCTTCTCCACGTAGGTTTTATCCCGAACGTAGAATCACTTTATTAAGATCTAGTCTTATAAATTGTCCCCCAGCGACGCCCTGAGCCGAGGTTAGACCCCATAGGGGTAGCACTCAGCGTGTTCGCTTAGGTTTAGCTTTTAGAAGCCTGGCTGGAGGCTAAGAAATTATTCTCCACAGGGAAGTCCGGTTAAGCAGTAGACAATCACTTTGGTTGAACTGCGAGAGACCAGGTACCAAAAATAAAAAGATCTACCATGGGTGCGCCATTAATCAAATCAATGAGCGTGTGGAGTTCATACCCCCAGAAACGAGATGATTGGTGGAGCACTGGGTTGATTTTATTCAGTAAGAGTCTGACACATACTTTCTTGGGATGTCAAGCTCGAGCTTGGTATGGAGATTAGGCATAGTTGACCGTTACGCGCCTTTGTAGCCATGATGAATATGAATGTAGCGGCATCAACGCCGCCACTTACGGACTAATGACATGACGTCACACAAATCATGCATCGCGCAAGCAAAGTTTTCGGCGCGATTTGAACACATACAATAGTCTGACAATAACCGTCGACCAAACATAGCACCCGTCTGGTCGGCAGATCCTCCCTTTTCAACGGAGATCTGTAGGACTTTACACCCTGTTCCGCATACCACCAAACTGGTGACCCTCGAAGATGAGCGTCAGCGCAGCCGTGGCGTGGCGTCGTGAAGAGATACTTCATCGTGATGTCATCATCACTTCTAACAGATATGATGAGCCTCTTTGTTTATTCAAGTCTTGAACTCTTGAGTCTGCTTACAGGAGGATCGAGTCCGTTTGCTTACAAACGCCATTAGGATCCTTTTCAAGAGGAGCCACGAGCCACAAAGACTAGGTGCTTCTTTTACGTAATGTAAACAGTTTTATCGGCATTACACGTGATGATAAAACTGATTTATTATTATTATCTCAATTAGTTTTGACGTCGCACTATCATAGTGAAAATGTGTAATCTACATTGATTTCTGTGATAACGACAGTGGTATGATTATTTTTACGCACTGTGTGTGTAAACCTGAATTATTAATGTGTTTACAGATTTTTGAAAGTTAAAATAGACGCGTCACGAATTAAACGCAAGTCAAGTGACGTGTTTGGCTGTAACCGTGACACTGCAGCTCACGCGCCTTTGTTACAATTAATGCCTTATTATATTTCATACAATTTATGTCATATTTCATACAATTTATGTCATATTTCATACAAATTATGTCATATATCATACAATTTATGTCATATTTCATACAATTTATGTCATATTTTATACAATTTATGTCATATTTCGTACAATTTATGGCACATTTCAAAGAATTTGTCATATTTTATTATTTCTTCCAGAAACAGAGGGTAGGAACGGTAGGAATTCCAGTTTAACAAATTGCAGACCAGCTATTGCTCTGACACCCAGAACCCAGTAACTGAGCAACACTATAATTATATACAGCTTGGTAAAACTGATTGTCTGACTTTCGGAATTGGCTACCTTACCCTTTAGCTAATACCAAAAATGGATTAATGGGTAATTGGGTACGCGGTTACCTGGTGGCCCACTGGACAACAGATTTTTTGGATAACTAGAGGCTGTTATATTTTCTGTACAAGGGCTGTATATCCGGCTAAACAGCTCTTATAATACTCGATTTGGCCATAGTAGCCAGCCCTGAGCATTATAGCAGTTTGTCATCGAGCATTCTAAGACCCGTACATGGGCTGTATAATAGCTTAGACAGCTATCAATAGGCCAATATCCAGCTCCTTTAATTCTCTTAGACAGCCAACAGATGGATTATGGCTTAGTAACGGCTATAGTTAAATCTACAAAGAAATATTAAAGCAACAAAAACAATTTTTGCAGTGTGCACACTGCAAAGTGTTACGTCAAGGCGGTCTTATTATTTCTGTGGACAATTAATAATTTCTTGACATAGATTAATTGATCAGCTGCATATATATTTGTCATGTTCTCGACTGTTTTGCCATTTATACTGAAGGTAATTGATATGAAATAGGTAGATCATCATAATCAGCCTTTTTAATGTTCCTGCTGCTTGGACATAGGCCACCTCTCTGTGAGAGGGAATGGGGCGCATAGCCTAAGAGACGTGGCAGATCGACCTTCACCTATCAGATAACTGGATCAGACATATTTTTATCAAATATAATTTATTGACAAATATGCATAAGATAACTTGCCTATCGAAAAGTTTACATAGCTAGTTTTAATTGAATTTATCTATACCAATATTATAAAGAGAAAAGATTTTTTTGTTTGTTTGTTTGTTTGTACCGAATAGGCTCCAAAACTACTGGACCGATTTAAAACATTCTTTCACCGTTGGGAAGCTACTCTATCCCCGGGTGACATAGGCTACTTTTTATCCCTGTATTCCCACGGGAACGGGAATTACGCGGGTGAAACCGCGAGGCGTCCTCTAGTTTTATATATTTTCTTTCATCACCTTCACTCTTCTCATAACCGAATGAATTTCATCTGAACTGATAGTTTTCAATACACAGAATATGCCTATGTTGGCTTGCCTACTTATTTCTGTGCATGGCTACCTGGCAAGCAGATGTGAACAGGTAAGTCAATATAGGTAACTACACTACACCGATCTGTTAACCAATCGAAATTGATATCATAAGTTAGATATTTTAATTACATAAACAATCGTTAAGCTTGCCTGCACAAAATCGTACAAAGATTTAGAATTTGAGCTGTTTGATATGTGCGAGAGAGAAAGTAAAGCGTCCGAGGTCCGTGTGATAGAACAGGACAACATAGCAGCTGCACGCTACCTGACCGATAGGTAGGCAAGCCAACTAGCCTACATTCTGTGTGTTAAAAACTATCAGTTGAGATGAAAATCACAAGGTTATGAAAAGAGTGAAGGTGATGAAAGAAAATTGATTAAAATTAATTTGATTAATAATCACCTCTAAAAATCCTTCATTTTGCTACCCCACTTGATGGGTTTCGAAGAAAAAAATATTTGTGCCCCCCAATATGGCGCACAAAATCCGCCATTTTTTTTTTTTTCTAACGTCACATATCTAAGAACACTTGGGATGCCAAGCCCTATCTAACGATGTATTAATTATAAAAATCCGTCTAGCGGTTTGCAAGATAAGAGGTAATAAAGAATATTACATACATACAAACATACAAGATACGCGCGAAGAACATAACCCTTTCCTTGCAGACGGGTAAAAATTGCTATGCAAGCTTTTCGATAGGAAAGTTATCTTAAGCATGTTTATATTTGACAAAAAAATATATCTTATCCAGTTCTCTGATGGGTGAAGGCTGGTCTTCCACTTCTCCTTTACCAGTAATCCAACACGCGGGCCTAATGCGTGTTGGTGGATGTCACGTGTATTTGAATGTTTGGTTCTAGAACATGTCGGTTTCCTCACGATGTTTTCCTTTTAGAGCAAATAGGTAGATACACGAGATTAATTCAATTTATCAATGATACTTATTATCACTAATTTACCCTCAATAAACCAGACAACATACGGGCCAAGGATAAAGGTGATATCATATGTAATATGAAATTCTAGTATTTGTTCAGAACGAAAATAGCTAAAGTTTATGTTGCGACTTTACGACCAGCCAGTGTTGCCAAATGACAATTTAGAAATTAAATTAGTAGAAAAGTCTATAAGTAGTAAATAGGTTACTACTAGGCAAGCATGCTTCACCGTCGACCACATCATCGCTGATCATCAGGTGAGAATAAGATAGATAGTAGTCAAGCGCAAGCCTATCTATATATACTTATCTATATAAACTTATACTTATCCTTATACATAGAATAAAACAAAGTCGCTTTTTTTTTTTGTATTCTATAGGCTCGCGTTCGTGCTACGGTGAAGCACGCTTGCCTAGAAGAAACCTATTCACTCTTGACTTAAAGACCCCTAGGTTGTAGCTATCAGGGAACAAAGACTCCGGAAGGGAATTCCACTCCTTAGCTGTGCGCACAATGAAAGTATTAGCAAAACGCTTTGTGCGTATGGGAGGGATGTCAACCATGTACCGATGGCGCATGGCCGTACGTCTTGTAGTCCGATGATGGAAAGGGCTAGGCGGAATCAAATTGTGCAGTTCCGTCGCACACTCCCCGAAATGTAACCGATAAAAACCGACAGACTGGCGACTCGGCGTCGATGTTCGAGGCTCTGGAGCTTTGATGCGACCAGTGCATCGTTGCCAATAAGCCTTTTGGCCCGTCTGTCAATCGACTCAAGTGCATCAAGCTGGTATTTGGCAGATCCATCCCAGAGGTGAAAGCAGTACTCCATGCATGACCGAACTTGCGCTTTGTGCGTACCGTCTTGCGCGTGAAGTACCGTCTCACCTTTGCAAGAATCCCCAACTTTTTTGCAGCTAACTGAGCTTTCGCCTCAATGTAAGGACCGAAGTTGAAAGTCGATGTCAACGTAACACCAAGCAGTTCGAGGTGGTCCGTTAACGGCACGGTTACACCACAGAAAGAAGGAGCCGGGTGGAATTGCTCTTTTTAGCGGAAAAAAGACACGCCTGGGTCTTAGAAGCATTGAAACTGACCAGATTGGCATCACCCCATTCGGAGACCGCCTTTAAGGACAGGTTCAAGCGTTCAACCATGGCCTCCCGGAGAGACCGAATCTGAGTTCCAGTAGCCCGTGCGCCGGACACGTATCTCTCAGCAACAGTGCTGTCGTCTGCGTACCCAAAGGTTCCGGGTTTTAGCAGATCATTAATGTGCAGCAAGAATAATGTTGCCGAGAGCACTGACCCCTGAGGGACTCCGGCGTTGATATCTAACTGACCGGACGAGCAGCCGTCGATAACCACTCGGATGGATCGATCCCTCAGGAAGTCCGCAATCCAATCACACAGACCACTAGGCAGACCGAAGGAAGGAAACTTACCAATGAGGCTTTCGTGCCAGACCCTGTCGAAAGCCTTCGAGATGTCGAGGGAGACGACTAGCGCTTCCCCGTGTCTCTCGATGGCCTCACTCCAGATGTGAATGGCATACGCTAAAAGATCCCCAGTGGACCGATTTCGGCGGAAGCCGTATTGGCGGTCACTGAGGATGTCGTTCGCTTCTAGGTATGCCAGGAGTTTACCGTTGAGCACACGTTCAATACTCTTACAGAGGATGGACGTTACAGATATGGGTCTGTAGTTGGCCGGGTCAGCTCGACTGCCCTTCTTGGGCACGGGCTGTACGTTGGCCTGCTTCCAAGCCTTCGGCACTTTTCCAAAAGCACTTTCCGCTGTCTGTCCCAATATCTTTAAAACGACGCAACGGATTTTGATGCGGTTTTTTTTAATAGATAGAGTGATTCAAGAGGAAGGTTTATATTAATACACGCAGGCGAAAGAAGCTAGTAATATTATAAAGAGGAAAGATTTGTATTTTTGTATGTTTTTATGCACAGATTTGTAACGAATAAACTTAAAAACTACTGGACCGATTTCAAAAATTCTTTCTCCTTTGGGAGGCTACACTATCCCCGGGTGACATAGGCTACATTTTATCCCTGTATTCACACGGGAACTGGAACTACGCGGGTGAAACCGCGAGGCTTCCGCTAGTAAATTTTAAAATAATAGAACCGGCCAAGTGCGAGTTGGACTCGTGCACGATGGGTTCCGTACCATTATCGCAAAAAACGGCAAATAAATCACGTTTGTTATATAGGGTCCCGTTTTTTCCCGACTGCCGAAGGAGCGTAATGTGTTTAATGAGTCTATGTATGTATGTTTATTCCTATGTGGCGTTCTAGAGACAATACGCATTGGCCGATTTTGATGATTCTCACGTCAATCGATTTGTCTTAACCCTCACGATGCTTTCCTTGATGAAATAATTTAAACAAAGTAAAGCGCCAGCCTGGGTTCGAACTCACGTAAGTCGGGGCCGGGCCGTTACCACTGGGCCACAACTGCTCCATAGTGCCATATTATTTATATTGTTCCAAAGTTATAAATAAAGTACGCCAAGTTCCAGCTTTATCGGAAGCTACGAAGTGCTTGAAAAATGGATTAATAGTTTCTGGACACATAGGAAAGTAATTTAATAAAACCTTGTGAAAAGTTTTATATATAATTAGAGGACACCTCGCGGTTTCACCCGCGTAGTCCCCGTTCCCGTGGGAATACAGGGATAAAAAGTAGCCTATTACCCGGGGATAGAGTAGCTTCCCAACGGTGAAAGAATTTTTGAAATCGGTCCTGTAGTTTTGGAGCCTATTCGGTACAAACAAACAAACACACAAACAATCAAACAAAAAAATATTTCCTCTTTATAATATTGGTATAGATACATAGCTGATTTTAGGTATCTACTGCTTGAAATAATTACACAACAAAAAAGATAATAATTATAATTTTGTGTAAAAACTGAGAAATAATAATAAATTTTCCGTCTAAGCGATATTATGACTATCTTCAACCAATTCGCCATTTCTGCTGATCCGGTGGACGGTGGTGGTAGGATAGCAACACCGCCAGGCCCGGTTTGTTTCGTACGCAGGTAAGCAGACATGTAAATATTAATTATGTACATACTTAATACGCATTATTGATTAACCAGTTTCAGTGACCTAACATTTGCGTAATCGTTTTCTATGAATATCTACTGGAAAATGGAGGCACAACATCACGCCTATTACTGCCTAAAGTGTCAGGTAATATATACCTACTTAGTGCAACATTTCCAGGTTAAGTTCGAGTCCCACGTGGTGGCGAGCTTATATCAACGGGGTCCAAAAAGGTAAATTTCCTAAGAAGCAGGCCCTACCTGGCTTGGAATCGAACCCAAGCATTCGCGTGCAGTTATCGCATTTTCCGATACCTACTACCGAGACAGTCTTCAAATTTATCAGCCAAAAAATCACGCAACGATCGCATGAATTTGTTTGCATTTCAATGTCAAAATTGAACCCTATTATAACAGGCATAGCAACTAATACTGAGTAAACTAAACTGTCAATCTCGCGGAATGATCTGAGGCTTAAGATAATCCGGTATTCAGCTACTGTATTCAATAAAATATACTTATCTGCAGTAATCCGTTTGAAAAGCGTGATAATGTCTGTTAGTAAATCCTTTTTATAGTGGCCAATAAATGATATAAGTACGTGCAATTATTCCTTCATGTTGCAAGGTTCACGAGGTTTTCACGTGAATGGTATAATGGGATGACGCGTATTCCACAATCCTTCGGTGCAACGCTTCTTCCTAACGTGTCGATGGCAAATATAATTTCTCGGCCAAAATTCAGCTACGTTAACCATTCGATAACGCAGTCATAAGGTCTTCGTATGTACAGGTGACAAGGCATGGTACGCACTCCGAGAGGTTGGCCATGGTCTAAGGAGAGATGCCTTTTAGGAAACTCCCTTGGGAAACCCTAGTGTCTCCCCTAAACTCGCTTTGCACAGTAACACGTGGTCACTGTGCCGCCATCTTCTTGGTCTCTGGAGTACAAACTAAGCACTATACGTTGATCCTTAGGTTCTGCTTCTAACCACCTGCTGCTGAATAGGTACCATACCAGTATTTGCCATGGGTTTTCTCATGCCTGTCTGAATTAGGTACCACTAACAGACCGAACCGAATAAGCACTGTGTTTAATGATGCCGTTTTCACTAAGACTTGACAACTAAATGAACACCTACATTTTATTGTTGTTGCTTTTACGTTTGCATTCATTTAGGCACCATCTTGTGGTCGTAATTGTGTAATTTAGTAAAAGTTGGATAAGCTGGACGCACAGGACCGATCAATATGTCGACGCTTGGGTGACGCTTATGTCCAGCAGTGGACGTCTTTCGGCTGAAATGATAATGATGATAACTTAGGCCCACTGGTTAACACGAGATTATTTCGACCCTTTTTCCTATAATATTACCAATATAACCGTGTTAGCAACTAACTCTAAGTTAAGATTTTCGTGTAAGTGAGCCGTGGTTTAAAAGGTGAAGTTAATTTCATGTATAAACAACCCTATCAGTGGGATCAGCTGATGTCTGCGTGTGGACGAAATCGCAAGCAACCTATAAAAACAGATTTTATTTCAACTTATTATTATAAACTCTACTTGTGGAAGTAGGTAGTCTCACTAGTGTATGATGTGTGATAAAAATATTAATTAACTTATCACTCGAACAAAGTGCAATGAGTACGATTGTAACCAAATACCAACTTTTAGTTATAATTAATAAATAGTGATTAAATCTGTTGTCAACTAATAACTGTACTAGGTGCCTACAATATTGTATTGCAATAATTATTTTATTGTTGGCCTAGGCATCTAGTACACCTACATTTCGCCGAATTATGTTTGTTTTTAGGGTTCCGTACCCAAAGGGTAAAAACGGGACCCTATTACTGAGACTCCGCGGTCCGTCTGTCTGTCTGTCTGTCACCAGGTTGTATCTCGTGAACCGTGATAGCTAGACAGTTGAAATTTTCACAGATGATGTATTTCTGTTGCCGCTATAACAACAAATTCTAAAAACTGAATAAAATAAATATTTAAGTGGGGCTCCCATACAACAAACATGTTTTTTTTGCCGTCTTTTGCGATAATGGTACCGACTCGCACTTGTCCGGTTTTTAGGGTTCTGTACCCGAACGGTCCAAACGGAGACTTATTGCTGTCACTCTAGTGTCCGTCTGTCTGTCCGTCGCGTCGTCTGATACACGGGTTTTACAGCCAGACGGTTGGAGCTACAGTCATCAAATATTGACAGTATAAGCAATTATGTTTTTAATGTTTTAAGTGGAGCTGCCATGCAGCTAAAGGAGGGGGCGTGAAAAAAATTTTGTCCTTCTCCATCGATTGGAGTAATGTTGTTTAGAGCTCGTTGAGTAGAAAAATACTGTAAATCTTGTTTTAAAAAATATTGGATAACAAAGGAATGAGAAGCCACCAAGACCAGCTTTTTTACAAGGTTTTGTGCAGAAGAATTTTGAAACTTCCCATTTACTTGCAATTTAGTGATAATGTTTATTATATTGATAAATCGGATTTTTCTTTAAAATTCTCTCACTTTTCCTATTACAACCAACTTAATTTTGTGGTTTGGTACGGAACCTTAAATGTGCGAAGTTCGACACGGACTTGGCCGGTTTTTTTTAAACGTTCCACCACACTTGTACTATTAAATTATTCTGTGACCACACTAGGAATTTCTCCTGTACCGTGAGAGTGATTATCACTTTGGGTGTACTATAGGCCCACACACCTGCCTAGCTTTTCGGGGATACAGGCGTGATGTTATGTTATGTAGTAGGCAGGTAGTTTATCTAACTTGAACAGTGCCGATAAAGCAGACTCTCAAAAAGGCACGCAAGTCAGGCGGATATTTCTAGCAGTTATCAACTACCTAGTCCCAAGTCCCAAGTGTGAACACAGTGTGATGTGAATGAACGAGCTAGGTACCTAAATAAAAATTCAGTGCGTACTTACAGTATAACATTGCGGTTTAATCTGTGGTTTTATTTACGTTTCATTCACTTGGGTGTCCTGTGTGTTCACGAGTTGTGCATTAAGTTTTAACTGCTTACTCTTAAAACTACGCTAAAATTCTGGTAAAAAAATTGCCAATTCATTTATAACCGACGATAAGGAAGAGGATAATAAAAAAAGGAGGTTCTCAAATCGACTTGTAGTTATTTCTACACTACTCGAGTAGTGCAATGGTAGTTTTTGTTTATTATCCGAACACACCTTTTTATATTTCGGATAACTCATCAAGGCGTCATGCAGAGTTATCTATACCAATTAATATTGGTATAGATAACTCTGCATGAGCAAAGAGGAAAGATTTTTTTGTTTGTTTGTAGCGAATAGGCTCCGAAACTACTGGACCGATTTTAAATATTCTTTCACCTATGGAAAGCTACATTATTCCTGAGTAACATAGGCTATAATTTTGAAGGGAGCGAAGCCGCGGTGGTCAGCTAGTTATTTTATAAGTCACCTTGTTTCATAAACCACATTTAGAAGATCTAAAGGGCAGGCTAGCTATTGCCCGTGACCTTTTCCGCGTCAAATTCGTAAAATTAAAAACAATACCGTAACCCGGATTCTTTTTTAAAATAAAAGTAACCTTTGTTACTCCTTATAACATCAGCTATGTGCCCTTGAAGATCCCGTCAGAATCGGCCCAGCTTTTTCGGAGCTGGTAGCACTCGTTTAGCCGAAACAATCAGACAGACAGCAATTTAGTAGACCAAGTAGTCTTAGTAAAAAGCTATTGTCTGGATAATACAACCAAAAACAATCTATCTACACTACGATACTCGTCTATGCCTAATTTCTTTTTATGAACTACCAGACCATAAACTTTATAGAAATTAATAAAAAAACTGATTCGAAACCACTTCATATTTTTACTGAACATTATAAAATTATATTGGGTCATAATATTTTATCGTTCCACCTTATCTAAAATTACGTTACTTACTTATTTGTGTGACCATTTTGTAGAGATAAAAAATAATAATTAACAAGTCGGGTTGGAAAACAGTTTGCGACTTTAGCTGATTAATTAGGTACTTTTCGATAGATATTAATCGCTTAAACATTAACAATAAAACAAAGATATTGATCAGATTGAGATTGGCACTCCTATTTTTAACCGACTTTGTATGTTTGATGATACCACCGATTTTTTGCTGCCGATTAATTATATAATAATTATGTCAAAACTGAACGAATTTATAGAATTCTAGGTACAGACTGAGCCCAACATCTTCAGACCAGTATCCAGTTCAAACACACGTCCGGATTTGGTACGGCCGGACTAATTCCGCCCACAAATCCTAGTGTTTCCATATTTAGAACATTATTATCCATTTTTATTTATGACTAGCGGACGCATCGCGGTTTCACCCGCGTAGTGCCCGTTCCCTTGGGAATACAGGGATAAAAGTGTCATGTCACCCGTGGATAGTGTACCTTCCCAACGGTGAAAGTTTTTTTTAAATCGGTCCAGTAGGTTTTAAGTTTATTCGTTACATACAAAAACACAAATATTTACTCTTTATAATATTAGTTATAGACTAAGATAAATGTAAAATAGCGGGCGACAATGACCAAACTCAGTAGATCTCCCATAAATCGGGGACTTTTATCAACGCTGGTCGTAGTTGGTACGGCCCAACCAGCCGTCCCCTACACACGTCCGGATTTGGTACGGAGCAGACTATATCCGATGTGAAAACAAGCGGACCAAGACGGACTCAATTAATCATTATAGGTCCGGCGGAGAGTACACACGCTCGAATATGGTACGGCCGAAGCCCGAACTAACTCCACCCACAAATCCGTGGTCCGGCCGTACCAAAGTCGGACGTGTGTTAGCACTATTATAGTGAATTTGAATCGTTAAAATAATAAACTCTTCTTTCTGGGCGTATGCCTCTTCTAAGTTCACAGTGCGCTGGTTCCGAAATAATAATTATTTTTCATTGAGTATTTTCCAACATATTACTTCAGACTGAAAACATTGGCATTAAAATAGGGTTTGACAAATTCTTATCTTCAAATACTCAATATAGGAACCGGCCCCTAAATTCTAATAAAATTAAACATTCGCTGACAAGAGAGGCACTCATAGACAACAATAAATTATCTAGACTGACAGCTGTCAATGTCCAGCGGTTCTGCCAAACGCCAGGCAATGGAATCCTATCATACGGTCAAGTTGACTAGAACCACAAACGGCGCCAACATTGATGAGTGCAGGGTCGTCGTAGGGTTAAAGATCAAGATTATTTAACACATGGCCAGCCAGCACGAACTGGTTAGTGGTTATGTAGGAATTAGGGCTGCCTACTTTGGTATAACAGAGCATGCGACCTTTTTGGATGTTTAGGAACTTAATGTGGCACATTAGAAAGAAAACTATTAAAAAAAAACCGGCCAAGTGGGAGTTGGACTCGCGCACGAAGGGTTCCGTACCATTATCGCAAAAATCGTCAAAAAAGCACGTTTGTTGTATGGGAGCCCCACTTAAATATTTATTTTATTCTGTTTATAGTACTTGTTGTTATAGCGGCAACAGAAATACATCACTGTGAAAATTTCAACTGTCTAGCTATCACGAATATCTTCTGAAGTGTAGCTCACAGAAAGTCGAAATTTTGGATTTGTAAGGTACAAAATAGTATCAAGCTACTAACACTATTGCATGTTATAAAAAAGATAGTATTCTAAAAAGGGCCCGCTGGCTGGACGTTTGTTTAAATAACGAATATCTTCTGAAGTGTAGCTCACAGAAAGTCGAAATTTTGGATCTGTAAGGTACATAATAGTTTCTAACTCCGAGTACTATTGGGCGTTCTGAAAGTATAATAACAACAAAAATAATCATAAGGGGCCCGCTAGCTAGACACTTCATAAAAACGTCATTCAATCAAAAACTGTCGAGGTACAAAATATATCTTATTTATTTTCTTTAGGTACAAAATAATGTCTTTATGAAAAGCTATCACCTGTTGATAAATCTCGTTGGGGCCTGCCAGATAGACTCACACAGGGATGAATATTTATGTATTTTTTATGATTTTCGCTTCTACTCTGCTTAAGCTTATGTATCCTTAGTATATTATTATAAACGGATTGGCGAAAAATGTAGAGTATAATAATTATTTTTATTATAAAGTAAAACATTCCTACTAACGCGGCTATTTTAAAGTATTTCAATCCCGGTGGAACATTACTGCTTTACACATGTTGCACGGTAACAGCAAACAAATATTCGAAAGGTCAATGTCCTAGAAATTAAGCCCTGTTGACGTTATCGGTTGAATTTAATAATAGGCATTATTCATAAATGGAATATTTGGGAGTTCAGTAGCGTGTTATCAAGTATGCCAGGCCTTTGTGGGCTCAATCAATCTGCCTAGCCTTTTCCCAACTATATTGGGGACGGCTTCCAGTCTAACCGGATGGAGACATGGAGCGACTGCATATCTGACCTCCACAACCCAGTAACTGGGTAACACGGTACCCCTTGGCAAGACTGGTGTCAGATCTCAAGCTTCTGCCTAATCGTAACGACTGTCAAAGATCTTCAAATGACAGCCGGGACCAACGGCTTAACTTGCTTTCCGAGGCACGGAGGAAACTCGGTATGTTGAAAATGGTCACCCA
This sequence comes from Orthosia cruda, assembly GCA_964057195.1. Classification (NCBI taxonomy): domain Eukaryota; kingdom Metazoa; phylum Arthropoda; class Insecta; order Lepidoptera; family Noctuidae; genus Orthosia; species Orthosia cruda. Next base: position 4,447,195 of record OZ059827.1, read on the forward strand.
TCCACAGACCGACCTCGTCAAGCGTTGCTTAACCTTGAAAATCGACCCGTGCGGCCGTTATTATTTAGCCACGAGCTCCTCTGTAGGTTCATCATCATCTACAGCCCGACTTCGCCCACTGCTGAGCATAGGCCTCTCTCTTCTTGTACCAATCACCACGTTCCTGTGCCAACCTCATCCAGGTTCTACCCGCAATGTCATCTGCCCATCTCGCCGCCGGACGACCAATACTTCTTCTTCCAGTCCTTGGACGCCATTCAGTCACCACCTTACTCCACCTAGCGCCTAGCCAGGTGACCTGCCCAGCTCCATTTCAGTTCCGAAATTCGTTTTCCGACGTCGGAAACCTTCGTACGTCTTCGGATCTTCTCTGTGGGTTAACAGGTTAAAATTCGCGGTAGCAACTAGTTCAAGCCAATCAATTTAAGTATTAAGATCTCTCGAGAATCGATCTTGATTCATGGGCGTTTAGCCCGTAGTCATTGTATCATCTTGTGTGTAACGTGTATTTAAAGTACTCATCTAGAAATGTGGAATTTCTAAGAGACAGGTAGGTATAGTTAGCAGCTAAGACCAACTTCGCAGACCTAAGCAAGAACCTAACGAGATTATGCTCTGACCACAGATATAAATCTAACCAGATGACACGATTGTATATACTTCGCGAGCCAAAAAAGGAGTAAAAAGTAAACAAAAAAAACATGCTGTGCACTTGGAGGATATCTACATATTGCTGATCCCCTGATCCTCCGACTGCACAGCTTTTTAGTTCGCTTCTGAAGCAGACGGGATTTTGATTTTTAAATTCACTTTTTTTATTTACAACTTTTTAGTCATAACTTTTTTCCGAATTACTTTTAAGCATATAAGTGGTATATATTTTTGTAATCACTTCTTAAAATCCTTCATTTTGATACCCCACTCAAAGGGTAAAAAATAAATTGGGACTCGCATAATATAGCGCCTAAAATCCGCCATGTTTGTTTTTTTAATTTAAGAACACTTGGGCGGCCAAGACGTATCTAACGATGTCTGAATTATATAAATCCGTCTATCGGTTTGAAAGATACGAGGTTACAAAGAATATTAAATACATACACACAAACATACAAGATACGCGCGAAAAACATAACCCTTTCCTTGCAGTCGGTTAATTACGATCAATGATCGTACTTTGAGATTTTCATTCAGAATTATCGGCGCCAGAAATCCACTGAAATCTTGAAAACTGCCTAATTATGCTGATTATATTGAGCTGTAAAGATTGTATAGAAAAAGTTGGCCGAGGCATTGGAAATGTTTTCTTTCATTGGTAAGAAAAAAATTGGTTTTTAAATTGTGTAAGAAAAAGTGGCACGCTTGGTTTTCATACAGATGGAGGGACTCGCGTTATCTAGTTAGATTTATGTCTGTGTATCTAACTAAGTGGGATTTCTAATAGATGGGTAGGTATAGCTGCTAAGACTGAATATGCAGACCTAAGCAAGAACCTAACCAGGTGATGCTCTGAATAAACAATAATGTCGAGGATCACAAAAATAAAAACCATATTTAATAAATCCTGGTTCTGACTGAACAAAATGTATCAATCAATCTGCCTAGCCTTTTCCTAACAATGTTGGGGTCGGCTTCGAGTCTAACCGGATTCAGCTGAGCACCAGTGTTTTACATGAAGCGACTGCCTATCTGACCTCCACAATCCAGTAACTGGGTAACACGGTAACCCTTGGCTAGACTGGTGTCAGATTTCAAGCTTCTGACTACTCGTAACGACTGTCAAAGATCTTCAAATGATAGCCGGGACCAACGGCTTAACGTGCTTGCCGAGGCACGGATGAAACTCGGTATGTTGAAATGGTCACCCATCCACGGACCGACCTCGTCAAGCGTTGCTTAACCTTGAAGATCGACCCGTGCGGCTGTTATTATTTAGCCACGAGCTCCTCTTGACTGAAAAAATTGTATAAAAACATTAAATAACAATGTCAAATATATTTATTTCAACTAGGCCATTAAGCGGCACTTTTGAACGTCAACAATTAAAATTTACAAGTAATAACAACTGACAAAATCTTTCCTCTTTATAATATTGGTATAGATTTAGTTATATCTGTTTATATATATTGTTGAATTAATTAACAGTTTTCAATTTTCAAACTAAAACTACTGAACTGATTTAGAAACTACACAGAAATATAGCTTATACATCAGAATAATACAGGCATAAAGATACTAGCTTCTGCCAGCGGCTTCGCCCGCGGAATGTCGAGAATTATCCCAAGGGAACATATTCCCAGGATAAAAACTATCCTTTGTGCGTCATTCCAAAATATAATCTATCTATGTGCCAAATTTCATCCAGATCCGTCAAGGCGTTTGAGCGCGAAAGAAGTAAAAACATACAAACACACGCTCACAAACTTTCGCCTTTATAATATTAGTGTGATTGGGCGATGTACTAATATGGGCGGCAGCTAGTAAATATAGGACCTGAAGGACACAGGGTATCTACTTTTTATCAACATACTATGCGGGCGAAGCCGCGGCAAGAAGCTAGGTATATGTAAAATATAGCAATAATCATCTCACCCGATAAAATACTTGTGCTGGACAACTTAGTAATTTGAATATAAATGCATAAACATGATATTATTTATCATCACTCATTGGTGACAGTTTAATTAATGGATTCCATAAAGTTTATAAACGTTTATGTATTTTAAATAAATGATTATGTCAATTACTTTAACTTTGTTGTAACATTTTATTCTTCTTGTTTCTATCTTCCAAACTTCTTCGTCACCTTCCTGCCCTGGTCCCATGTTACTTGGGGTTGGCGCAACTCGCTTTCTTCTTACATACCGGCCTGTCTACCTTCACGCTATCACCGAGTCCCCTTTCTTTCGTTCCACTCCTCTCAACCTACCCAGCATTCCATTGGCCTTCCTCTACCTCTCTATCCTTCTACATTCATTCCTCCCTATGCATTCTCATCACATGACTAGACAAACTTTTTTGACAGTTCAAAATGTGACTTTATACAAAATTTTGGGGTTGAACTTATTTCATCAAACAGAAAAGAGTTTAATATTACTATCTACCTACATTTTAGTTTTGAGAGTTATAACACTTATGACGGTAGTGCTACATTTTCAAATCTATTTGTTACCTACCCTAATTTGTATCCCACGACTGGGCAAAGACTTCACCATCTTCTCGAAACTTAGTTATTGATTCAGAGATTCCTAATTCGTTACTCAAATCAAGCTAAACTTCAACCCTATATATTATTTTTGTTTTAATCGTTCTGCAAAAGAGAAGTGTTTTAATAGAATTGGTATTGAGGTTTCTTAAAAAACCGTTTGGTAACCAATAAAGTTGCGAAATTTGTCGATAATAACGTAATTTTCGACATGTACGTTATGTCTAGGTAGTGATGTAAATTGATTTCTTTTACGATGTTATCAAAAGATATCGAAATTGCACGTTCTATCAATAATAAAATAATAGTAACAATGAATGCTTAGTATTACAGAAAATTTGCTTTAAATAATTGGTAAGTAAGGTTTTTAGGGTTCCGTACCCAAAGCGTAAAAACGGGACCCTATTACTAAGACTCCGCGGTCCGTCTGTCACCAGGCTGTATATCATGAACCATTATAGCTAGGCAGTTGAAATTTTCATAGATGAAGTATTTCTGCTGCCGCTATAACAACAAATACTAAAAACAGAGTAAAATTAATATTTAAGTGGGGCTCCCATACAACAAGCGAGATTTTTTGTGCCGTTTTTTGCGATAATGGTACGGAACCCTTCGTGCGCGAGTCCGACTCGCACTTGGCCGGTTTTTTGGCTTTTTCGTAAAAAGGCATCACATGTTGTTTAAAAGTGGGTAGGTTTTTTTTTGGAATTTGTTTCCAAGGTCTATTACAGATAGTTTAACAGCTTATTTGACCAGAAGAGAACAAGTGAGTAAGTGAGGAGACCCGACCCCAAATAAGTATTTCGTGATTAATTTTCTACGTGATTAAATGTTTTCTTCTCAGGAGGCAGTACAAAATGCTTTCACACAGTTTGTTGAATCTAGATCACCAGAGTTTTCAGTACAAATCGGCAATTTCATATATTAACTATTAAGTAAGAAAAAGTACCTAACTTATTTATGTGGTACCTTTCAAAGATTTCCTCCCGAAAACAAAAGAAAAAGGTGTCAAGGTAATCCAAACTTATTTTTTGACAAACGTAAATAATACGAAATCTCGGTGTTTTTGCCAATTTTTCACAGCTATTGACAATGATAGATCTTACTTAAAATAAAAACATTAATGTTGTGTAGAATCACGTGATGAATGGAAAAATATTTTAACCGCATTGCGTCGATTTTAGAAGAAATCTTAAATCTACTGGCATTAGAAAATTTACTAGTATTAGCTGATAAGATATACCTACATATTTCGAAATATCCTGTCTTCTTTACTGTTTTAGAAAGATTATTATGGCAAAGAAATCACGTGGATATTTTTATTATTTTTTCATGAAGGTACCTACTTAAAAAATATGGCAATCAAAATTCCCTCAAATTTTATTTTTATATTTTAGGAAAATCGAAAAAAGCAACAGACAGAAACACTCGCTAATTTAATTTAAATATTTAGATAAATAAAAAAAACCCTTTCGAATAAAAAAATTATAAAAAATACACTTTCGAATAATAAATTCGGAGCACCCACCTTCAATGAAAAAAACCCTTTAATTTTGCATCATTCTTAATTTTTATAAATGTCGCCTCGTCATTATGACTGGGTGAGTTAGACATTTTTTTCTTCTTATATAGAAAATAATTATCGCAAAAAATAAGTACCTAGGCACAAAGACAGATTTTTATAAATCTATGTATAAGAAAAATACTCACCAATTTATAAGTAAAATGTCAAAATAATAATAAAAACTAACAACAAAACACAATCACTGAACACGAGCGATATCCAGACAGCGCGTTTTTTTTTAAAATTATGTAACGATAGTTGGCGCGGGACACTCAGACAGCCAAGCGCGCGCAGCGTCCGCGCGATTTTGGAGCACTGGCCGAATTAAAAAAAGTTCCGACGTTGTCTGTGCGTAACGTGCGTACTAACGTATTATGCAACCTTCTTTTAAAAAAAGAGTCTATATTCGGTTGCCCGCCTTTAAACTTCGACCTTTCTAGTTGAAATTCAAATTTAGAATACCCGCGGTATTGATTTTGTCTCCAGCATTTATACACAGCTTTTCCCGTTTTGCGTGTGACGTGAAAATAGGAGATGTGGTTTAGGTCAGGTACTCAGTAATGATAATAACAACCAGGAAAGTCCACAGACAGGCTTACGTATGGCCGTGCCTATTACCTACTAATCTGACGCACTATTTTTCTCTGGAATAGTTATTAAACTATAACATAGAGTACAAATAGTATTTTTGTCAGCCATATGACCTGATCTAGCTAGACTAGGGGTTCCCAAACTTATTTTGTGTACTGCCCACTTTGAGAATAAATTATTTTATAGCGCCCCCATTTTTTCACCTACTTAAAAACCACTATAACTTCAAATTAAATTAATCAATTATTGTGAGCTATATAAGCGGAGATTAAACATTAATTCTAAACGAGACTTTTACTATAACTCGCAAGAGTTAATTTGAAACCTGAGCGCAGTAGGTAATACACAACGGCGCTCAGGTCTCAAGTTAACTCTTACGGGCTACACCTGTCAATGAGAATGATTATTGAAACGCAACTTTATAGTATTCAAGCAGAGTATCTTTTATTCAAAACAAAAACTTGTTAAAACATGATTGCCCGCGGTCTACTATCTACGAAAATTACCTATCTAGGAGTACTAATAACTATTAAAATGCGAAAGTATGTCTGTTGCCTTTTTATTTGTTTGTTTGTGTCTACTTTCATTTCGAAACGGAGCTTCCGATTGACATGATTTTTATTGTATATATTCAATAAAACAGGTCAGATATATGAACTACGCGGAGAGAAATATCGAACCGAGTTTGAGCAATCTCTTAACTAATATTATTTGATGTTCACAAGTTGTAGTTGAGAGTCGAGAGCTCATGCAGTCGGTGTCTAAGAGGCCTCCTAGCTAAATGAAATTACAAATCACTCCCTAAGCCTCTACACAACACCCCATTTTTTTTTCTGGATCCCTTACCGCCCCCACTAGGCCTACAGCGCCCACAAGGGGGCGTTATTACCCACTTTGGGAAAGGCTCTGCTATCATATTTTAGACTAGTAAATGTTAGGTCCCAAATAACAAAATTTCATTTAGATTTTTCTTGCCTGAAATTGAGATAATTTAAATTCGTCTCGGTTGGCATAGTGTTACTTTTTAGGGATCCGTACCTAAAGGGTAAAAACGGGACCCTATTACTGAGACTCCGCGGTTCGTCTGTCTGTCTGTCACCAGGCTGTATCTCATGAACCGTGCTAGCTAGACAGTTGAAATTTTCACGGATGTTGTATGTCTGTTGCCGCTATAACAACAAATACTAAAAACAGGATAAAATTAATATTTAAGGGGGGCTCCCATACAAAAAACGTGTTTTTTTTGCCGTTTTTTGCGATAATGGTACGGAACCCTTCGGGCGCGAGTCCGACTCGCACTTGGCCGGTTTTTTTATTTATGTTTTCAGATTATTTTGCTAAGATGCAGATAAAGGCGATGAAAGTACGGATGGCCGTTGTGGGCGAAAATTTCTAGAGTGGGCGACCGTAAACTGAAAGACGTTGCGTTGAAAGGCCTCCCACTAGGTGGAGCGACGACCTGGTCATGGCAGCGGAAGTCCGGTGAATGCAAGACGCACAGGACCGGTTTTGGCAATGAAGACAGGAGGCAGGCAGGGCTTCCTCAATAAGGCTCGATGAATATGGTGTAGGTACAATGAGATTTTTATTACAATATTATAGTTTTGACAGAATTTTGTATTAATTATGTATGAACGGTCCTGGTTTGTAAAACACACTGGTCGGGCGCGCGGGCTGTCGGAGGCATAGACTATACACTTAATACAGAGGTCGGAGGATTTTTCTCCCGTTCTTCGAGAGCTAGCCGTCCACTCCCGTTGAACAGCAGATGTCCCTCCGAACTTTATCTCTCTATTGATCGTAAATCTAAGGAGGACCGATCATTGTGGTGACGCTTGGGGGAGGCCTATGTCCAGCAGTGGACGTCTTTTATCTGCAGTGATGATGATGAAAGTCGATGGCGGGACGAACTAAGCATATTTCGCCAGCACTGGAAGGGGGAAGTGGGGGGTGGTGAAAAGTTGAAGGAGTGGTAGCTCCTACCATTCCATACTCCTTTTTCCAGGAGTGGGGCAGAACAGACTAGCAAAAATATTGGGTGCCAGCCATCTTGAATATCTTTGAACAACAACGGTATACAAAAATTTAATTATAAAAAAATCTAAAAACCCGACTGCTTAAAAAGCGAACTAAAATGCCGTAAACAAGAAGAAAATCATGCTGTGCAGTCGGAGGATACGTATTTGCGAGCTGGCTGACCAAAACCAGATGTATCCTCCGACGATTTTCTTTCACAGCATGATTTTCTTCTTGTTTACGGCTTTTTAGTTCGCTGTTTAAGCAGTCGGGTTTTTGGATTTTTTGAATATTTTTTTTTATTAAAACTTTCTAGTAATTTTTTTTTTTGTATTGTGGTACATTTAAACATATAAGTGCTATATATTTTTGAAATCACCTCTTAAAACCCTTTTATTTTGATACCCCACACGATGGGTTTGGAAGAAAAAATAATTTTTGTCCTCCACAATACGGCGCCCAAAATCCGCCATTTTTCTTATTTCCAATTTTCATGTAGTCAGTGACACTCGCAGGGATAAGACGAATTGATTGACGTATGAATCATCAAAATCGGCCAACGCGTTTGGTGTCTAGAACGCCACATAGGAACAAACATACATACCCCTCCTTCGGCAGTCGGGTAAAACGTGCCCTTTTATCAGCGTGGGTTAACTGATCCTGTCAGTAGATTGGACGGCCTACTTGTTCATATTTAGGTCACTAGAGATATCTGGTAATAGGAATCTATTTAAAATGTAAACTCCATCAAATCATACGGGTATTGTTCAATGTCATGGACTGCATCACGCATGACTTTATTTTTAATTAGTTTTCGCATTGTGAGAATTTACTGACTGTTTTTAAATAAACATAACGATATGATTTTATTTTCCGGAATTTTTTATATACACACACCGGTAAAATTAGCGGCACAAAACAAAAATGTCGATTTTTATTTATTACTATTTACTTTTTGAAACTTATATTAAGGTTGCACTAGTCGATCATTCTTCCATACAAACGTAGTCTGGCGATTACTCCACTGACGATGGACTTGGGACTTGACGATGTATGTTCAAAATTATATCAATTTGTCTCATCATTATCAAGCCCTGTATGAAAACAAAAAAGTAAAAATATATACCTATATTTTTGTACGTTCTGAGCGTCGAAAGTTCCATATTTCAACACTAATTTTAACGCATCTTTGGGCGGAAATAGATACCATAAGAAGAAGAAAAATTGCAAAGCAGCCACCAAACAAGGATAGATTGTTCAACAATGCAAATAATGTTATTTTGAAAATATACATTTAGTCGTTTTTCATGATATCCATACTCCCAAAGGTCTGTTTATAAAATTTCGCGCGGTCGTTTTCGTCCTAAACCATCATCCATTTCGCTACAGATTTGCGAAAGTGCTAATTCGTACGCGAACTATCATCTTATTGCTCATCACAGCATCTATCTCTTTTGCACGTGTTGTCGGATGAGATAGCAAACATTTTAATCCCGCGCACAAAATAGTTCGTGCCGTCGACTAGGGCAACCTTAATACATGTTTCCTTACTAAAAATACACCTTTTAAAATAAAATCTGATCGCATTTAGTTCTTTTTGTTTGAGTATCATTATTTTTATGTGAAAACTGCACTTTGATAATTTTTAAGGTTAATATGAAAGTTAAAGAATATTTTACAAAAAAAATAATATCACATGATATCGAATGTTTCATCTACGTTCTTCTAACAAAGTTTTCACTCGCCTAGACTTGTTGAGAATAATGTTATCCGTTGTCTCGTGTGGTAATCTCAATCATTCCTATACAACGGCGCTTCGCAGTCATTGCAGTTCACCCACATTGACAGGTGTAGGTATTATGAATTTTAACCTTTGTTTTAGCAGGTCCTAAACGTGTTCTATACGATGCCTATCTGGTGACCTCGCTGCATATGCCAAAATTGCGATATAGTTTTTTTTTTAGTTAGACTGAAGTTGAGTAAGTGGTATGCGGCCAAGCATAATCCTGGATCAAATCCAAGTGACTCTTGATAAAGGGGCAAATAGTAACAAATTTTATTCTTAAATATCACTTCTACAGCGATCTGTAATAAGATTTCCATCGATCACCACCAAGTCTGTACGAGCTCCCAGACATATCCTACCTGAATCCAATATTGTTCCTCTACCAAATGCCTCAGTACCTAGTTAAAAAAACCGGCCAAGTGCGAGTCGGACTCGCGCACCGAGGGTTCCGTACAAGCCTCAGCTTAAAGGTATTATAGACCTGTGTATTTGATATGAATATCAATTTAATATCTCTACGCGTTCATGAGGAAAGGTACCCCTGGAAGTTTAAAATTATTATTAATATTTTTTTTATTATGATGTAACTAAAAATTTACGGTTTTCGCAATTTTTCCTTCATCTGAGCTATAATACGTTGCTTCGTACCAAATTTCAAAATTCTGAGTTCACGGGAAGTACCCTGTAGGTTTTGATTCCCTTGAGAGTGTCGAAAATTTGCGGAAATTTGCGGCATAAACGACTGTATCTGATTTTTTCACAGCTTTAAGGGACAGTAGACCTGAGTATTTGATACAAATTTCAGCTTGATACCTCCACGCGTTCCTGAGAAAAAGGGTCTTGTGATCATATAAGGGTTCCGTTTTTTCCTTTCGATGTACGGAACCCTAAAAATTACAGATTATGGTGTTCTTGTTTATGATAACACATTTATTGCCGTCCGTCAATTTAATTTAAATGACTTCCACACTCATTACAAAACAATGTTTTCTCCGTTAGTCCGTGGACCAAAGTCAATGGTTTCTCAATTTATGGAAGATTTTCTTTTTGTTTTGACTGGCTTGAACGAACCAAAACCATTGAGCTAGGAAAAATATGGAGGCGCCCTATTATTCTATACATACATTAGCTTATACAAATATGAGTGAAATACGATACAGAATGTGAAACATCATTTTGTCTCATTTCTCCTAATGTAGTAATCGTATTTGACAAAAGAGACAACAATATTTCAGTTGTTGCTCATTATGGAAACATTTTGTTATGACGTAGTGACAGCTGTCAGTACGTGCCATATTCGCCATATTAATTGCCGAAATTTGTGGTTGTGTTCGTGGTAGTCCTGCTGTCAAATGATTGTTTACTTTTTGTATTATTAATGTGTGTGTGTTCCGTGATGAACACAACCGTAGCATCGACAGCCATTTTAAGTGCCATTTTAAGGTTTAGGTAGGCACGTTTTTTTTGTAGGTATTTCGAGTTCATACTATTTATTAGGTCTATGACCAAAACCAGCTTCCTTCAATCAATCAATCATTTATTTGTCTGAGTATGGTACATTATGGTCTTAAAATTAGTATATGGTATCATCACATTCTGCCAAGTGTGGCGTGCAAAATATAGGTACATGCATTATAGAACAGATTATTAGGCTAGTATTAACATTATTAATTGCATAAATACGAATAAATAAAATACACAATACAATTCAACACATTGGAATTTAAGGTATGTCAATCAAAAATAACATCTCATACACACACAATGTATTTATGATGTCAAGATAACATTTAAGGGTAAACAAGTCAAAAATTCTTCCATACAAACGTAGTCTAGAGATTACTCCACTGTTTGACGATGTACTTTCAAAATAAAAAAAGATATCAATTAGTCTCATCATTATCTAGCCCTGTATGGAACCGAAAAAATAAAAAAATAAAATATTTGAAAGTTATGAGCGTCGAAAGTTCCATATTTCAACACTAATTTTAACGTATCTTTGGGCGCAAATAAATACCATAAGAAGAAGGAAAATTAAAAAACGGCCTCCATACAGGGATATATAAGTAATTCAACAATCCAAATAATTTTATTTTGATCAGATACATTCAGTAGTTTTTTCATGAAATCTAGACTCCCAAAGGTCTGTTTATAAAATTTCGCGCGCTCGTTTTCGTCCTAAATCATCATCCATTTCGATAAAAGATTGCAGAAGTGCTAATTCGTACGCGAACTAGCTTCTTACTGCTCATCACAGTATCTATATATTTCGCACGTGTTGTGGGATGAGATAGCATGCATTTTAACCTCGCGCACAAAATAGTTCGTGCCGTCGACTAGTTTAACCTTAACGCCAGAGCTCACTTACGTAAGCTCACTAACCCTCAGTTTCCCACCTTAAAATTATCGGAGAATTAATGTGACAAATTGTCAAGCACGCGTTATCTTCTGTGATTGGTTGAATGAATTTTCAACAGCCAATCACAGAAGATAACGTGTGTTTGACAATTTGTCACATTAATTCTGCGATAATTTTAAGGTGGGAAACCATAGAAATCTAAAATACAGGAGAAGTGGCAAGGGGGCGTGTCGGTGTCGGCGCGATGTGGGCCGATGGCGCATGTCATAGAGAAATGGCCGTCTCCGCGAACTAGTGCACTTTCGACCGTGATCGTGATAAGTTATAAGAATGCCGTGTTGTTCAGTGGTTTCTTGTAAAAACCGAAGCCGAAACCAAAACTTTAAAAATCATGGAATCACTTACCATATGTAAGAACAAGTATTTTTCTATATTTGTCTTTCAAATCATGAAAAACAACAAATCTTAAAATATTTCTTGGTTCTACTATGTTATTTTGTTTTCAAATATCACAACGACTGTACTATATTTGCGTTAAATACATTGCTTCTTAAACACTACCTAAGTTTGTCGCTAAGTGACTGGACAAGCAATGTAAACATTACCAAACGATACTTTATTAAGGGAACGCGTCGCGTAGTACGGCCGCTGCTTCTTGCGACGAGTTAGTGATGTGCCTGTGCAGATCCACTAACGTAGGATATCGACAACAATGTTGATTGACGAATGATATATTGCTATTATAGCTTATTTTTCAATTTGTCAACCGTTTTAACCCGGTTGGAAGATCGATGTAAAATAATGTTTATTACTTATTTTGATTATTTTACAGCGTAGTAGAGAAATGCGTAACCAATTTTCGTAAAGTAAGTTAATAAAATTTTAGGTTAATAATCGGTGGAGTGTGTTTTGAATTATTGTATAAGCTTTATGCTCGTGCTATTTCCTTACTTATTTATGGTCATTGTATTTTACTTCCGTCAATGCTTCCAATGCATTAAAGTAATCGGCATGGTACCAAGGGCGTAGCCAGGATTTTGTACAGGGGGGGGCAGGTTGAGAAAATCATAGAGAAACTGAATTTATGTTTTCATACATTAGGTATAAAGGTGAAAGTTTGTGAGTGTGTGTGGACGGAAGCATGTTTGTTACCTCTTTCAAGCAAAAGCTACTGAACACATTACGATGAAATTTGGTATGTAGGTAGCTGAAGACTCAGAATAACACATACATAGATAGGGGTAGGGTAGGTGTAGGGTAGGTTTAGTTTAGTTAGGGTAGGTGTAAGATTGATTACTGGGCAGGACGACGTCCGCCGGGTCAGCAAGTGTAACAATAAAAAAACGAATTTTAACCAGAAACAGAATAGTTTTAATTACTTAAACAGTAACTTGCGTGGTTGTTCACAAAATCTATTTAAAACTTTTTCAATAACTTCGCCTTTCTTTCCTTCTACCATTTTCCTATGTACGCTTAACATACATAGGCCGTTCAGACGATTTTCTGACATTGTAGACCGCAACCACGTTTTTACTCGCCGTAAGGTGGAAAAAGACCGTTCTATATTGGCCGTGGTGCATGGTTGCGCCAGTAAAATAAGTATGGCCCTCTTTGTGGCGGGGAAGAAAGTATTTGCCTCTTTAAGCGTGTCGGTAAAATCCATTTTCTCTAACTCTTCATTTGGAATCCCCTTGTCTTTCCACAATTTATACCACAATTCTGCTTCAGGCTCGATAGCGAGCTCGTAAAAATTGGTGAATGCTTTGCAATTCTCTTGGAAATCACTGAGGGTCATTGATAACATTGTGTTTGGGTGCAATGACATTAGGCTGAAGGCTGGCAGATGCTCATTCGAAAAGCGTTGATCGAGTGCGGAAATTAAGGAATCTAAATAGGGTATTATAATGGATCTTTTCCAATAGTCTGAAGAGCTCTGTGCCGGGTGATTGGACCGATGTTGTTGCCGAGACGCAATGCGTGGGACTTGTAAGTCGGTACCAAGGGCAGATGCAGTTCCTTGAGAAGTTTCAATTATATTTTCACTTTCTGTGTCTACGTTTTGACGGTGATCTTTTACTAGAGAAATAATTCTCTTAATATGGTTCGTACATGTATGCATATCAATAGATTTCGACTGAAGTGCGTTAGCAACAGGTTCCAGTATTGCAGAATATTTGGCTATCAGTGTCACACATTTATGATGAATACTGATTTCGTTGCAGCACAATGTAATTGATAAGCATTTTTTCTGGCTGCAGCATTTCCGTCTTTAGATATGTTCTCGAGTCCATGAATGATCTCCTCAAAATGCTTGTAAAACATGGCCACACTTTTATATTTGTGAGACCAGCGGGTCTCGCATAACGCCGGAATATTAGGTACGTATTTTCTACGTAAAGCAGATTCTCGAAAAAAAATTATTATGTCTTTGATTGTTCCGATGGTGTTACGAATTTCTGGAACTTGGTTCAAGTCATTTATTACCAAATTAAGCCTATGGCTAGCGCAATGAAAGTATAAGGCTTTTTTATATTTATCTCTAATTTTTTTTTGTACGCCGCTAATACTCCCCGCCATAGTCGAACAGCCATCGTAGCCTTGGCCTACGCACTTATTGGATTCTAGTCCGGCGCTTTCTAAGAATTTATCAATTTCTGTCGCAATTGTATTAGCATCCATGGCCTCTAATTCTACAAATCCTAGAAATTCTTCACGTATTATATTTTGATCTTCGTCAAAAAAACGGATTCCGATAGATAGTTGTTCTTTACCCGCTATATCACATGACTCATCTGCCATGACACTATACGCATAAGCTTTCTTTGCTTCCTGTATAATTTCATTCTTTACGACCAAACCGCACAATTCAATAATTTCGTTTTGTATCTGTGGGGAAGTATACATAGCATTTTTTTTGCCATGTTCTAAATGCTGCTTTAAATCTTGATCACCAGATTCAATTTTTAGATTTAGAAGGTCTTCAAGAATGCCTTCATGATTCTGTTTACCCCTCAAAGGTAAATCGTGAGTGCCACAAAAAATTACTGAAGAAATTATAGATGCCAGTATCTTTTTATTTGTCTCAATTTCTTTCTGGTGAGCAGTATTCATCATTATATCCACAGGCATTTTCTCCGACAAATGTTTTGCATCGGTAACTGCTGATTTATGATATTGTGATGAGACATGCTTAACGCAGTATTCATGAATATATTTGAAACGGCAAAAAGGTCGAATTACGAATGAGCCCAAAACTCCAACAACTGTCTTTGGAGGGAATAGTACGCAATATAAACACAGCGCACCTTTAAGATGTTTCGAATAAACAAGCCAGGGCGAATAAGTTTGCAACCAACTATGATTGAATTTTCGCTGCAGATCAGCAGCTTTGGCATCCTTAGAAAAGTCATAATTTTCAGGGGGCACCCAACAACGTTTAAGCATATCCAATTTTTGACTTGTGGTCATCAAAGAAGTTCGCCCTACCCATTTGCCTAAATCGTTATCACAAACGAATTCATCTGCAGCCACTTCAGGTGTATTTTGAACTCTAAAAGATCCAGCTTGAGCCAGCGCCAGCGAACTTTCTTCCTTTTTCTCGTCATCACTACTTTCACTACTAGTTTCTGCTTTTTTTCTTTTTAAAGTCCCTTAAACAAAAATTCACGCGTTTTTAAATAAATATAAATATCATATCGTTATTAATCTAAAATTAACTGTGATAATAAAAAATACCTTACCTTTGAAAAACTTTCTTATATCCATTTTTTAAAACAAACACCAGTCGTCCAACACACCCACCCAAACACCAGCGAAGCGACAGCGAAAAAACAAATTAAATTACAACAAAAATCTCGATTCACGACTTCGAATTGCACGATAATTACGAACAGACGTTATAAGAGGACCACCGAAACAAGATTGAATACAAAATCTGTGTACAAAATATTGTTTGTTGTTACGCGCACGCGCGCTGTGCATCAGCTGCCTCCCCTCTCACCCCGTACCCGCACCCCGCTCCGGCTCGACGGCGCGGCGCGTGCGGCCGGCGATGGCGCGGCGCGGCAGGAACGAACGTCTGTCTACCGAGCTACTAAACTCAACTAAACTATAGAATAACACTAAACTGTGCTAGCGAGGCGAAAGATAACAATATTACCATAATTATGAGTATGACATAGCTTAGCTCAGTAAATTTCTATAAAGAGGTGAAATAAAATTCGCTCAGTTCGCCAGCCCGCCCGCCTGCTAGGGGGGGGCAGCTGCCCCCCCCTGCCTCCCCCTCGCTACGCCCATGCATGGTACAGAATTCAGATAATATATTAGTGACTTTTGCTTAAAATAAGTCAACATATAGCTGTTTATTTGTTATGCATGGCTGTGTGTTTGTTTTCATATATTTAAGAATTTCTTTACTAACTAGCTTTTTTTATAACAAAAACCTGCGGGGTAATTGCGTTAGGCCTCTTACACATTATGCCGTAGCGGCAGCGGCACCGTCGCCACCGCGGCGCCGCTGCGATAGTCTGCCTTAGATTTATATGGAGCTTTACATACGACGCCGCGGCGGCGACGGCGAGTCTTAGTCTAAAAACGCTGCCGCCGCGGTGTCGTGTGAAAACACCCTTACACACTTACAGTAGGAATCGGTTTCATTATGACAGTTCAACAACATTCATTGCGTTATTTACTTTGTTGAGCAGACCAATTTTTCGAACATTTATGAAGCAATGGATGAGAAATATGCTTCAAAGTCATTCGATCTTGAAATTACAATATTGATCAGCTGTACGAGCAGGCACAATTTGACGAAGAAGTTAGTACGCTTGTCCACGACTTGCCGGATTTTGGCTCGCAGGCCATTTCTTACATTGCGGGATTTGTTGTGCATGGTTTAATAAAAACTATAAAATGTGAGACATGCACTGGTGCGCTACTTGCCGACAAATATGAAGAAGCACATAATTTTATAAAGTATCCTTATACTTTCGACTTTTCTTTTACTTACGACATCAGGAGATAGGTACATAAGTCCGCCTTTGTCCTTACAAAGGCGGACTTATGTACCTATCTCCTGATGTCGTCATGATTTATAAGAGAATGGAAATAGTCATAAAAACAGCTTGTCTCACCGATGATACACTAACAGTTAAAACTAAGAATGTCAAACAGGAACTCATGGCAAAGACTTTGCCACATTTCATAGGATTAAATCTCTTTGATAATATTAAGTTTCACCAATTTGAGTCCCCGATGAATAATCACATAATATTTCTCATCAAAACAGTCATGGAAAAATATATGAATTTAAGATTACATTTTTGACAAAAAATGCCACCCCAGTAATTTCAAAGCGTCAAGCGCCGCAAAAATACCTACACTTTACAGGTCAGTGAGTAAAACACCATAGCAGGGTTCAATAATAGGTAACTCCTTTTTCAATACGCTATGACGCCCTAAACCAACGTAACCGGATTTTTGATGTTTTTATTTTTTTTATTTACTTAATACTATTTTTTTTGCTACATATTGTTTATTTTTATTATAATATTTTCTGGACATGTTGTTTTTTATTTATTTTATTTTCAGGACACCAAAAAAATTTTGGTACGATAATAAATGGAAAAATCGATAACATTCCAATTTAGTCAATCACTAGCGTATATGTAAAATAAATTGCTTTTGCACAGTACAACGATAGCGATCGATGTTTTTGTGTGGGTAAGTTGTACGGTGCATGGTAAATAAACGCTGTGTTTGTTGGGATAAGGTTTATAATTGATTGTGTAGTACGTTCTGATTTAAGAAATGCGAATTTGTGCGCGACTGTGTATCTATTGCCTTTACTAAACTGCATATGTAGTAGTTGCAGTGTGGTGGGGGCAAACTGGAGACACAGGTTTCCGATATATTTTCGCCTACCGGGCACATCTCCTTGTTTATTATATCTATGTGGGAAACTGAGGGTTACTGTTGCACCTTGAATTTCCTCCAGCTCATTTCTAGCTTGATTTTGCGAATGCGAAACTGAATGAAACGACTATTCCTGTTAGAAGTACGGGTTTTCTGCACTGCCCTGATCTTCTCACAAAAACATTAAGTCTCTCTGAATCATTGGAAAATGCAATAAATGGTTGAAACAGGTAAATGATGAATTACGCACATCATCTTTAGGTGTGATATTTTTCCTCATCTCAAGTGCCCTGGCCCTCTCAGTTTGGATAAGTTGGTCACTATGACGTCGTTAACTTTGAAAAAGATCTAAAGATAAAAAATAAAACTATTTGTTTTGTTTTTTAATCATAACCATAACGTGGCCATAGTTATCTAAGCGAAATTCTCTCAAAATGATGGAAGTTCGAATAAAGTTAAAACAACTGCATAAAAACTGACGTTCAATTGTTTTATCAATTAGGCATAGTTAATTGGTTTTATTGTAAAACAAAATAAGAACTGTTACGGTAAAATAAAGTTTTACGGTATTTTTCTTGTTCTGCTAATTCTGCCAGTGTGTGTAATTATACCCGCATTTTGCCTTATCATGTTCCCACAGCTGGGACACAGGCATCCTCTCTGTGAGAAATAATGGGCCTTAATCCACGAATTCAATTGAAGAATTTCCAGAATGATCGAGCCGAACATTCTGGAAAATTCCATTCGACACAAGATTAGTTCCGCTATTCGATATTAGATGGCGCCACTAGTTACTACTTAGTTCTTATACTCGTCACTCGATGGCGTTTCGGCGAGCACTTATGTACCGATCCCACTGACCTCTATCATACAAGTACGCTGGACTTCATAATAACGATGACAAAATGAAGACATTTGATTTTCGCCATTTTGGCGCTGATAGCAACGTGACTTAACCTCAGATCAAATAAAAAGTCAAGATGGAACGTTGCAAACAACAAAGTGAAGCCGGTTCAAACTAAGCCTTGCCGTACAAATACACAATTACACGCAGTCACTAACAACGAATTTACGCCTTAGCTTGTCCTTCGAGCTTACAGATCAAATAATAAAGCTCAACTGACAAGCTAAGGGGTAGTTTCGTTATACGTGTGCGCGTATAATTGTGTATTTATACGGCAAGGCTTACTTTGAACCGGCTTCACTTTGTTGTTTGCAACGTTCCATCTTGACTTTTTATTTGATCTGAGGACTTAACGTGAGAGTCCATGGAACTAATATTAGAGATGGGACACAGCCTTCGGTAAAAAAATATTTAATGGGCTTTATCAATCGTGAGAATAATTTAATACGTAAGAGAAAAATAAACCCATTATTATTATGATACATTTTTTAGTAATAGGTTAATTACTGTAAAGGTTAACTGGAAAATATTTTCAGTCAGATTGCAAGCTACAAACTAGTGGATAACGTGCTGGTAAAGTTAGAGCGCATTACTGTCAGATCAGTGAGATTTAAATATGGGGATAGGCTAACAACTTATCCTTAAAACTAGTTTATTTGAGCAAGTGTCTCCTCGCTCAAGTACACTAGTTAGTTAATACTTACAAACGTTCGGATTTACTCGGTTGGCGCCCATCGGATTCGTGAAGGGAACATCATTTATACAATAATAATAATAAATGTTAGTATTACCAAATTTTGAGAAATATCGGTATTAACCTATCTCTAATTGTGTCAATTTTAGTTCCTGAGAACCTCGAGCGGGGCGCTTTGAATCAGCACAAAAATCAACTGTCATTTTATATAGTATGTTTAGTCCAGCGTACTTGTATGATAGAGGTCAGTGACCGATCCTCATGAACAGTTAGTCGTAATGCAAACTCTATCCAAACCAAACAGCCCAATGGATCATTGTAAAAGGCTCTGGTTGCAGTAATTGCGTCCATATGTGTTTTAACTTGTCGCATTTTAACAAATAAACAAAATTACGATTGTTTCAGACTATAGAGCTACTGTCTGCGTAAAAAGGGAATACAAACAATCCTAAGTATGTCCTTCCCAGGGTCTCAAACTATCTCCATGCCAAATTTCATCTCTAGAATCTTAGCAATATTATAAATGCGAAAGTTTGGATGGATGGATGTATGTTTGTTACTCAACCGCACAGAACGGCTGAACAGATCTAGATGTTTGGCAGAGAGATTATAGTCCGAATAGCACATAGGCCGGTATAAGGTTCCCTTGAGATGATAAAACACTTTTCACACGAGCGAAGCCGCTGGCAAAAGCTAGTTTAAAATAAGTTGGTCCTAATTTTATTTACCTTTCTCACCTGGTACCAGTGAATCGGCCGTCTAATCAACTTGCAGTTATGCTGGCATCACAGAGTACATTTTATTTGCTGGCATTCAATGTAGGTACATACAGTGCCGTAAATAGGGCGGTGCCACCGGTGCCCAGGGCGTAGATTCTGGGGGGCGCAAGAATGGCCAGACCAGGCAGGACCATTTTTTTTTCACCTGATAAATTCCCTAATGCTCGATTCTAACACATACGTACCTACATACCAGTATCTCAAAAACGGCTATTAAATTAGACAAAACATCGCGCTCATTTTTAGGGTTCCGTAGGTACTGTCTGTCTGTCACCAGGCTGTGTCATGAACCGTAATAGCTAGACAGTTGAAATTTTTACAGATGATGTATTTCTGTTGCCGCTATAACAACAAATACTAAAAACAGAATAAAATAAATATTTAAGTGGGGCTCCCATACAACAAACGTATTTTTAGGTTTTTTGCGACAATGGTACGGAATCCTTCGTGCGCGAGTCCGTCTCGCACTTGGCCGGTTTTTTTGGCAGCGCACGAGCGTATTTGTGTTTAGTGTTTAGCGGAGTCAAGCGGCCGGCCGGCTTGCAATTATTTTCGAATAAAAGTTTTTTCACCAATTCATACATAAAACGCAATTTATATGCTACCTTCCTTATTCACAACTCTACCATACCAAGTAGGTACTTCACATCACATCACATCATCAAAAAAAAATCACATCATCAAAGAAAAGTGAATCCTTGCAAAATATTTGTAACAATTTTTGTGAAACCTTCACAAAAGAAGTCGATCTAATTAAACATAGGTGTCAACATAATTTTCTGGACAGAAGTAGTTATGTTGGTGACTGTAATGTAAGTTTTCGGTTTAAACAGGTGCTGCCAATAGATGTAAAAACTGTTATAGAAAAATTAGACTGCAACAAGTCGCCGGGGTCGGATGGTATTAGAATTATAGATCTTAAGCAAATTAATAAGCAAATAAGTCCAGTAATAGCTCATTTTATTAATATTAGTGTTAAAAAATCTCAATATCCGGAGGAACTTAAAAAATCAATTGTCAGGCCAATATACAAACAGGGATCTCATCGGGATTATAGCAATTATAGACCTATACTCAGATTTGATCTGAGGACCTATAGCAATTCTAAATACATTAAACAAAATAGTTGAAAAAATTATAGTTAAACAGCTCACTACTTTTTTAGAAAATAACAATATTTTAAATGATGTACAACACGGTTTCAGGCTTAATAGAAGTACTGCTACTGCATTGGAATAATTCACAGACGAAATCAATAATCGTCTTGATGAAAAAAATATTGTTATGGTTATATTTATAGACTTCAAAAAAGCATTAGATACACTGGACCACGACGGTTTGTTGCAGGCTATGAGTGAATGTGGCATAAGAGGACCCATGAATGCATGGTTTGGCAAGTACTTGGAGAACAGATCGCTTAGAGTGTGTGTTAGTGGAACCGAAAGTGTACGGGGCGACATCAAATTCGGTGTTCCGACCGGCGGGCTTATTACGTAAGGAACAGCAAGTAGCAATAATTGTACAATTATTGCACGATCAATTTAGTGACCTGGCTACTGAGGCCTTTAAGTCAAGTTTTTTTTTGACAGTCACTTTTAACAGAAGCTATTTAATCTGTCTGATGATTTATAAAATGTATCATTTGATGAATTAACCAGCTTATGAAAGAGCAACACTACGTGGAGGCTGTTTTTTACAATAGTCAATTTGATTACTATATTGAGCTCCAATATTCCGGTAAATTAATATTCGCAGATGTAAAGTATTTGTATAAAGTAAATATGGCAGTGAAAATTGGATATTTTCATTTTATTTACATAATATAATAATTAATTTGTAAAACTCGATGACTAAAATGTCAATGTGTAAAATTGATTAAAATTGTCTATTGTTATAAGAAATTGAATCGATTATGCATTAGGCTCGTATTTGAGCTATGAAACGTAAAATTGATTTTTTCAATTTAATTTAGACATTGGCAGAATAGTCGACATCGGTACTTGCCATACAAAAAAAGAATATAATAGACGATACTTATTGCGGACTTATCACAATCTTATGTGTTTGTAAGTATTTAGTAGGTAAACATATAAGCTTCGCTGAGGTAGCCAACACTACAGTACATAATAAAAAAAAATACAAAAACCCCGACTGCTTAAAAAGCGAACTAAAAAGACGTAAACAAGAAGAAAATCATGTTGTGCAGTCGAAGGATACATCTGATAATTAATTTAATAGTGAATGTTACAAAGTGGAACGTGGGCCTATGTACCCAACCCGTTTATCTAAACAAAAGTTGCTTGTTGTTCCCAGGGTCACTAACTATTACGGTAAACGCACGAGAAAGTTTGTAACGCCGATGTTGATGAACAAACTACCCTCAAAGTTGGTGTCGTGTATTAGATCGAAAAACCAACTCAAGAAAATTCTAAAAAAACATTATCTGTCACTCTGTCCATAGCCATGCTTTGTAACAAGACTAGCATTTTGCAGCCATGGACAATGGAAATTGATCATGGGAGTGGAATGCGGAATTGTCTGACCCGGTGGATTTTTTATCAATTGTTTAATTTAGTTTACCTACTTAGCATAAATATTTAAGTTGTTGTTTAAGTATATAATTTGTATATTGTGACACGAGAGAAACTGCCGACAAACTGTTTTACAGTTTGGCAGAATGTATGAATGTAATAGTGTAAACAAATTTTGAATGAATAAATAAATAAAAAATCAGCCTTTTAAAGTTCCCACTGACACAGGCCTCCTCTCATAGAGGGAGTGGGCTATAATCCATCACGCGGGCCCAGTGCGGATTGGTAGATGTCACATGTCTTTGAATTTTAGGTTCTAGGACATGCCGGTTTCCTCACGATGTTTTCCTTCAACGTTTTGAGAGCAGTGGTGATGAAATAAATTACACAAAGCCTGCTCGGGTTCGAACCCACGACCTACAACTCGTCGTAAGTCGGGACCGTAACCACTGGGCCACCACTGCTCTCACTCTCAGTAGGTACTTAAAAATAAATTAATTTACAGTTTACTGAAACTTTGCAGGGTGTTATTTTATTATAGAAGTATGAAGACCATAGTAGCCCAAAATTTAATCTCAAGCATCAGGGTGGGCAACGCATTTGCACTAGTAAACTTGCGTTTGAGTTTTAGTGAGTGAGACACGTGGGTGGTATAATAGGCGAAGAGTCCTGAAGAGTTGTCTGCTTGTTTGCCCACATCACCGGAGTGAAATAAAGTAGGCCTATAGGTACATAGCATTCTCTAGGGTACAGATAATATCTAAAAAAACAAGGGCGCTGTTATAGAAGCTCACACAGGGCGCAGAAAAGGCTATTCACGGCACTGGGTACATGTAACTCTACTTCGAGGCCCCGCATTTTGTATTTACTAAAATAAATTATGTCTGGGTGCTCTGGGTCCATACAGAATTATCAGTAACGTGAACTGTACCAAGTCCTGGTATGAACCTTGACAGCAACAAATACATGAAGAATTTAAATTAAATTTATGTAAGTTTTCAATTTCGCAATTTCGCCATCACCGACGCCTGCAAATATTTATTAGCGACAAGTAGTTTGTCTGCCATTTGTTGCTAACAAACTATAGAGTTTCCATTTTTTATGGGAGATGTGATTTATCTAAGTTTGTTACTTCAAAGAGAAATAATAATTTAGAAATAAAATAAATGATTAAAAACAAAACCTTTTACAACACGTAAAAAAGATTTACAATACGTAAATCTGCGAGAGATTCAAAGACACTCCACCACCACCAGTTGTGGAAGATTGTTGACACAATTGGTGCTTACGGCGCGGCGCTGTTACCGTACCGTAGATTTTCTCATCGAAAATGTTTTGTGAACAATAGGCCTTAGAGGATCGCCACCAGTTGTTACCATGATCACCATTCGTAGTGAAATCTTATGAAGGTATACCAATGTCATACCATTCATAGAAATTTCGCCTTTCGCCGTTTATGTTAAATTAAAATACATTTTTCAAAAAAGAATGTATTTATTGAATAATGAATTCCCTTATTACTACGTTTATATGATGAATCAGTACAGTTAAAAGAACAAAATCTGATTAACATAAACAAAACTTACATAGCTTCTAAAAAAAACGTTTGATAAAAGGCTTTTAGGCTTGTTAATAATTAAAAGTCGCAATCACTACACGTTAACCTATTACAAAATAAAAATAGTTGTGGAAAAATTACATTATTCCAATACGATAAGTACATACATACTATTCGGTTAAAATAACTGTTCACCTCGCTAGGATGTGCATGCGCCCCACTGCCTGCTACCCGCGCGGCGCCCCGCCCCAGTGTGACGTCACATCGCTAGGTACACAATTATTTTGACCGAGTAATACAAAGCGTGTTATAGAAACACTATTAATTTATATTTGACAACCCTGAAGCAAAATTAAATGAAAATTTTAAATAATAATTCAGTCGTACATCAGCGTACATTTATGCCTAGGAAATAATATCTATGGATTTAGGGATGAAACCATGCATTCAATATTCTCTTTTGACTTTCTTCACTTTGTGACTTTTCCCAGGCAAGGTAACTTAAGGCACTATATATATTAAAAAAGCACACATTTGTATTGCTACGGTTTCAGGTTCAACACCGAGATATAGTTCTCGCCAAACTTCTTGGCCGCCTTGAAGTTGGCTACAATGGCTGCGCGGTAGTAAATCTCATACAAAAACAGCACCGTCTCGTGCCTTGCGCATCGGAACGCCAACTTCAGGGCGGCCCAGAAGTTTGGCGAGCACTATACATAAAAGCAACAAAATGCTTCAGCAATTTATTCACTGAGATTGATAACGAACTTAGTTACAACAACAATAGAGTTTAAAGTAGCGTACAATAGATGATTACCTACAACACGGTTCAAATTACTGTGCACATCGACTGTAATCAATCCCACTCCCGCCTACCCGCGCGGAGCCCAGCGTTCACCTCGTGCGCCTATAGCGAGAGTCGAACGTCAGTGACGTGCCAGCGCCAAGTGCACAGTTGTTTTGTTCCGAGTAGTATGTGTATTCGCGACAAACATGCTCGCTACGACTGCTGTTGTCACCACAGACACTTACAAAAAAAATTATATGCCAGTAACACACCTATAACTAACTCATGCCACTTAATGCTGCAAATGTGCGTCGTTTTTATACACACTTTACTTACCGTAGTATTTTTAAACTAATAAAATAAAATAGTTAAATTAAGAGTACAATAATCTCCATATTTTTTGGCCGACTTTCCGATGCACTTGACATGGCGCGCTATTTTAATTTGAGATTTACCAACAACCATTTGTAGCCAACTTCAGACAGTCCAAAAATATAATTAAATACAAACTTAAAAAATTAAAGACTATAATAATTAAAAACAAAGTTTACCATTGTTCAAATTAAAAAAAGGAGAATATCAAGCTTGTTTTAAACAACTGATTTACAGCTCAAGGGGGCTGTAGACAAACTGACATTGCATAATACGATTAATTATTATTGACGAATAGTCGAAATGGAGTTGCCCGCAGTGAAGTTTGCGTAGCATATGTTAATCCCACTAATTTTGGGCTTAAATCTATAATCACACGTAAAAATCTTGAATATGCAAATAATTTACATTTATAATCTCGCTACACATGGGCTCACTTATTTGTTTTACGGTAAATTACCTGCAACTTTACAAATTATCACATTACAGACTTTTTTTAGTACACTAACGCAAATTCGAAGGGAGATAGTTTTATCGAACTCGAAATTGTTGATTAAACGGCAAAGCATAATAATTTGGCACAAATTAAGAAAACTTATCCCGTAAAAAGATACGATCATTAGAAGATTTTTTTTCCTTTAAACTAGTTTTTTTATTATATTCAATCGTTCGTTCAAAGCCCAGTATATACAACGAGCGAGGATCAGCGAATTAGAAGTCGGTCGGTCCAAGCGCGGTAAACACAGCGAGGATCAGCGAATTAAAAGTCGATCGGTCGACTCGAACCCCGGTAAACACAGCGAGGATCAGCGAATTAAAAGTCGATCGGTCGACTCGAACCCCGGTAAACACAGCGAGGATCAGGGAATTAAAAGTCGGTCGGTCGAAGCCCGGTAAACACAGCGAGAATCAGCGAATTAAAAGTCGGTCGGTCGAAGCCCGGTAAACACAGCGAGAATCAGCGAATTAGATGTCGGTCAGTCGAAGTCCGGTAAACAAAGCGAGGATCAGCGCATTTGGAGATAGTCGGTCGAAGCCCGGTAAACATGGCAAGGATCAGAAGGTCGGTTAAACCGAGCAAACAAAACTAGGGTCAGCAAATTACAAGAAGTTAGCTCAAAGCCGAGTAAAAACACCGAGGACCGGCGAAATAGAAGTCGGTCGAAGCCTGGTAAATACAGCGAGGATCAGCGAATTAGAAATCGGTTGGTCGAAGCCCGGTAAACACAGCGAGAATCAGCGAAGTAAAAGTCAGTCGGTGGAAAATGTAGAACCAGTTAATTAGAAGTCGTTCGGTGCATTTCATGCAAAGAGGGTCAGCTATAGAAGTCCAGTAAATATAGCTCGGTAGGGGCACTAACCAGATGTCGGTAGAACTCTGAAGACTTAGCGAAGGTTTTGTAACCTGTCGAAGTCCAGCAGCCGTATTGCGTAAGTGCGCAAAGAGTTTGACCGCTATCCAATCGACCAATCACATGCGAGATGAATGACGCGATGTGGATTTCCTTCTTGTGTGATTGGCCGATTTGGTCGATTGGATAGCGATCAAACTCTTTGCGCACTTTAATACGGCTGCAGTAGTCCAGTAAACAAAGCAAGAAATAAAGTACGTATTATAAATCTATCGAAGTAAACTAACATAGCGAAAACTAAAGTATGTATTGTAATCATTCGAAATACAGTAAACATGGCGAGAAACAAAGTATTATCGTTATCGTTAAAGAGCCAATAAACAAAGCGAAAGTTTGTGTGTGGTTGGTGGTGTGAGTCCAAGAGAGAAGGAAAAAGGTAAATATAAAATTGTTTGATGTTCCTGACCAAAATAGATAATTATGTTTTGTTACAGGGATAGATTTACTTTTTAATAATGCTGCTACTGTATTTGTTGGCAATCACTGATCTAAAGTTACAGTAAATAATCTTCTAATGCTCGTATTTTATTACGGAGATTTTTTTTGTTCGCCACCGTATAAGGTTGTAAAATCTTTTGGCCGATATTCAGCCTTATTGCGTAATTAATTCGGCAAAGGGGCATAGAGTATAAACAATCGACCAAACCACATGCGAGATGAAAGACGCAATGTGGATTTCCGTCTATGTGATTGGTCGATTGTTCATACTCTTTGCCTTGCCGAATTCATACGCAATAAGGCTGCAGGACCTTAAATATAAAAAAAAGTTTCATCATAATTGAAATATTGACAGTAGATTCTTCTAATCAGCTATATAATACTCACAACGGATCTTTGTGTCTCTGAATTGGCTGCAAGACCATGCGCAGTAGCTATTTTTGTGTCAATGTTAATGGTGAAGACAGCATTGTACAACTGTCTCTTTCATTCATACGTTTGTGGCATCGTCCTATCTCACTTACTCTATGCAGTATACTCGATAACAAACTGTTTCTTGCGCAATGTTTCGCAGAGCCAACTTCAGAGACACAAAGATCCGTTGTGACTATTATAAGTCAGTATTTAAAATAATAACAATTAAAAAAAAAAAAAAAATTGTTATAGTAATCCCCAATTTTATTGGCCGAGTTGAACATTCATTGTGTTTCCGATAAACATGGCATGGCGGGTTTTAGTATGACATTTACTACTGCGCAGCCATTTGTAGCCAGCATCAGACCGGCAAAAAGATTGGGGATTACTATATGTACAATAGACATGTCTCCTCGGTAGAAAAAGGAAAATTCTATTTAGTCTGTCAATGAGATTATGAAATCAATAAAAAATAAAGCGCATCAAAGTTCAGGATAGGGGGCTTGTGACGTCACTAAGGCAGTATAAAGTATACTAGCGGCGTGACGTCACACGATATTTCAACGCATTATATCTTCGTCACTTTATGTTTACGTGTCAAAAGAAAACATACGTGTTCAATATTTTTAGGTTATTAACTGACGGACTAAATAGTTTTTTTTTTTGTAAACTACCCTATTCTGCTTACGGGTTGCCCCGTGAAAATAGCCTGATCATATCTTCAACTTGTTTAGGGGTATAACGGTTGTATAAGTTCGGTTGATGCTGGCGTAGGCTCTCTGCAGCTTGAGCCTTTTGTCTCTTATGTTCCTCCATCGCGATGTGATCTAACATGTCGTCCCAAACGTTCTCCGTTATGTTGCAGTATCCGCAATGGTACACATCCAGTCTTATCTGGAAACAAATGGCAGGCTTTTGAAATATCTACACTAATATTATAACGAGGAAAGATTTATATTTTTAACCCCCGACGGAAAAAGAGGGGTGTTATAAGTTTGACATGTGTATCTGTGTGTCTGTCTGTGGCATCATAGCTCCTAAACGGATGAACCGATTTTTTTTTGTTTGAAAAGTGATTTTGTCGTGTGTTAAGAAGCTATGTTTGAATAAAATCGGTTCAGCCGTTCAAAAGTTATGGGCGTTTTACTGATTGAATCGGGGTGTTTTCGCGAGATATCGTGTCATATTATATGTTCAATAGATTGCCGATCGGACCGTATGTACTAGATAAATTATTTAGAATGAAATAAAAATGTGCTGGGGGTTTTAAAATTTTGAAATTTTACTTGTTGTGTTTTTGTATGTAACGAATGAACTTAAGAACCACTGGACCGATTTAAAAACTTCTTTCACCTATGGAAAGCTACATTATTCTGGAGTAACATAGGCTATGTTTTCAATAAAATGGAGATACTTATGATAATTATAATACTGTAACCCAAAGTATCAAATTTATGCCTATAAAATTCATTATTTGGCATGCACTGATGATACATAAAAAAAATGTACTACATGATTAAAGTACTCATTATTACCAACAAAAAAGACTGCAAGAGAATATATCTAACTATCACAATAGCAGCTTTTGTGTTCTAAAATTTAATTAGATCGCCGCCGGCCGGTAGAAACAAAAGTTGGTTACATTCGTATTGTAGTATTAATTCTTATTCAAATAATAATTTAACAAATTGCGAGGTAGGGTAGGTATGTAGGGTAGGTGAGTAGGTTGGTAGGTAGGTAGGGTAGGTATGTAGGGTAGGTGAGTAGGTTGGTAGGTTGATAGGTAGGGCAGGTGAGTAGGTTGGTAGGTAGGTAGGGTAGGTAGCTGGTAAGGTAGGTGGGTAGCCAGTTGACGGAAGCGAAGCCGCGGGGTTTAGTTATAAATTCGTGACAAAGTATCCACGCATGTGTAACTGTGTGTGTAAAGTAGCGTGCACCTATAGCCACGGCGAACCTGTTGCCATGCATTAACCATGTACAAATAAAGCTTGCCCTATAAAAACCCAATAACAATAAATTCATCTTTCTTGTTAATTCCATCCAAAGGTTGTCTGTAAGAGATTGCCCTGAGCGATAAGACCGCCCATTGTACACTTGTTTTTGTAAACGTGTGTCCTGTATGTTTTTGTGGTGTACAATAAAGTATATAATAAATAAATAAAAACTTTGCCCGACCCCGAGGCAGTTACAAATTATTCACTTCATTACAGTTAGGGTCAAACTTAATGGCGGCTCTGAACTGTGCCACCACTCACTGTGCAGTAGCCCACCCCTTAACTCAGCTGGTATATGAATTTCGGAGTGTGCGATGGAATTACATAATTTAATTTCTCCTAGCCCATTTCAACATCAGCTATAAATTCTGGAATACTTTGATTATGCATACAGCTTATGAGTGGCATCAGTCTGTTTCCTGACAGCTACAACCTAGGGGTCTGTGAATAGAATATTTCTAGATAAGCGTGCTTCACCAGCGACCACATCTCTTCCCATCGCGTGAGAAAGTAGTCAAACGCAAGCATATACTGCTCGTATATCAATAATAAAAAAATTGCTACTGTGCAACAACTCACCTAAATTAATTTTTTAAATCAGTTTAGGTGGGCACTTTATATTAATACACTCTTCGTGTGATTGAACATAGAGACCTAAAAACAGAGCCCTTATAAAAATCCAATAACTTACCTCTCTGATGAATTCATTTCCCAAAGAAGTAATAAAAAAAGATTTCTCAATAATTTCTCTATGATAACCGGTGAGTGCGACATGCTGCATTACATTGGCACGTGTCAAATAAATTTGGCACCCATGACAGAAGAATCGTTCGTTTATTTTGCCAACCATGAAGAAGCTAAATGCATCGAGCCAATATTTATTATTGATAAATATGATGTGTCCTTGATTCATAGTTTCGACCATATCAAAAATATTGATGCAGTTTAAAAGTGGTTCTTTCACTGGTGCATTATTGGTATCATTCTTAGATGATTGCTTAGTGTTTTCCGTGTGAATTTTACTGGCCACGTGCTTCTGTAGGTCTTCCAGGGTAGGGTTAAGACGCCGACTACAAGGGCGGCAGTAGTAGCTACAGTCAGCAACATTGTGACTAAATCCATGTTGTTTCGCTTAGTCTCCTATAGAAACGTTCTTCTTTGGTGAATGCTTATCCTTAAGCAACACTGGCTTTGTATATAAAGTAGTTTTCTCTGTCCCGTTCGACTTTATCTCTGAAGAAAGAGTCTCCGGCGACTTTTTATTATGAATCTTCTTATGCTCTTCAATATGTTTGTCGATGGCGGTAGTGTTAAAATCGACATTTTTAGAACACTTCCTGCAGAAGGCCGTTTCGTTAATTAAGTTGATGTTCACGTTGCTCTTTTGGTATCTTTCGATGGATTCATATGGGATTGATTCTTCGTCTTTGCTTGAGGTTTTGTTACTGTCATTTTTATCAGTATTATTTTTTACATCTTTCTTAGCATTTTTATGTGCTTCATTATTGATTTTTCCATTGAACACATTAATGGCTTCGTTTTTGCCCGTTTCGTCATTATTCGGCTTCCCGTTATGAGTTTTAGTAGGAGTTAGAGTAGTCATTTCCGTATCATCTTGTTGAATGGTGGGGGGATTACACAATTTATATGCTTCTGTATGCTCAGCTGTTGCGAAATGACTTGTCGTATCGTTTCCAATGATCACGTTGCAAGTTATACACTGCTTGGATTTATCATCGATCTGTGAACAAACATACAACAATTTTGCAGACACAATAGCATTTAAATTTTCATTTATTTCTATACCATTTATAGGTTGATTAATTCTTTATGTTGAAATGCGCTTTTCACTGCTTTATATTATCTCCCATCTTACCGTCCGATAAATCGTATTGTTGCTCTCATCGAAACACACTTCACTTTTGATCAAATTGAGGACATGACTATGGATGGTCTTATGGGAAGCACTATCATCTAACGCGGTATTACATAGGACACAAGTGTCTTCAATGCAGCCATTCCAAGCATCATTGGATATGATGAACTGGTTAAATGCTATGATATCATTCTTCAAACGGTTGAGAGGATTCCTTTTTTTTCTTTGGTCTAAATGGCTTTCATCTATGTGCAATTCAGCTTTCTGCGCGGTAGGGAATGTCAGGCTGCATGGTTCACAGTAGTATATTCCTTTATCCTGTAAAAGAAATAAAAGGATACCTATTACCACAAAGTAGGTAAGCGACGGCGCGCCGAGTATGAAATAATTACGTATAAGTAATAGTGTCCGACCGAAACTGGGTTTTACGACCGAAACCGAATTTCGGCAACAATCTCATTTTCAGCCGAAACCAAAACTTCCTTACAAGGATCATGTTTTGAGGGAAAAATAAAGAAAACGTTATTATAATCAGTCAGTCTTAATTTTTTTATCATGAAATCAATTTTTTTTGATGTTTACTACCTACTCTTATGCTATATCAAGAAATACAATAAAAAATACAAAAAAGTCGCTTTGTAGTATTCTTTTTGGAAGTCGGTTTGATTTTTTTGCTAAAAGTTTTTTTATTTATCTCTTTTTAGTTTTGGTTGATACCTCTAAATAACCATGAAAATCATTTAGAGCCAAAGGAAATCTCATGACTATTCCAATAAGCCCAAACACGACCTGGATCCATTGTTTTATTTCGGAGTGCCAGTGCCTACCTTCCTTCCTTCCTTCATCATCAGATCAGTTCCATGTTATCATTTTCATCAGTACCATTTATTTAAACGTATTTGCTTCAGCATAGTCGGTTAGCTATTCGATATATCTTATAACCGTGACATACTTAGCATTAAGGTGTTCCAGTGGCCATCTGTGGTCTTCTTCACCAGTTCCACTTCAATAAATCATACTTTCTGAGTGCAAATGTTGATGAAAATACCAAAATCGCTATATATATGCCTACAATATTTGAGGAGTTCCCTCGATTTCTTCAAGAGCCCATCATCAGATCCTGACCTGATGACTATGGGACCAACTTGGAAGTATACCCTTTCAAACAAAAGAAGAATTTTCCAAATCAGTCCAGGCATCTTTGAGTAATTGGGGAACATACACAAAAAAAACCGGCCAAATGCGAGTCGGTAACTCGCGCACGTTCCGTACCATTATCGCAAAAAAATGCAATAAAATCACGTTTGTTGTATGGGAGCCCCATCTAAATATTTATATTATTCTGTTTTTAGTATTGTTTGTTATAGCGACAACAGAAATACATCATCTGTGAAAATTTCCCTTTGTTCGCATAAGGACAGATTCAGCTATCACGGTTCATGAGATACAGCCTGGTGACAGACAGACAGACGGACCGCGGAGTCTTAGTAATAGGATCCCGTTTTACCCTTTGGGTACGGAACCCTAAAAAAGAAAAGATTGCGACGAATTGAGAACCTCCTCCTTTTTTTGAAGTTGGTTAAAAAGACGTAAACAAGAAGAAAATCATGCTGTGCAGTCGGAGGATACATCTGGTTTTGGCCAGCCAGCTTGCGAATATGTATCCGCCGACATTTTTTACAGTGATTTTTAAGTTTCAAGTAACAAGAGGTGAGCTTGTTGCCAACAACCGGGCACAAATCCAGACGACGGATTGTCACCGAGAAATTTCAGATCGAAAAGCCCAGTAACACTGCCCGACCCGGACACCGAACATAGAAGCTCAGTTGTCACAAAAGCACAAGCGACCACTTAAACACCAACGAGGCAGTGATGAAACAAGTTATCATATTGTTACAGGATAGGGCAACGCCATCTAGTGACGAGAGGAAGAACTAGAAGGAACTAGTAGCGCCATCTAGTATCGAATAACGGAACTAATCATCTCGAAAGCTCGTGTCGAATGGAATTTTCCAAAATGTTCGTGCCCAACATTCTGGAAGTTTCTCGTCGCTTCGGGAACAATGAGTTCGAAAGTCGATTGTTCTAGAAGATTCTCGAATTATCTAGAACAGTATGGAACGTTCTAGAAACATCTTCCGTGCTATATAAAGTGCGGTCGGGTTCGTCGTGGGTGTGGGTCGGTTTCGATTTGGAAGCGACACATAGCGATCGGAAAAGGAAAATAGTGCGAAATATAATATAATGTTTAAGAAGTGTTCTTGTATTAACTCTGTAGTCTGCTGTTTAAATAATTTATCCCTGAACCCCAGCTCGTAACAATATTAAAAGATTTTTTTAAACAATCTTTTTTATTAAAAATTGCAGCGTCTCGAGAAACAAACGCATGTGCAAAATTTTAGCTCAATCCAACACCGGAACAAGAAGTAAATAAAAGCATTTAATATGTATTTACCTTTCTAATAAAATCTTTTGTATAATTCTCCACATATCCACGAGTCTTCAATTTGTCCTTGTGGATAAGATCGATGATATGCGCAAGAGTCGCGTCTTCGGTCGTGAATATCTCCGAGCAGACGAGGCAGTAGTAGTCTAAGTGACCTGATAAAATACCGTTTTTAGAAAATATGGCCGCCATACTGAAAAAAAAAACAAGATATATTATAGGCAAGTATGTACATAAAAAAACCGGCCAAGTGCGAGTCAGACTCGCGCACGAAGGGTTCCGTACCATTATAGCAAAAAACGGCATAAAACTCACGTTTTTTGTATGGGAGCTCCTCTTAAATATTTATTTTATTCTGTTTTTAGTATTTGTTTTTATAGCGGCAACAGAAATACATCATCTGTGAAAATTTCAACTATCTAGCTATCACGGTTCTTGAGATACAGCCTGGTGACAGACAGACAGACGGACCGCGGAGTCTTAGTAATAGGGTCCCGTTTTTACCCTTTGGGTATGGAACCCTAAAAATACAATACGGAAATAACGGAATCTGGTTACGCTTTATTTAAAAAAAAAGCAATGCACTAGGCATTTCTCCTGTATCGTTGCGTTGACAAACACAAACAAAGCACTCAGATACGCAAACACGAGAACCAGACACACCAGCCAGAACTATCTGTAGGCCATACAAATATTTGCTCCGTGCGGGAATCAAACCCGCTATCAAATCTCAAATCACTCTAGGAGCCACTTTCTTGCTGGTTACATTAGACACAAAATTTGTAGATCTTTTTATTACATACAACTTTGCCATTTAACTTCCACCCATAGGACTTGTGGTTTTGCCGGCAATCGAGACAAACCGTTTATCCTTAACAACTCACCCCCTTCCACTTCCCGACCTCAGATCACCCGTAAATTATTTTCCCTTTCATTTGACCCCTGACACTTGACCCCTCAACTGTCGGTCCCGCGTCTGTCTAATTTTTACCCGACTGCCGAAGGAGGGTTATGTGTTTATTTACTATTGTGTCTGGCAGTTAAGACCGATGAGTGGTGAAAACATTTTTGTTTAAAACTGTACTGTGAATCTAAATGTACATTTGGTTTAGGTGTAGCAATATAATAGATAAACCCCTGCTTGACGGGGTCCGTGCCCTCTCAACCCGAAGAATCTATATATATATAAAAATGAATCCCTAATTCCCTTGGTCACGGCATCACGCGTGAACGGCTGGACCGATTTCGCTTATTCTTTTTTGTTGAGTTTGTTATTGTTAGGAGAAGGTTCATAAGAAAAAAAAAAAGAAGAAAATAGAAAATACCTTACCTACATAGGTAAGGTAGGTAGGTAAGTAGGTAGGTTAACGTAGGTTGGGTAGGGTAGGGTAGGTAGGGTAGATGAATGTTTGGTGTTTTTGTGGCAAAACAAAGTTTGCCGGGTCAGCTAGTCTTAATATATATAAATCTCGTGTCACAATGTTTGTCCTCAATTGACTCCTAAACCACTTAACCGATTATAATAGAATTCGCACACCATGTGCAGTTCGATCCAACTTGAGAGATAGGATAGTTTAAATCTCAAATTATAGTCGCAATTTTAATTTATTGCTAATTATTTGTCTGTTATTATTTGACAGTCACAATAACCTGACGCTATAACTCCAGAACGCACGAACCGATTTCCACGGTTTTGCATTCGTTGGAAAGGTCTCGGGCTCCGTGAGGTTTATAGGGTAAGTAGGGTAGGGTAGGTAGGGTAGGGTAGGTAGGGTAGGGTAGGGTAGGTAGGGTAGGGTAGGTAGGGTAGGGTAGGTGGGGTAGGGTAGGTAGGGAGGGTAGGTAGAGTAGGGTAGGTAGAGTAGGGTAGGTAGGGTAGGGTAGGTAGAGTTGGGTAGATAGTGTTAGGTAGGGTAGATGAATGTTTGGTGTTTTTATGGCAAAACAAAGTTTGCCGGGTCAGCTAGTATATTATATATACCAGATGTTCTACAACCAATTCAGTGCCAT
This sequence comes from Orthosia cruda, assembly GCA_964057195.1. Classification (NCBI taxonomy): domain Eukaryota; kingdom Metazoa; phylum Arthropoda; class Insecta; order Lepidoptera; family Noctuidae; genus Orthosia; species Orthosia cruda. The sequence continues at coordinate 4,482,841 of OZ059827.1, forward strand.
TTGTACAGTCAGGCAAAGTGATATTTAGTTCTAAAGAACTTATTAATACATAGAATATTTTGTTTTGATATATAATTTATCCTGGTAGTCGGTGATTTTGTTTCAAAAATGTAGCTTTATAAAGATAGCCTTTACCTCGCTTTAAACGGTTTTCTAGTTCTTACTTTTTTAAATTGTGGATGTTAGTACCTACTTGTTACTTGTATAAAGACTGATCCAATAAATACCACTGTGCCACTAGCTATAAGATTGTAATGATAATTAATAATAATCTGTGATTTTTACGGTTATTGCCGATAAGTTTGACTGCCCTATTCTTAAACATCAGATTAAGGTGCTGACAAAGTAGGGTTAGAAATTTGTTATTATGCAATTGAATTTTATTATGTTTTAATTGTGACATTTTATTATTATTATTATTTTATATTTTGATTTTATTATTTGTGATTTTATTATGATTTAAATTTGAATGATTATTTATACCTACTATTATACTACTGCCTAGATTAAGTTTACTAACCTTTAGATGATAAGCTTTTACTAACCATTGGACCAATGTAGTTGTCTTTAATATAAATCATATTATTATTATTATTTACTACTAAGTACAAAGCGTATACTTTACTAAAAAACCGGCCAAGTGCGAGTTGGACTCGCACACGAAGGGTTCCGTACCATTATCGCAAAAAACGGCAAAAAAATCACGTTTGTTGTATGGGAGCCCCACTTAATTTTTTTTTTTCTGTTTTTAGTATCTTTTGTTATAGCAGCAACAAAAATACATCATCTGTGAAAATTGCAACTGTCTAGCAACCATGGTTCGTGAGATACAGCAGAGTGACAGATGGACAGACAGACGGATCGCGGAGTCTTAGTTGTATAAATAATGTATTATTGTTTTAATGAAATTAAACAATTTAATCATAAATAAATATTTTCTTTATGACCCTAACCTTTGACAATTTATACATTGTAAATGTGTGAACGATAATACATTTTGGGTCAACTTACTGAACTTACATGTTGCGCACTAAAAGTATTATTATTATATTTATCACATCTGTAATGAACATCTCAGGACCCAGGGGTCCAGACCTTTGAAAGACTTGCCAGGGGCTGAAGCCAACTCGCAGATGCCTTTTGGCATATTTATATTATTTTATTGATAAGACACACTAGCAGCTAGGTAGCTGTGTGTGTTTTGAATATCTTGGAGATATCTAATCTGTCCAATCAAATGTTGAAAGAATATAATTGTTTAGGTAATCACTTGAAACACACAACAATAATCATGACATAAACAACATTAATATTGACAATAATGTAAATACTTTATTTCTCACTCCAGTGAATGAAATTGACGTTATTAAAATAATTAATTCATTAAATAATACAAATTCTACCGGATATGATGAAGTAACCACTAAAATTATTAAATTAAGTGCAAATATTATAGCATCCCCACTTAGCTACCTAATAAATCTCTCTTTTGAAGAAGGTGTTTTCCCATCTAGACTAAAAGAGTCTATAGTTAAACCACTGTACAAAAAGGGCAACTGTACTGATATGGGCAATTATAGGCCCATTACACTGATCCCAATCTTTGCAAAAATTTTTGAAAAAGCAATGCATGAGAGAATAAATAGTTTTGTAACTAAATACAATTTAATTGTGGAGAGTCAGTTTGGTTTTAGGAAAAACAGTTCAACTACTCTAGCCTGTTTTTCTTTAGTGAAACTAATTACCGAAGCTCTTAATAAAAAAATGTCTGCTTTATCGGTATTCTTAGATATGAGCAAAGCATTTGATTTTGTATCACACGAACGACTACTCTACAAGCTTGAGAAATATGGAATAAGAGGCAAAGCGCATGATTGGCTTGAAAGCTATTTATCTAACCGCCAACAGAGAACTGTTATCTCTAGAATAGAAAATGATACAAGGACGGCATATTACTCAGAACTAAGAACTAATGGTTCTGGCGTCCCGCAGGGAACTGTACTGGGTCCGCCACTATTTATATTATATATTAATGACCTCTATAAATGTTTAAAATATGAATGTATACAATTTGCTGACGATACTACATTGACGATAAAATGTTCCAACAAAACTGACATAGAAATAGATACTAACAATGAATTAATTAATGTAATAAAATGGCTGGGGTACAATAATCTTCATGTTAATATTGAGAAAACCAAACTAGTTCAATTTCAAACATGTTACTTGTCAGTAATACCAACAGCAATTAGACATAATAATGCTATTCTGCAACCAGAACCATCAGCTTTATATTTAGGTATAGTAATCGACAACAAATTGAACTGGAAGGAGCATGTAGAAAGAGTATGTAGTAAGCTTGATAAGTTTGTATATGCTCTTCGCAAGTTAAGACTAGTATCGAGTAAAAACACAGTTCTAAATGCTTATCATGGGTATGTTTCATCGGTATTGCGTTACGGCCTAGTCATATGGGGCAATTCAGTGGATGTCGAAAGAGCATTCATAGTGCAAAAGAAATGTATCAGAGCCATGAGTGGAGCAGAGTATTTGGACCATTGCAGGCCATTATTTAAGAACTTAAAAATTCTCCCACTCCCATGTCTGTATATTTTTGAAGTATGTCTGTTTGTAAAAAAAATCCCTCATTTATTTCCATTAAATGAACAAGTCTCCGAAAGACTGAACAAAAAAAATGCCGGGAAATTACTAGTGCCTCCTCAGAGATTGCAGTTTTACGGTAGAAATGCCAGTTGCATGACAATTAAAATTTATAATAAATTACCACCTGCCCTGAGAATGCTACCAATTAATAAGTTTAAATGTAAAATGTTTGCTTGGCTCTTGGACATGTGTTTTTATTCCGTCAATGATTTTTAAATCATAATTTTTGATATTGTTATCATTCATCATCAATCATCATTAGTATAGTATTAGTACGTACTTTGACATTATTGGGGATTCTGTATCATTGTATTTTTTTTTTTTTTAACTTTATGTTTTAGATGTTATGTTTTATATTTTGACATGATGATTTATTTTCTCACATTTTGATAAATTTTTTGATATCATGATTTATTTTCCGACGTTTTGATATTTTTTTTGTTTTTGCACTATATTTGTTTTTTTTTTGTTAACATTATATTTTAATTTTTGATATTATGATTTATATTTTTGACATTATACAAAATTTGATTAATTTATATAATATTCTTATAATGATACTAGTTGATTTGCATGTACCTAGTTTATTGTTTGATATTTCTACACCAGCAATGGTAGTATGTGTGAAACAATGTTAAATGTAAGATCTCAATGTACCATATACTGAGAAATAAATATTTACTTACTTACACCAGATAATGTAACTGCTACAAAAAGGGCTAGTGCTAGGAATCAAGTTCTAAAAGTCAATATTTTGTTATTATTTTTTTCAGTAGTTATTAATCTCTATTCAGTCAATTCAATATTATTTATTGGTGAATATTATTTAATTAGAGAACACTTATAAAAAAATATCATAGGCTCGTAAGTCATTTATTGAATGGAAATAACAAAAATATGATCTGCTAATGCTAACTGCAGCCAATAAATTTTATTTTTATTTTTAATCAACTTCAAAAAAAGGAGGAGGTTCTCAAATAGGTTGATGTTATTTTTTGTTTTTTCTCAGTACTCCGACATTCATAAACTGATTTGGAAAATTCTATGTGTATTTGAATGGCCATACAAGATCATTCATCAATCAAACAAAATTCAGGTCTAATGATAGAACCATGAGGTATTGAGGGAACTCCTCAAATATTATAGGCATATAATATATACCTAGCGATTTTATTTCAGTTTTAAATATCAAACAATATTCCAATCAGAAAAACTGACAAAAATACTTATGACCTTTGTTAGGTCCATTATCTGGTATCACAGATTACCTCCCAATAGATTCCGCATAGAAGACAACTTACGCGCACCACACATCAGCCTATTTAGGCTGATATAACTCAGTGCACGGAATGATCTCTTTAGTCTCGACCAGACATTAGAGCTGTAGGGACGCAAGCGATTTCTAGTTTTATTTCTGTTTAAAAAATAGTTCTCAACGTTTTGTTTAAAAAAAAAATGACGAATTGTGCAGAAAAAGGGTGTGGAAAATCAACCAGCCCTTCAAGTTCAAAAAAAGATGGGTTAATATTCCACCAGTAGGCAAAGTAATAAATATTGACCAATCTAAAAAAGGTCAAGTTATAATGGTTATCAAATCAAAATTGCACACTTTACAGTAGCGCTCGTTGATGTCTTTTGTGAAAGTCCCTTTCACTCATAAGGAATTATTATATTGCTATCTTTTTCCCACAGAAGTAAAAATGTTGAGACAAATACGTTTTCTGCTTATCGAAAAGTATCGATGATCGATGTTTAATTAGATATATAGGAGAATAAAATAATTTTGTTAAAATGGATTATTTGAAAATTAACAAATTAATTTATTTTTACTTTGAACTAATTTTGCTCTACTCATAATGAGAGCTCAGAGTGGCCCTGTTTACATAGGATTACAATTAAATTAAAACACGTTTGGCCAGAATTAAAATCTTTTCTCGATCGATGTTTTTCTTTATCATTATTAAAGTAATTATAAAATCACCGGCTAAGAAATTTTACATAAAATATCATTCTGTTTGAAAAATATCGATATTTTTATCGACATTTAATGCGCATGTCCCGTCACTACGACAGGTACCGTGATCTTGAATAGCCAATCACGTCGCACTTGTCACTCCCCGCGCTACCCGTGCCTTCCGCCAAATTTGGTGACCTCGGAATCAAACAAAACAGGAGGCATGCGGTATCTATTGGGAGGTAATCTGTGTCTGGTATAGTCTGTAATGTTAATCTAGTGGATCTAAACTTATCCAGTAATGTTTATATTCCATGTAAATTTATATACACAAGTCCCGGTTAAAATTTCCATTATGGGCCGTTGATTTTTGGCGCGGGGAGGGTGGGGGTTTGGCTAGCCCCCTTTACCATCCCCACCACTCGGAGCACCATGGTTATGGAGATATCCGTGGTAAAAGTTTTCAGGTTAGAATGAAAATTTCCATAAACATCCATCGTTTTAAGGGGCAAAAATACTTACGACTGGAAAAAAATTACTTAGTACTTATGGTGGGAAGAAGGGCAAGGGGGGCTTACCCCACTGTACCATTCCCTCCCCACGGAACCCCATGTTTATGGAGACATCCATGGTTAAAGTTTTTACGATTACTATTTAAGCAACAAAGTCGACGGAGACCCGGTGCGCGGCTCCTATTTCTGTCTGCGGGGTCTAAAGTAACCTAAAATGAAGGAGATGACGGGAGCTGAAGGGATCGAGCAAAGCGAGCGAACTCAGGGTATCAGCGATCCTAACCTATCCGTGTAGGGAGTTTAGGGCACCCTAAGCTCCCGAGCTCGCTTCGCTCGCTCTTGGAGTATTCACTTTTTTTTACCTCACTAATTATATTTAAGTAAATAATACATCAAATATCTCCATAACCATGGGGTTCCGTGGAGTGGGGATTGTACAGAGGTGTAGCTCCCCAACCCCCCCTCACTTTCCCGGCGATTTCCGGAATACCTACATACAAAATGGAACAAAGCAAGCACATGTCTACACAATAAGAGCTAAACTAATAAACTTTCACGAAAGTAAGTATAATACCTATAGAATAGGTCCACAGTAAACAATGTGCTGGTGATTATGGGGAAATTCTTCAATTGTTGGATGGCCGCCATCACGGACGTTTTTCATAAATGTTTGGGGTGGAACGAAATTGATAAAAATCGAGTTGGAATGAAAAATACTTACTTTTAACCAGCCTGTTTCAGTTGGTTCCCTCAATAATACAAATGCAGGCTAGACGAGCGTTACTGGCGCTAACAAGGTCTCGCGAAGAAGTGCAGTGGCACAACCGAACTGGCGCGGCGTCGACTTCACAATTATTGAAGAACTGCAGGAACGACGCCGCCAATAAAACTCAGTAACCGAACCGACAGCGGACAGCAGATTCCGAAGCGGCGCTTCGAGCTAGCGCGCCACACAAGAATGAAGAAAGAAAAAGAAAGCAAATAGCAGGAACAGGAAGTACCTAAATGAGAGTGTAGGGCGCCAACTCGGCGGAAACAGTAAACAATTTATTTAAGACATGTCATGTTAACAACCAAAACAGTTGTAACAAACATAAAATTCTGCAAACTAATTGATTTAATATTACACCATAACGTAGGAATTAATTATCACACAACTCTTAGTATTATTTAACAAAACAAATAGATTATCAAAAATTCCAAGTAGCGCCATCTGCAGTATGCGACGACGGACGGTCACCCAGTGCTGCCAACTTAGCGCTTTCAGCGCCAGATCTAGCGCTTCCTTTTGCTAAATAGCGCGTTCTAGCGCCTAGCGCTACATCTAGCGCTTTTTGAAACTTTGAAATTTCTTTAAAAAAAAAAAAACGTATACTATCAACATCTAAACGACGTGTTGAATAAATTTCATCCACAGATAAATATAAATTCAAGTCCAAAACTGATCAATACCAACCTGACCAACCATTTAATTCGGCGGCAGAAGCAATTTTAGTAAAATCAGACGATGATGAATTAATTTATTTCCTTTATATTATGAAATAATTATATTAACACGTTATTATTTTATTTTATTATCACTAAACAAGTACTATAGTGTATTAACTCATGTTTATGACATATTTTGATTTAATAAAAAAATACGTTCATACGTCCCTGTCTCGAATTATTGGGTGTTTTGTTTACAGCGACCATTTAGCGCTTTCTAGCGCGTTTTTAAAGAGCTAACAGCGCGTTTTTGCTTAGACGAGTTGGCAGCACTGCGGTCACCCCTAACGTCAAACTGACCGTCGTCGTCGTCACATCCGCAGTACAATCACAAGCAGATTAATAACAATAACCCACTGACCTCTATCATACATTGTACACTGGACTTCATACTATCGATGAAAAAATGAAGACATTAAATTTGATTATCGCCATTTTGGCGCTGATGGCAACGTGAATTAACGTGAGAGTCGCATGGAACTAATATTAGAGATGGGACACAGCTTTCGGTAAAATACTTTTATGGGTTTTATCGATCATGAGAATAATTTAATACGTAAGAGAAAAAAATACCAGTTATTTTTATTATGATTAATTTTTAAGTAATAGAATAATTGCTGTAAAAGTTACTAAAAAATATTTTCAGTCAGATTGCAAGCTATAAACTAGTGGATAGCGTGCTAGTAAAGTTATAGCGCATTACTGTCAGATAAGTGAGATTTAAATATGGGGTTAGGATAAAAACTTATCCTAAAAACTATCACATTTGTGCAAGTATCTCCTCGCTCAAGTACACTAGTTGTACGCCCATCGGATTCGTGAATGGAACATCATTTATATAATAATAATAATAAATGAGGTGGATAATCATTTACAACGGACGTATTTCTCGCTATCATCGCTGTGATCCTGTCTGTGTAGTGTTAAGTTGCAAATAGGAGTGGTATCGCATTCCAGCAAGGTGAAGACTTTAACTCTGTTTCAGATGCAGATAATAAATTATTTGACTTCAAAACATTTGTTAATATAATTATAACTATCATGATATTATTCCAGAATTAATTCCAGGCTCAGGAACCTGGTGATTGGTACAAGAGAGAGGCCTGTGCTCATCAGTGGGCGAAGTCGGGCTGTGGATGATCATGATGATGATTCCAGAATTTAGTATTACACATCGCTTTTGAACATATTATTACTGATTATTAGGCATACATATACCTAACATTCATCACCAATACCAATATGTGATATTTAGTTCCAACCACAGATTACCTCCCAATAGATTCCGCATATAAGACAACTTACGCGCACCACACATCAGCCTACAGGCTGATATAACTCAGCACACGGTATGATCTCTTTAGTATCGACCAGACATTAGAGCTGTAGGGACGCAAGCGATTTCTAGTTTTAATTCTGTTTAAAAAATAGTTATCAACGGTTTACCTTAAAAAAATGACGAAATGTGCAGTAAAATGGTGTGAAAAATCAACCAGCCCTTCAAGTTCATAAAAAGATGGGATAACATTCCACCAGTAGCCAAAGTAATAAATATTGACCAATCTAAGAAAGGTCAAGTTATAATGGTTAACAAATCAAAATTGCACACTTTACAGTAGCGCTCGTTGATGTCTTTTGTGAAAGTCCCTTTCACTATTATGGAATTATTATATTGCTATATTTTTCCCACAGAAGTAAAAATGTTGAGAACAATACGTTTTTCGCTTATCGAAAAGTATCGATTATCGATGTTAAATTAGGTATTGTTACGAGCTGGGGTTCAGGGATAAATTATTTATACAGCAGACTTCAATTAATCACTGTTTATTACAAAAACACTTCTTAAACAATTCTATTACTTCGCACTATTTTCCGCTTTGATCGCTCTGTATCGCTTCTTAATCGAAACTGCCCTACGATGAACCCGACCGCTCTTTATATAGCACGGGGGAAGTTTCTAGAACGTTCCACGCTGTTCTAGATAATTCGAGAAACTTCCAGATTAATCGACTTTCGAACTAATTGTTCTCGAAGCGACTAGAAACTTCCAGAATGTTCGGTTCGAACCTTCTGGAAAATTCCATTCGACACGAGCTTTCGAGAACATTAGTTCCTCTATTCGATACTAGATGGCGCCACTAGTTACTACCTAGTTCTTCCTCTCGTTACTAGATGGCTTTGGCCTATCTTGTAACAGTATATAGGAGAATAAAATAATTTTGTTAAAATTGATTATTTAAAAATTAACAAATTAGTTTATTTTTACTTCGAACTAATTGTGCTCTACTCATAACCAGAGCTCAGAGTGGCCCTGTTTACATAGGATTACTATTAAATTAAATCACATTAGGCCAAAATCTAAATCTTTTCTCGATCGATGTTTTTCTTTATCATTATTAAAGTAATTATAAAATCGTCAGTTAAGAAATTTTACATAAAATACCATTCTGTTTGACAAATATCGATATTTTATCGACATTTAATGCGCATGTCCCGTCACTACGACATGTACCGTGACCTTGAATAGCCAATCACGGCGCACTTGTCACTCCCCGCGCAACCCGTGCCTGCCGCCAAATTTGGTAAACTCGGAATCAAACAAAACAGTAGGCATGCGGTATCTATTGGGAGGTAATCTGTGGTTCCAACATACTACGAGAAGTCAATACAGTAAATGAGTGATACGCCTTGCCAAGACTACTATTTTGATATTAGTGTAATTTAAAAATATCACTAATACTGATATATTAGTTACAATATTATAATATTTTCAGTCAAATATATTAGTATTACCTAATTTTTAGTAATATCGGTAGTATCCTATCTCTAAATGTGTCAATTTTAGTTTCTGATACGCTCGAGCGGGGCGCTTTGAGTCAGCACAAAAATCAACTGTCATTTCATATAGTATGTTTAGTCCAGCGTACTTGTATAATAGATGTCAGTGCAATAACCACTCAAAAATTACCAATCTATACTAATATTATAAAGCTGAAGAGTTTGTTTGTTTGTTTGTTTGTTTGAACGCGCTAATCTCAGAAACTACTGGTTGGAATTGAAAAATTCTTTTTGTGTTGGATAGTCCATTTATTGAGGAAGGTTATAGGCTATATAACATCACGCTACGACCAACAGGAGCAGAGCATAAATGAAAAATGTTGCAAAAACGGGCAAAATTATTCCTTTTTGGGAGCTTTCGTTGCGTGCGCTGCGTAAACGGTTTAATTACACAACAATCATGTATGTAGAGTAGGTAGGGTTGATGGGTAGGTAGGTAGCCAGTTGACGGGAGCGAAGCCGCGTGGGACAGCTAGTCTTATTATAATCATTAAGCTCTAACACAAAAATTAAAGGAACAATTAATGCGTTGCTGATGAAGATATTTCAGCTTTTTATAAAATTTGGGTGCAGAAATAAATTGCACAGAAAATAAAATATCAGAAGAAAATTTGATGCAGAAGATAATTACAATATTGCCAAAAAGCGTGAAATTATTTAAAGATATCTGCGAAATTAAGCCTAAAGGCGATAAAAATGTTCACACACTAATTCAAACACAAAATTTAGATGAGCCGGGAACTTCGTATTGTAAAAATGAAGTTTTACCGGGCCACATTTCCAGCTTCTAAAGAAATAAAGAATGCAGCCTATGTAAAAAAACAGGTCATCAGTCTAAGAATTGTTTTTCTACAAAAATATGTAGATATTGCAATAAGAAAGGCCACATCCAGAAGTATTGCCGGAAACTCTGTATTTAAGTGTCTATGGCCGGAACTACACTCCGGTAGGTAATAAGTTACATATCGATACCGGAAATTTCAATTGTCGTAAAGGACATTTTGCCGAAAATGAGTTATATACATATTTGGAATCAGCGTTGCGAGCTCTATCGATTGGTAGATTTAAAAAAATTATATCTTTAAAAAAAAGCCCCTTACGACCTGGCTTTCCAACAGCTCTAGCGCGATTTTTTTTACTATTTGGGATTTATCGTAAAACTAATTTTCATGAGGGAGCGTAAAGTCATGTTTTAATTATTTGTGAGGTCGTAATCCTCATTTTTGCATTGAACTTTGTATACGACATTATAAACATTAACGATTATTGCCAATCAAAAGGTCGTAAACCTGTTATTTGGTAATCGAAACCCTTACGACCAAATCTATGCTTTGCTTTAACTTACGTAATTAGGGCGTAAAGGACGCTTACTTTTTTATTGTCCTTTACGACCCTAAATTTAACAAAAACACAATTATTATAGTTTTTGTCTCGTTCTTAATGCCGACGGCGCAAAGAAGTGTGCGACGGGTTACGACAAGTTGCGCGGAGGCACGATGCTAGGGCAACGGGGGTGTAAGTAACGGGTGCGGGAGGACCGCGACTCATACGATCCATTTCGCTACGCCATTTTGTACGGATGCGATATCGTTAGTGAACGGACGTGTTTGTTTTTTGTAAAACATTGGAAAACAATGACGGAAAAACAACCAAAGAAGCTATGGAATTCTTTAGAATCCAGAAAAAGGAAAGTAGACTCAATATCGCGGTACCAAAGCAAAATGTTACGGTAAGTGATTTAATAATAATTAAATGTTAGTAGGTAGATAATGTAATTTAACTAAAGTGAACGTAGGTAGGTTCGATATTGTTCGATGATTTAAGATGTTTTCGGCCGTATTATTATTCTTATTAAGTTATATATTGAGAATAACATTTCAAAAATCCTAGGATGTTTACGAGATCTGAGATTATGATACCTAATGATTTATAATTATTTAAAAAACATGTCTGTGGGCTGGAATAAAATTAAATCTGGAATTATGATCTTATTCTCTGAATTTTTTCACGTTGCCTAGCTGCTTTAATTCAATAATAAATTATTGTATCAAGCCGTAGCTTGAGAAACTTTTTATCTAGATTTTGTTAGGCATGGGAAATTATTATGACGATTAAAAGGTGATTAAGTTATGTATCTAACGCTAACGTTTGATTCTGTCTTTAAACTTTTTAATTTCATGTCACGGTAAAAACAATAGACAAAAGTTTATGAGTAAGCTTCTAGTCGTTTATAAGTAAGGGGGTTAAAGTATTGGTTGTAAAGGACATCATAACAAGATTTTGTGGTTAAAGTATTGGTCGTAAAGGACATCTTAACAAGATTTTGTTTGCTATGATATCCTTTACGACGTCCGTTTGGTAGGTACACATAATAAACTACTAGTGGTTAGCGCGCGAATCGCGTTTTCGGACCTCGTAACTTGCGATCCTCATATCTTCGGAACCCTGAAACCGATTTGGCTCATCTTCGAAGTTACAAACTTATTACATCCAAATCGGTTAAAGGGTTCGCGAGTTATCGTCGGACTTAAATACATACAAACATCAAGCGCCGATTTGTCCCAATAGACTTATACATAAAACTTCGCTTTACTACCTATTGATTTGATATGATTTATTTTTATTTGATATGATCTATTGGTATACTATTTTAGAGTCGACGCTGAACATTATTGTGATGCTGACCAAAGCAGTTCAGGTATTGAAAATGAACGTTCAATTCCTGAACAAACAATGGTTGAAGACAAATATTTTGAAATCTATAATAATTATGTCACGTAACTTAAAATGAATTATAATTAATATCACACTAATATAAAAGCGACTCCCGCGTGGTGGAATACGTAACAGCTCATTCCCTCTCACAGAGAGGCCTGTGTCTCAGCAGTTGGGAACATTGAAAGTCTGGTGATGATGATGAAAGCGAAAGTGTGTATATGTGTGTAAGTGTTATTCGTACTAATTAAACTTGGTATGTAGACATCTGACTGGACGTCTGGTTTAACACAAGCTGCTTTTTACCCAGATACTTATGCGATTTCTGCAGGCTTACTGAGTTTGTTTTTTCAGGAAAACACAGCGTCCCAGTGGGAACTCTCTTGAATCTTCTGCTAATAGTAGTGAAATAATAGATGATACAGATGAAGAAAGTTATTGTGAAAAAGCGAACACATTTTCTAATATAATTCGACATCAAAGCAAAGTAAATATTAAACAAAATGAAAAACTTTCCAAAAAGCAGCTGACAAGATTATTAAGATCCGCTAAGTTTGGTGAAAATTCTGTAATTCCCACTAATAATAGTGTAATATTATTACCACCACCGCTTGCAATATGTCAAAACCGAAAATCACAACAATTTAACACTCAGGCTACTCATATAGTCGAGGTATTTACCGCTGACGGTATCCAGGACATGCTTCCGGGTGATGTTGTACTTGCGCCTGAAGCTGCAATAAAGAAGATCACTCAGACTACTCCCATTGACGAGGAACTTACTGCTGACGTTATCCAGGACATGCCTCCGAGTGATGTTGTATTTGCGCCTGAACCTAAAATAAAGAAGATCACTCAGACTACTCCCATTGACGAGGAACTTACCGCTGATGTTATCCAGGACATGCCTCCGGGTGATGTTGTATTGGCGCCTGAACCTGAAATAAAGAAGATCACTCAGACTACTCCTATTGACGAGGAACTTACCGCTGACGTTATCCAGGAAATGCCTCCGGGTGAAGTTGTTTTTGCGCCTGAACCTGAAATAAAGAAGATCACTCACACTACTCCTTCTGACGTTATAAATGAGCTACTGGCACATCATTCCCGTGACATTACTTGTACTGAAATAGTAACAGACAACGATGACCAATCTACATCATTTCAACAACCTCAGGTGTACACTTCTTTGAAAACAGTGGTCTTTGAGCACGAATCTGAGGATATAGAAGAGAATAAGGGTTCTCCTTCGCTTATCAATATGTTTGATACATCTTTTTTTGATCCAATTACTGACACCAATGATCATGATATGAATTCTGAACACCCTAAACTTAGTAAGAAAATACCTAATAAGATATTAAAATCCTACGTTGATTATCTTTCCGATAATGAAGACTTTTCAGCAGGTAGTTCCGATCTTTGGAGCATGAATGAGTCCGAGAGTTCAATTAATAGTGAGAATAAAAAGAAAAAGTGTACGAAAAAGAAACAAAAAACAATTAATAAGACTGAAAAGACAATTAAAGAAAACTTAATAAAAATCAAAACCAAAAAGGAAAACAAAAGTAAGCTTAGGAAACAACAAAAAAATTCTGGTCAGTCATATGAAACAAGATCAGGAAATATAATAGAAGAGAAGTCAATGAAAAGAAACCCATGCTTACCTGATGTATGTGCTAGAAAATGTTACGAAGTATCAGAGGATAGAAGAATGAACCTATTTAATTATTTCTGGACTCTAGATGTTCAGCGTAGAAAAGACTGGATAGTAAGATGTGCACAACCGATTCCAATCAAAAGAAAAAAAACTAAATGTGTAGAAAGCAGAAGAGGCCAATCATTTGATTACGTTATAAACGAAGGTGAAGGATCTAGACCAGTTTGTCAAAAGTTTTTGATTAACACGTTAGATATTACCCAAAAGTTTATTTTATATACAGTAAAAAATGCACACGAAAATATGGCAAGCGTAGAAAAGAGAACATGTCATGCAGGGAAATATAGTGATGAAGATAAAGCATTGGCAAAAGCTTTTATCGAAAGCCTTCCAGCCGTTCCTTCGCATTATTGTCGTAAAAAGAGTTCATGTCTATATTTACCTCAGGAATTTAAAAGTGCTACAAATTTATTTAGGATTTATCTCAAACACTGCCAAAATAATTCTAAATTACACCTAAGTGAAAAAGTTTTTACCAAAATATTTAATGATGATTACAATATTCGATTCCATACTCCCAAAAAAGACAAATGTGTCACGTGTGTAAAAGCTGAAAATACTGAATTATTATCAGAAAAAGAAATCAAGGACATGGCTGTTCATCTCGAAGAAAAAAAGGCTAGCTACCAAAGATTTAAAATCCATCAGAAATTAACTTCCAACGATACGCTCACCATTAGCTTCGACCTGCAAAAAGTGCTGAATACTCCTCATGGAGAGAGTATGTTGTTATATTACTCTAGAAAATACGCCGTTTATAACTGTACATTCTATGAAAGCCAAACCAACAAAGGACACTGTTATATATGGGGAGAAAGCGATGGAAAAAGGGGTGGCAATGAAATTGCTACTTGTATTTATAAATTCCTACTAGAAATTGATAAACGTCCTGTAAAAAATGTTTTACTTTATTGCGACTCTTGCCCTGGACAGAACAAAAATAAGATAGTTCTCACAGCCCTACACTACTTTTTACAGAATTCAAAAAACGTTGAAGTGGTCCAAATAAATTACTTATTACCTGGGCATACTTATATGCCCGTCGATTCAATGCATGCAGTCATTGAACGCGAGGTTAGACGAATTATTGTTTGGAGTCCGAGTCAATGGCCGACGTACATGGAATCTGCAAGAAAACGTCCTGAACCATATATAATTAATGTTTTGTAGTACTCCGATTTTCTCAACTGGGACAGCTTGGTGTCTGAAAAATTTACCAATATTTCTCAAAGGCAAGTACAGCTGAAAGCAATGCGCATTGTCACTTTCAAGAAAAAAAACGCTATAAGTATGGAAGTTAAATATTCAATGAAAAAAAACGAAGACGCTCAAGTAGTAACATTACATGATGAATATAAAGGAAGAGGATCCAAAGGAAAAGGCAAAGGAAAAAAAACAAAAAAACAAAACCAAGATCTAACAGGTGCCAACAAAGTAGAAGATGATACTTCTAGTACTGGTTTACCAAGGCTTTATGACAAACCTAATCCTATACCTGTCGCCAAGTATAACGATTTAAAGCGTTTATGTACTAACGGAACTATACCAAAGCGATTTCATAAAGAGTATATAGATCTACCGTCTTTAGGAACTGTTAAAGACAGTCTTCCTGAAACTGACGAGGAAGACGATATCAACACAATTGATCTCTAAGATTTTATTGTTTGTTGCCTACTTTTTTAATAACTTAACCAATGGTTAAATATGCTAACCAATGATTTCAAATTTCGGTAAAACGCGTTTATTCCTCAATTGTTAGTCTTACAAATGATCAAATAATTAACTCTCCAACTTATTTGAACATTTGTGAGGCTAACAAATGAAGAAAAATTGTGCCGAAACCATTGGTTGAGTTAACTACGGATAAAAAAACTGGGCCTAAGTTTTATTACTAATAATTTTAAAAGACTGAAGTTACTTGTCATTTAATTAATACTTTAGAATGTCAATTATTTGAGTTTTAACCTCTGGTGGGCAAAATTTGTTATTATTTTGGTTATTTTAACTTTATTATTATGTTTAAGACTATTCTGATGTTTGAGTTTCATTAATAATTGTTAAAAAACTAGTTATTAGATTAGTTTATTAGCCTGTAAAACGTAAAACCTTGATCTCTCTTCACTTTACTGTTTACGTTTAATTACTAATAATTTTAAAAGACTGAAGTTAATTTACATTTAATTATTTTTTTAGCAGTTTGGTGTTTTATTTTTATAATAATTTGCTTTATTTGAGACTTTTCAGTTTTATTAATGAACGAGTTCTACGAAATAAGCTTTTTATTTGGAAATTAAATTTTTAGTTCCTATTAGAATAACATTTTTGTTACTTTTCTTTACTAAATATTTTGAATAATAAATAAAAAATAGTAAGAAACCTTTTATTTAACTTAGTTTTACTACCTATTGTAGGTGTTTCTATTTAGAACTTTAGGTGTTTTGTTCCTTTTACCCCCTTAGTCTCTGATTTAATTGACTTGTATTACCCATTAATGATCAAGATTAATCCTTTACGACACATCTGACTTTATCATAATCAATTTTTCGTGGCTGTAAAGTACTTCAGTTATTTTTTTTTGGGCTGTAAAGGACTCTCATTTTCGTCAATAATTAAGTTTGGTTTATTTAGTTAACTTATATGCATAGAACACGAAAAAATAGTTAGGGTTTCTTTTGACACCATGAATATAGTACTTTGTTTGAAAAAGATATTAGACAAAAACAATTTTTTTTTTGTTTTTTGGCTCTGATGAAAACTCGTGTTTTGTCCTTTACGACAATTGAAATTTCCGGTATCGTATGGAGATTCCAATTTTATTAAAGCTGTAATTGTTTCGGGAGCTTCTTCCCATTATGTTCAATATTAAAAACATTTTAAATTTTGCAGAAAAAATAAATATAGATATAATAAAGTGTGCGAATGCAGAAAACCTCATAGCCAAAGGAACAGGTACGATCAACACACAATTCGGTTTATTTGAAGATGTGCTGTAGGTGCCGAGAGTTTCCAGAAACCTGTGGAGTGGATCTCAATGAGTTCAATCACGGACAAGAATGGTTCGGTCCTCTTCTCTGGAGACAAGGTATTTATCACTAGAAATAACAAAACAGAGTGTTGAAAAGTAGTAATTAAATTCTAAGCTGGTCACCCTTTTTTAACTGGCAACCCTGTGAGTAACACAGCTCTGTAAAAATCACTGCAAATTAAGATGGCCGAAAGTAATACTGTGCTTGAGGTCCGTAGTTTAAAATAAAGAGTTTAAGTGAAGTTTGGACGTTTATTTCAAGTGACCCATACGTCTTCTCGACAATCGAACAATACCAACGAATATAAGGATATAAAAAAAATGGTCGAAACAGATTTTTCGGCTAATATTACTCGCGAAGCTTTACTTACTGAGAGCGTCAATATCTGGCATACTGAACTTCTGACTATCTACAATACTGGCTAGGTCATGTATCCGACGTACCGCGTCTAGCTAAATCAATTAATTACGTACCTTTTGTTTCTTTCTACAGGTTTCATTCATCATCATGATATTATAGTAAAAGCATCACAAAAATAGACGGTGTGGTTGTGGTGTAACCAACATGGGCCAAAGAATGCCATGCCATAAGGGAGTTTACCCTAACACAACTTTTATCAATGAGGTTTATTATTAAACTTGCAACACTAAAAAAAACCTGACATTGCCAAATTTCTGTCAATCGATGTTGACGTTTAGCTGCACTGACTTAGAAACCTACTACCACTAACAATTATATTATATATGTATATTTTTTTTTCTGTTTGTTTCAGTCCCGTACTAACCCAACAAGTGTCAACTGTATCAATCAAGCAGTTTAGTTTGTGTCTACAGTTCCTTCTTTTTAGATTGTTATTTAAATATACCTGCTCTTCCATTTAACTTTAGACATTGGCAGAATAGTCGACATCGGCTTTGCTTGCCATATATAAATATAGAATAGAATAGAACCTACTACCTCATTGTTTAGCTGACATTATAACATACCACACGCACGTGATAACCCAGCGAACTAAAAAGCTGTAAATAAGAAAAAATCATGCTGTGCAGAGGATACTAATACTCTAATGTTTTTATTATAAAAATACTAGTAAGAAGCTTTGACTTTTACGAAACCCACACCACAAACTTGTGATTTTTGTTAAAATTCAAAGTTTTCTACAAGCAAGAATTGTCTCCTATTCACTTTATAATAAGGCTGCTAAACCACTAAAGCAAAGCTGGGATATTGTAACCAGTGAAATTGCACAATACTACACACGAAAGCAGAACTGGGCAACTGTAACCGATGTTAAATCGGTTACAGTTTCCCAGTTCTGCTTTCGTGGGCAAATCTTTAAATTAAATGTCTGAAAGTATTCCGATTTTGAATTTCCCGCTTCCGCGAGTTTTCAGGGCATCCACCAGGTGGCGCCAAAACCGTGCCATTTTTTTGTACTTACTTGACATTCTTCTCGCTAGAGTAATTTTTTTTCTATGGTGATAACACATTAATATGATTTTACAGTACAGTGTGTACTTTGGGATTTCTATCCAGTTGCCATATAATATGGGACGAGCGAGCCTATTGCCATCAACCGTATTCAAATCAGATTGAGAGCAGTGGTGGCCCAGTGGTATTGGCCGCGACTTACAAGTTGTAGGAAGGTTCGAACCAGGCGGGCGCTTTACTTTGTGTAAATTATTTCATCACCACTTCTCTCAAAAATGGTAAAGGAAAACATCGTGAGGAAACCGGCATGTCCTAGAACCAAAAAATTTGAAGACATGTGACATCCACCGACCCGCACTGGGCTGGCGTGGTGGATTACGGCCCATTCCCTCTCACAGAGAGGAGGCCTGTGTCCCAGCAGTGGGAACATTAATAGGCTGATGATGATGAATTGATGTACCTATACAAATCCGAACTACTACTGAAAAATAACAATTGAAAAACCCAAAAACAGCCCGACCGGGGCATCAAACTCGGGACTGTTTACTCAGCAGTAACGCTTGCGACTTCTTTACTCGAGGTTGAATTATTTTGGAATCTGGGGGGATGTTTAACCCTTGCGATTTGTCTGGTTGAAGAAGGATAGGTCTTCTGGGTAAGCTCACTCCATCGTCGACTTTGTCTATGTCACCTCTGACCTAGACTAGGGTCAAGAGCAAACAAATCAAAAAATATATATATATAGTTTGAAATAGTCCCTTGAGTAACTTATTAAAAAATTACGCTTTAGAATATAAGTTCAAGTTCAATTATTATTTTTAGAGTTTTAAAGCGTCTAGCGGAAGATATGGCTGGCAGAAAGTGTCAGGCAGTGTTAAATATTACTTACTAATAATATTTTATGTAATATAAATACTAATCAAAACAATAATGTTTAATTTACGAAACAATGGCAAGTAACTGTTAAAAAGACGATAATATTAAACGCAATAAGTCACTAAAAACTAAAAAAAACTTCACATTTAATTTATATTTTTATTCTTTATTAACGGGTATGCCCTCCTCTTTTGGCTATGCACTCCTGTAGCCTGGAATGCATGCTCTCGATCAAATGCCTCACTTTTTCAGCTGGGAGCTCTTCCCAGGCATTTTTCAAAGTGTCAATCAGTTGCTGCTGGTTGTAGACCTCTTGCACATTCTCTCTAACCCTTCGTTTTAATTGGCCCAACATGTGCTCGATCGGATTTAAGTCCGGACTGTTTGCTGGCCACGGCAAAACAAGTGGTTCTTCCAGTACAGACTAGGACGCTTGAGCTTTGTGTGCACGGTCATTGTCTCGCATCAGGACGAATCCGGAACCCATTCGCTGTGGTGCAAATGGGATCACATGAGGCTTGCAGCATTGCGTAAGTGAATTCGGCAAGGCAAAGCGCAAAGATTATGTTCGTGACGAGGCGTCACAAAAATGTTAGAATAGTTTTGTAGATATAAATAGTATAAACAAAACATACGTCTGCTTACCCCAGCGCGCGAGCTCGTACTAAAAAGTTTTAGACGAGAATTTTTCTTTTATAGTTTTTCAAACATAAAATTTCGACCACTTTTTGAGGCACTAAACATTTTTTAGTGTATATGAGTATGTATTAAGTAAATATGGGGTCTAAAGAGTAAATTAGAATCGTTACATACATACTAAATGCGGTAGTTACGGAAAGAAAGCAAAATCAAAACAAAGTCAAATTCCGTAAAACGACCGGTCGCCACGACCGTTTAGTTCGAAATGAGCAGTCAGTTTTTTTTTTTTTTTTTTTTAATACCTGGCGTCTCGCAGTTCGGCCAAAGTAGCCGTCCACTGCTTAACCGGACTAACCTGTGGAGACTAAGCTATGTAGCCTCCGGCCAGGCTTAAAAGTTCTAAACCTAAAGCGACAGCACTAAGGGCTACCCCAGTTGGGGTCGGACCTCGGCTTAGGGCGTCGCTTGGGGGATGGCAAAGGCCGGATCTGATAAAGTGATTCTACCATCCGTTCGGAAAAGCCTACGTGGAGAAGAACGGACAACAGTCAGATGGCGACTCGTGATATATATAGTCTGGCGCGTAAGCAGGCAAATTTGGTATTTTAGAATAGTGTTTTAAGGGCTTTATAATAGCCTATAGTACCTAAAATGCGGTTTTCTAGTAGTATTATGGTCGATATACTTTAGATATAATGTGTAAGTAGTAATTTAAGCAAATAAAAAATATTTGTTTACTTACTTTGGACCCCCCGAAAATGGCCGGGTCGCAAGTATCGATAGGTGCGCTCTGCCCACCTACCAATCGTATTATTTACCTTACACATTTGTTTTGTTAGGAAACACCATCTAGGTGTTCTAGATAGTATACCTTGGTGCTATGACTGAAAAACTGTACATAATAACAGTACATAGCCAGGTTTAAAACAGTTTCACTCTGAGATGGTAAATACATGCATTTTTGCTCAAGTAAGTAAATAGAAATTTCGTTATAAGCGGTTTAGCGCTTCTAGGTGACCTGGAACTGTGTCCAGGCCCTATATATAGATGGCATCTATGTAATTCTAGTACATGGATCTTACTTACTTGAAATAATGTGTCTGTATGTGCCAGCATGGACGTTTCTACGCGTCTGCCAGAGGGCCCACTACCTTCAGACACACTTGGTGCCCGAAGGACAATTGATATGCTATCTGAAGCATTACCTTTGGGGACCCTCGGGCACACGCCTGGACTCAGTCACAACACATAGCTAATACATAGCTACACATACACACACAGAGGCGTTAAAGCCGTGGAACAACACGATATTTTCTATTTTGGCCGCTTCCCGGCAACAGAAGTCCCAGAAGGGCTGGTGGTACACCCATCAGGGTACCACCATTCGATAGCCCAATTCTCCAGCTTTCCAACCACATTTTTGGAAGGAGCCTAGCTCTGGTGGTTGGGGAAATAACCGACTCAATATAGTAAGAGGTTCCATGGTTTTCTCGCATCGTCGACCACATCAGAGTGGATACTGGATTGAGGGTTGGAGCTGTATCCACCGGACTTCCACCATAGGATGACCCATCGCGAGGGCTATTCGATGATGGTTGGTGAATGCGGATCCGCCCACCAGCTCGAGTACAAACTCACTTAATATGCCGAAAACAGGCACAGAAGCTATGTTTTCGCACTTTCACGTGGCTGTGCCCGTGAAGGTGACAGATGAAGCTGTGGAACTGTCACAGATCGATGGTCCAGGAGTAGGGCTACAAGTCCCTCGCTGGTACCCTGGCACTAAAGTGCACCATTGTATTGTAAAATAGCATATAAAGCTATAAACTGACAGAACTTCCCCTTATTAGGCGTTCTCCACGCAAGAGCTCCGTGAAGGTAGCAGATATGGACCTGGACCAAGGTCCGGAGGGAAGGTCTTCTCGAGACCTATCCAGAGACACAAGTCTCATCAAAATCGGTTCAGTAGAAGGGGGGTTTCTGTTGGTTTCCAGCGACTAGTCATAACGTATTAATTTTATAATTAAAGTTTATGCGCGGTCGTTGTTTTGAGGTCCTCGTTACGGTCAAGTGTGGTAGTAGGATAGTGCGCTGAGACACCGTCCTAATTGTAGCCATTATTTCTCAACATTAAAATCCATGTCACTTTGCGTAACGAAGACCATGAAGAAACGTCGCTTTTGGACATGAAAACTCAAGTCTTTTACTGAACTGGACATCACGCCTTCCCCTCAACATACTTGGCAGCCTTCCAACCACTGCAGGGTCGGTATTTGCTCGAAGACAACGAACTATAGGTGCAAGGGGCGTCAACGCGTTCGAGCTGGAGCCTTACAACCTCCGGTCAGCCTGCGGCCTTGAACGATCACGTCCGTCCCGCACAGATTATGAATAATTGGCCAATCAAATAGACGTAATACACAACGCGTCTCTCATCTCGCCTGTGATTGGTCGATAGTTCATACTCTTTGCTTTGTCGAAATCTTTCTTTTTTGGGATGGGTATGGGATCTACCTCCTAGCGGTGCATCCCGGGCAACAGCACCACAGGTTTGCCTGTGGTACGGCTGAACTATCCCACTTAAGCGGTGGTAGGCTCCGCAAGGGGCCGCCTGGCACGCGACCACCATCCCACCGGAGTCCGCCGCCAAGCAGCTTGCTGTGTTCTGTCGGTGTGTGGGATTGCCAGTGCCTTTGGGGGAGAAGGAGGATGTCAGTTGCGCTGTTCAGAACCGGTCTTGGTCTCTGGGCAAAACTTGACGGGTAACTCATCTTGGAGGGTAGCGGGATCCGAAGCACGGTGCCAGCCGTTGGCCGACCGCAGTCAGTAGGGGGCCCAAGTAGCACGCCAGCCACGTGCCAAATGCTGCCCCGCCGACTCGCGAAAAATCCCGGTATGCTCCACCGTGCCAGCTGGCGACTGGATGGGAGGACCCGGTGGCCATATCCGGGGGGGTTCGGGCGTCCCCGCAGTCTCCAAATGAGTTCCCCATAGGTTAGCTCCAGTGTTCCACTTGGTTCACTGAGCAGCGCCTCGACAGTTTGACTTCTTCCCAAGCAAACTCTAAAAAAATAAAATGACCAAAGCAAAGAAGAATATGGTGAAACAACGGCTGCACTTCCTCCCACTAAAAGTGCACCTTACTAACATCAGGGGGTTGCACTCTAATCTCGATCCGGTTCACCACCACCTTGAGACCGAGAAGCCGCACCTGTTTTTCCTAACGGAGACGAAGATAACAACCCCGTCGGACGTGGCGTACCTCAACTACCCGGGTTACTCTCTTAAACACAAGTTCAAGAAGCAAGCTGGGGTCTGTGTGTACGTCCGCGATGACATTTGTTGTCGTCGTCTCCGTTGCTTTTAGAAATCGGGTTTTTCTGCCATATGGCTACTTGTGGACACTGGCGTGGAGAAGTCTCTCTACATCGGCGTCTCTATCGCACACCGGTGACCAGGAGACGACAGCGCTTTTTAACTGCCTCATGGAGTCGGCTGACATAGCCCAGCAACGGTACCCAACAGCGAAGCTTAATTTTCTGGGGGACTTTAATGTCCATCATAAGGAGTGGTTGTACCCGTACCGGAAAACTGGCTGGGTTTTCGCCGGGTTTGAAGCGCGCAAGTTTTCTCTATCGCTAGATCTAACCCAGCTGGTGAATGTGGCAACGCGGGTACCGGATGTTGACGGCCATACACCCAATTGCTTAGACCTTCTGCTGACAACTGATCCGGACAGTCATTCGGTATCGGTCTCAGCCCCGCTGGGAACGTCTGACCATTGTCTGGTGAAATCCGTGTCGTCTTGCTCTCCTCCAGATTAGAGTCTTAGAGGCACGAGGCGAGTATGGCGATACGAGTCAGCAGACTGAGACGAGATGCGGCACTTTTTTGCGTCTTATCCTTGGCGACATGTGTGCTTCTCCTCGGGTGACCCTTCGAGCTTTGCGGATGCGGTTGCGGATGTGATTCGGCAGGGAATGGAGTATTTCATTTCATTCTCCGACATTCCGCTCGGTCACAAATCCCGACCTTTGTATAATTCAGAATGTGCCCACGCTGAGGCCCGAAAAGAGTCTGCCTACCAAGCCTGGGTTGGGGCCCGCGACCGCAAAGTTAGAGCGCGTAGGGTTCGCGCGAGGAAAAGAGCTTTTAATTCTGCCACCAAGTTCTGCAAGCGGGTTTTGCGTCGGGCACGTTTTGACCATATTGGACGTATTGGGGCCAAGCTGGCATCGCACCCTCCGGGTAGTAAACAGTTTTGGTCCCTGTCTAAAGCGGTTGAATCGAATTTCTGTCGTCCCACTTTACCTCCAATGCTGAAACCTGATGGGCCGCTGGCTCACTCTGCAAGTGAGAAAGCAAATTTATTTGCATCTCTGTTTGCTAGCAATCACGTCTGGACGCTGGATCCAAGCAACCACCTACTGTACCTCATTGTGACTCTTCGATGCCGGAGATCGCTGTGCACGCCAAAGAGGTCCGAAGAGTATTATGCAGTCTAGACGTGAACAAGGCCAGCGGGCCTGACGGCATTCCAGCGAGAGTACTGAGGCTGTGTGCGCCCGAACTTTCTCCTGTATTGACACGCTTGTTCCGCCTCTCTCTTGTAAAAAGAACGGTGCCAAAGTCCTGGAAGCTTGCAAATGTGCAGCCAGTGCCCAAAAATGGCAACCGTGCAGACCCTGTGACCGTCAATATAGCTTTCGCCGGGGACGGTCCACTGGCGATCTTCTTGTGTATGTCACGCACTGCTGGGGCTAAGCCATCGAGAGACACGGCGGCGAAGCACTTGCTGTCTCGCTGGATATCTCGAAGGCCTTTGAAAGGGTCTGGCACGCAAGTCTACTCAGTAAGCTTCCTGCGTATGGCATCCCCGCTGGTTTTTGTAGCTGGATATTAGACTTTCTTTGCGAACGGTCGATCCGAGTAGTCATAGACGGCTTCTCCTCTAACCTTATGGCTATTGATTCCGGAGTTCCTCAGGGGTCTGTTCTCTCTGCAACTCTTTTCCTGCTGCACATCAATGACCTACTTCAGCTTGGTATTGTTGGGTACGCAGATGACAGTACTGTTTCAGAGAGATACCTGTCCAGCGCAAGAACCAGCGTGTATGAAGTTCGTTCCTTGAGAGAGACTATGGTAGAGCGGACAGATTTGACCTTAAGCCTTGTCTCCCAGTGGGTAATCTGGTCTCCTTTAACGCCACCAAAACACAGGCGTGTCTTTTTACCGCTAAAAGGAGTCTTTTCGATCAGGCGCCTACTTTTCAGGGTGCGTCTGTTCCAGTGACTGATCGGCTTGAGCTCGTAGGTATGGAGTTGACATCCAGTCTCAACTTCGGCGCCTCCATTGAGTACAAAGCCCAAATTGCGGCCAAAAAACTGGGCATCCTAAATAGGGTGAAGCGATACTTTACGCCTGGACAGCTTTTAACCCTGTACAAAGCGCAAGTCCGATCCTGCATGGAGTATTGCAGCCACCTTTGGGATGGCTCAGCAAAGTATCAGCTTGCCGCGCTTGACTCGGTGGAACGCAGAGCCAAGAGGCTCATCGGCGACATTGAACTGGTGGATACCAAGCTTCACAGCTTGGCTCATCGCCGCAAGGTTGCCTGCTTGTCGGTCTTCTACAGACTGTATTTCGGTGAGTGTGCTTAAGAACTCCACGACCTCATCCCACCAGCCCCCTTCTACCATCGGACATTTAGACGCACTGCAAGTTACCATCCTTACCTTGTTGCCATTCCACCAATTCGCACCAAGCGCTTCCTTCATGATGCGCACAGCGAATGAATGGAACTCACTACCTGCGTCTGTGTTTCCGAATGCATTCAACCCGAATCTCTTCAAAGTTAGAGTAAACAGGCTTCTTTTGGGTAAGCTCACTCCATCGTCGACTCTGTCTCTGTCACCTATGACTTAGACTAGAGTCAAGAGCAAACCCATCTCAAATAAAAAAAACACGCAATAAGGCTGCTGATGACTGCCTCAATGTAACTGTTAAAGGTTGTCTGGTAGATATCGCTGTCAGCGATAAGACCGCCTTTGTACCCGTTTTTATATGTTTTTCTTGTAATTGTTTATAATTTTATGGTGTGCAATAAAGTATATTCTATTCTATTCTGAGCAGTTACGGAACACTCATTTAAAATAGCTAGTTCGGTTTTGCCGTGTAAACTTATTCCACCCCAAATCATGACATTGGGTCCACCGAAACAGCCAATTGCGTGAATGCTGGCTTCCGAAGATTGCACACATGCGAGATGAATGACGCGATGTGGATTTCAGTCTGTGTGATTGGTCGATTGATAGCGGTCACTCTTTGCGTTGCCGTATTCACTTACGCAATACGGCTGCTGGTTTGTTGCCGTTGCACTCCACCACCACCAGAGTTGTAGAAGCTTGTTGACACAATTGGTGTTTACGGCGCGGCGCAGTTACCGTACCGTAGATTTTATCGGCGAAAAAGTATTTGTGAACAATTGATGGGTATTGGCCTTAGAGGATCGCCACCAATTGTTACAAGCTGTGATCACCAATCGTGAAACCTTATGAAGGTATACCATTGTCATACCATTCATAAAAATTTTGTCGTTCAGGTTAAATTCAAAATATATTTTCCAAAAAACGAATATTTTTATTGAATAATGAATGCTTACTTACTACGTTTATAAAATATGATGAATCAGTATAGTTAAAAAAAACAAAATCTGGCTTACATAGTTAATATGGTTGTGATGACAACTCGTCACACAAGCTATCTCTAATAGGTCTCATTCACTAATTTGTCACTTTGTACATTTAGTCATTTTTCCAACTCGTCTCAAGCCGTATTTTTATCCGACTTCCCAAAAAGGAGGATGTTCTATGTTCGACTTCATGTTTGTTTGTTTTTTTTTGTTTGTTCACCGATTACTCCGTCAATTGTGGACCGATTTTGAACATTCTTTTTTTGTTTGAAAAAGTATGTTCCGAAATTGGTCCCATTTTAATTTGGTGAAGATCTGATGAAGAACTTCGGAGATATACAACAGAACTCTTCAATAAATAACGGCAAATCTCTCGGGATTGCTGCAATCGCATGTCTGTTTGTTGTTTATAACATTTCATAACATAACATCACGCCAGTTCGCTCTTAAGGGGTAAGCAGATCTCTCATTTCACCGGTTATGTTCAAGTTTCATGAAATCTATTCTGGCGAAATAGTTCCCTTACTAACTTGCTTATTAGGTACGTACAACTAAAAAGAGAAAAATAAAAAAAACTTTTTGCAAAAAAATACTACCGACTTCCAAATACAAAACTACAAAGTGAAAAATAACTTAATTTTTTGAAGTCGGTGTCCATAACGCAAAAAAATGGTACCTACGAAAGACACCGACTTCAAAAAATTAAGTTATTTTTCAATTTGTAGTTTTGTATTTGGAAGTCGGTAGTATTTTTTGTCTCTTTCCAAACTCGTCCGACGCATATGTTCAATGTACAGTAACGTACAAAATTATAAAGTGAATAACGAGGTCCTTCAGGGGTCGATACTCTCAGCAACATTGTTGTGCAGCACAGCACATGTGGAGCAAGACATAAACGTTCTCCTAATACCCTTTGGCTATGCAGACGACAGCACTGTAGCTAAGAGATACGTTTCCGACACATGGGCCTCAGATACAATCTCTCCGGGAGGCCGTGGTTAAGTGCTTGAACCTGTCCTTGAAGGCAGTCTATATTTTATTTACATATTTTGTGCTTAATTGTAAATATGCGTCGGACGAGTTGGAAAAGTAACGAAATACCGCTTGAGACGAGTTGGGAAACTGACTACATGTACAAAATGACGTATTAGTGAAACAGACCTATTAGAGATAGCGACGAGATAACTAGGGTGACGAGTTGTCATCACAGCCGTTAATATACACAATTGAAAAAAGGCTTATAGGGTTGTCGACAATTAAAAACGGCAATCACTACATGTTAACCTTTTACAAAATAAAAATATCAGTAGAAAAAATACGTTTTTCCAACACGATAAGTACACACATACTACTCGGTCAAAATAACTGTTCACCTAGCTAGGATGCGCTTGCGCCCCACACCTTACCACCCGCGCGGCGCCCCGCCTGAGCCTCGTGCGCCAATAGCGAGAGTGGAACGTCAGTGTGACGTCACATCGCTATGTACACAATTATTTTGACCGAGTAGTACAAAGCGTGTTATAGAAACACTATTAATATACAGTTGACAAACCTGAAGCAAAATTAAATGAAAATTTTAAATAATAATTCAGTCGTAGATCTATGCCCAGGAAATAATATCTATGGATTTAGAGAAACACTGGCTTTAATAATTTCTTCTCTCGACGATCTCGCTACAGTCGCTACACATGGGCTCACTTATTTGTTTTACGGTAAATTACCTGCAACTTTACAGACTTTTTCTAGTACACTAACGCAAAGGCGAAGGGAGACAGTTTTATCGAACTCGAAATTGTTGATTAAACGGCAAAGCATAGTAATTGACACAAAATAAGAAAACTTATCCCGTAAAAAGCTACGATCAAGAAAAATGATAATTCTATTTAGTCCGTCAGTGAGATTATCAAATAATATTGGACAGGTATTTTTTATCTTCATCAAATAAATAAAAATTGACAAAGATAAAGCGCATCAAAGTTCAGGAGTGAGGGCTTGTAACGTCACTTTGTCAGTATAAAGTGTAGCATACCGTGACGTCACACGATATTTTAACGCATTGTATCGTCGTATTTTTTTGTTTACGTGGCAAAAGAAAAAATACGTGTCCAACATTTTTAGGTTATCTAACTGACGAACTAAATAGATATTTTTTATCAACTACCCTATTCTGCTTTAATTTTGAAGGCCACAGCTTACGGGTTGCGCCGTACAAATTGCCTGATCATATCATCAACTTCTTTAGTGTTATAACGGTTGTATAAGTTCGGTTGATGCTGGCGTAGGCTCTCTTCAGCTTGATCCTTTTGTCTCTTATGTTCCTCCATCGCGATGTGATCTAACATGTCGTCCCAATCGTTCTCCGTTATGTTGCAGTATCCGCAATGATACACATCCAGTTTTATCTGTAAACAAATGGCATGCTTTTGAAATATCTGTTATAAATTCGTGCCATATTAGCACATCTGTATAAAGCGTGCACCTAATAGTATACCCTCAGCACGGGGTCCCAGCGCTAAGAAAGAAAATTGGTTTCTAGCAAGTCTCACTAGATGGCGCGGTATGCACCGATTTGTTATTGATTTGTGTGTAAAATTAACATTTTCTGGAATTGAACATAAAACATTTATGTTCTTGTTTAATCAACTCTCCTAAGCACAAAAATATGGAATATTGGGCTCTTAATTCACATTTCAAAGATTATTTGAACGGATCATTTGAAATTGATGCCAAAAGATTTTAAATTTCTGAGGACAATTGAGTGGAATCACTCGATTGTTTAAATGTGTATTGTAACACATTTTAGTGCAAGAAACTGTAAAGACTTGCAAAAAAATAATATATAAAACAAATCGACACTGTATTTAAAGAAAAAATATTGACGAACCAAGTAAAAAGTACACCCTTTAAGATTATTTAATTGTAGAAACATGAGTACCAATACAGAGCATGCGAGTTATTAAATTACATTATAGATTAAGATCAGTCATGTTTGGCTTTAGTGGCGTACAAATATTTAAATTTTAGTAATATAAGTTATTGGATAAAGTATTAGATTAGAACAAAATAGTAAATCTCAATATCGAAAACAAATAAATTAAATATATGGTTATTACTAAAGTAACAATTATTAAATGTCAATTAAAATTATCCAATGTCAAATGCCCTTTTACTTGCAAGTGGCTGCTAACACCATATCTATCGCCGTGGAACGGAACCGAACGCGATCGATGTACAAAAAATAATCAGAAGAAAAACGCTAGTTAAGTTGGCACGGTTTCTTTATATGGGATGACGCATCTGTATGCTAGTATTTTTATTAGGACAATCCAACCGCACTATTCCCAAACCACTGCAACTCCTGAAAGCCAGAATCAATAGTGGCGACCACAACAAAAGCACCGAGGCAATGAAGCTCGACGAAGTCCCGGTGAATGAATTTAACTGTCTTGGATCCCGCAACGAAATTAATCAGAAAAGAATAAAGGAAGAGTAAGAAAAATAAAATTGAAATTTCCACTTCTCTCCACATCAAGAAGGAGACAGAACAAACAAGACCAATAGGCACAAAGGGTCGTTTAAAACTGGGATAAGCCCAGTTGCCTAGCATCACAGATAAAAATTGGCATTAATAAGGTAATAAGACAACGTTGTGGTTTAAAAGAAGATGTAGTGACTAAAATTTAAAAGAGTATGTTAAGATGGTTTGGACATGTTGAGAGGATGAATGAAGGGCGACTAACGAAATGTATTTACAAGGCAGACGTGAATGGAAACGCCGGGTGGAGACGCCCTAGAAAGACATACATACACCTTATAGTTGATGTTCTTCAAAAAGTCTAGGTGCGCAGTACTCATAACCGGCGTGTGTGTATGGCTAGATGTATGAATGTGAGTGAAGCAAAAGAAGTATGTAAGGATCGTAGCAGGTGGCGTTCTGTAATTTCTGCCTACCCCCATGGGAAAAAGTCTTGAGTTTATGTATGTATGTAATATTAATGGGTCCCAACATTGTGAGCTGTTATATTTGATTCCAATAATAGGTATGGCAAAAACGCTTGAACGCACGGAAATTTGTTCTAGTTTCCGCAAGGTTCGTATAGTAAACAGCTCCTGGTACAGCCTGTACATCATTCAACATAGTATTGCGTTCATTCTGCCAAAGAATACACTCTTATAAGATATGATGATTGTACATATTCACAGTCAGATGTAGAACACTGACATAAATAAATTTATTGGACGCGACTACACTGAACGCAAAAATTATTTAATTTGTGCCGAGCGCGGCAAGTGCCGCTGCCACCATGCGTTCGGAAGAACTTGTGGCGAACGAGGTCCTGGCATTCCTGCAGTATCAGCTGGATTTCATGGACGAGGTGTGTGATACAGATCTGCACGTCTAACTTCAATGAAGAGGAGATACCCAGGACAAAAACACTGCTGTATGAGTCGCTACATATGGCTGACCGAATACCGTCCCGTAGGCGGGATGAAAAAGGAGAGAGGAGTCTCCAGGACACTATTAAAGTGCTGAAGGAGACCGATCCGGACGACGTGCCAACTTTCGTGGCGAAGGATTTGCGCAAACTGCCCCCCGTCATATTCGACCACGTCGACGTCACCAGGCTACTGCGGGACATCACAACCCTCAGGTCAAGCCTGGTCGAATTGGAGTTGAAGTTGGAAGCATCGCAATCTACCATCAGTGATCTACGTACCGAGGTGGCAGACTTACGCAACACGGTATGTAGGTCACACGAGCCAGCGGAGAACAACACACGTCACGGCGTGTTCAGTGCATCGCAGCTGAGTTTCGAGTCAGCAAAATTTGACTCGTCGCCAGCCGCCGTCACTGCAAGCGATGCAAAACCGCGCACCTCGAAGCTCGTTGCCAGCGGTAACAGGACAGATCGATGAAGAAGGCTTCGTTCGAGTGGTGAAGAAGAAGAAGCCAGCTTGTCGCAATCAGTGCGGTACCGCACTGACAGGGCCGAACATGTTGCTGCGTCCCGCTATTCCTTCGACGCAGCTGTACGTGTCACGTCTGCATCACTCCACGAAGGCAGAGGAGGTCGTGGAGTACATAAAGATCAAGACCAAATTCACTCTGAGAGTCGAGCAGTTGGAGTCGCGTCACAAGATTAATTTCAAATCTTTTGTGGTGCGTGTTCCGACTCATCATTTGGAGACCTTTATGAAGGAAGAATTTTGGCCGACGGGTGTCGTGTATCGGCGTTTCCGCGGAAATACATGACACCACGACTCAGCGCAATACGTCGCCGACCCAACGTACTAAATAGATGTATGTTAACTTTGTTAAGAATGTATGTATTAGTTTATTTTTGTATGTGTAATTTGTGTATTTTATCTATGGGCCCTAGTTGCCTGAAAATAAATAAATAATAATAATAATAAAGGCGAGGCAACAAGCTTGAAGGAAAATAATTTACTTTTAGCAATTTTTTTTTATCCTTGTTTTATATCATCTGTGCCCTCGGTGAGCTTATTACCATTAATTATATACAAATCCAGCTTAAGGTCTATCCACACATATCAGGGCCAGGCCCAATCATTGAACCTTCGTCACTGGCCCGTGCACGGACGTGTGTGAACGAGTTCATATAAAATGTACCTACAAAACGATATTTTTTTAAACCCCTGACGGGGCACGGCCCGTCCACGTCCCGGGCACGGCCCTGATATGTGTGGATAGACCTTAAACTCTAATAATATCCAATAACACTGCTCGACCCGGGCACAGAAGTTAGGAACATATGCTGAGCTACCAATAGACCAACGAGGCAGTTACAAATTATTCACGTCTTTACAGTAAGGGTAAAACTTAATGGCGGCTCTGAACTGTGCCGCTCACTGCGCAGAAGCCCACCCCTTAACCCAGCTGGCATATGAATTTCGGGGAGTGTGCGATGGAATTAAATAATTAAATTCCGCTTATCCCGTTTCATCATCGGACTTCAAGACCATCCACCAGCGATGCGCCATCGGTACATGGTGGAGATCCCACCCATTCGCACTAAAAGTTTTGAAATACTTTCATTATGTGTACAGCTAAAAGTAGTAGAATTGCCTGCCGGAGTCTTTTTTTCCTGATAGTTACAACCTAGGGGTCTGTGAATAGGTGATTTCTAGGCAAGCATGCTTCATCAGCGACCACATCTCTTACCATCAGGTGAGATAGTGGTCAAAAGCAAGCATATCAATAATAAAAAAATTGCTACTGTGCAGCGACTCATTTCCCGATTTAAAAAGTGCTCATTGAATCTGGGCGGTCTGCAAGGTAATCTCGTTTTTATATTTAAATACAGTTTTTAACACTACATCAATATATAATAATAATAATAATAAAATTTCTTTATTTATCTCGACATCAAAAAAACAGTGACTATCTTAATACGTAACCTTTTATGGAGAAGGGTGTCTGAGATAGGTAAGGCCCTGTGTTACAGATCACCCATTTTTTACATAAAGGAATAATTAATTATGAAATAATTTGTGTGAAATAAATAAATATATGTCAAAAGTCCGCACTCGGAGTCTGCCAGCAAGCAATGGAACGAAGTTTTCTCGGAGTCAAAATCATAGACTGGCTTAGCGTTTCTATACCCACTAAATATTTATTATAAAAAAATTGAATTCAGTTTATGTGGGCACATTATCATAAATTCGTCGTGAGATTGAACATAGAGGCCTAAAAACAGAGACATTATAAAAATAAAAATGTAATAATTTACCTCTCTGATGAATTCATTCTCCAAAGAAGTTATCAAAAGGCATTTGTCGATTATTTGTCTATGATAATCGGTGGCTATGATATGCTGCAATAAATTGTCATCTGTCAAATCAATATGGCATCCATGACAGAAGATTCGTTCGTTTTTTTTGGCAATCAGGAAGAAGCCAAATGCATTGAGCCAATATTTATCGTTGATGATTATGATGCATCCTTGATTCATAGTTTCGACCATTTCAAATGATTTGATGAAGCTGAAAAGTGGTTCTTTTACTGGTGCTTTATTGGTATCATTCTTAGATGATTGCTTAGTGTTTTCCGTGTGAATTTTACTGGCCACGTGCTTCTGTAGGTCTTCCAGGGTAGGGTTAAGACGCCGACTACAAGGGCGGCAGTAGTAGCTACAGTCAGCAACATTGTGACTAAATCCATGTTGTTTCGCATAGTCTCCTATAGAAACGTTCTTCTTTGGCGAACGCTTATCCTTAAGCAACACTGGCTTTGTATATAAAGTAGTTTTCTCTGTCCCGTTCGACTTTATCCCCGAAGAAAGAGTCTCCGGCGACTTTTTATTAGGAGTCTTCTTATGCTCTTCAATATGTTTGTCGATGGCGGTAGTGTTAAAATCAACATTTTTAGAACACTTCTTGCAGAAGGCCGTTTCGTTAATCAAGTCGATGTTCACGTTGCTCTTTTGGTATCTTTCGACGGATTCATATGGGATTGTTTCTTCGTCTTTGCTCGATGTTGTGTTACTGTTTTCTGCTATTCTTTCTTTATGAAGTTTGAGTAACTCCTGGTGGTGTATGCTCCGGATGTGGACTTCGGTAGGTTCTTCTAATAGCCACTCACATAGAACGCACCATCTTTCCCCAAGCTCATCGTTGCTTGTTACGTAGTTTTTCGCGCCTAAATTTTTACAGTAAATCTTATCAAGTTCCTCTGCATTTCCTTTATTAGCTGATCGTTTTGGCTTCTGCTTTACTTTGGCTTTCTCAAGTGGGATAGGGCCTTCTTTCTTAGCATCTTTCTTGTCATTTTTGTCCGTAGTTTTCACCTCTTTTTTGACATCTTTCTTGTCATTTTTATCAGTATCAATTTTTACATCTTTCTTAGCATTTTTATCTGCTTCATTATTGATGTCTCCATTGACCACTTTACTGGCTTTGATTTTGTCCGTTTCATCATTATTCGGCTTCCCGTTATGGGTTTCAGTAGGAGTTTGAGTAGTATTTTCCGTTTCATCTTGTTGAATGCTGGGATCATACAATTTATATGCATCTTGATGCTCAGCTGTTGCGAAGTGACTTGTTATATCGTTTGCAATGATCACGTTGCAAGTTATACACTGCTTGGATCTATCATCGATCTGTGAATAAACATATGTTTTTTTATTTGCAGACAGATTTACCATTATTTTGTTATTTATTTCTATACTACGAAGTACAGGCCGATTCAAACTTAACGGTGCGAATTTCGCTGCGGACTACTACCCCTCACTGCTGCCACATACTGCGTACCGTCTCGCTTCGTGTTTAAAACCGTGATTAAGTTTGACTCTACCTATAACAAATAAAATAAATAAACAAAACACCCATCTTACCGTTCGATAAATCGTATTGTTGCTCTCATCGAAAAACACTTCACTTTTGATTAGATTGAGGACATGACTTTGGATGGTCTTATGGGAAGCACTGTCATCAAATTCTGTATTACATAGGACACAAGTGTCTTCAATGCAGCCATTCCAAGCATCATTGGATATGATGAACTGGTTGAAGGCTATGATCACATTCTTCAAACAGTTGAGAGGATTCTTTTTTTTTCTTTGGTCTAAATGGCTTTCTTCATCTATGTGCAATTCAACCTTCGGCGCGGTAGGGAATGTGAGGCTGCAAGGCTCACAGAAGTATATGCCTTTAGCCTGTAAAAGAAATAAAAGGATATCAATTACCTACTATTAAATAAATAGGTATAGATACACCTTTTTTATAAAAACACACATTCTTTATTCAAATTTTCTACGAAGAATTTGAATAATAAAGAACTTACTAAACAGTAGCTGTTAAACAGCTCAGAGACTTTTATAAATAATTCCTCAAAAATCTAAGCCGTTACTAAGGAGTATGCTTTAGAAAGTTACCGTTTTACGGCACTAAATTGTATGTAGGCCCTTAAAATGCATGCTATCTCATCCGACAACACGTGTGAAAGAGACAGATGCTGTGATGAGCTAGTTCGCGTACAAATAGCACTTTTGCAAATTGTAGCGAAATGGATGATGATTTAGGACGAAAACGAGTGCGTGAAATTTTAAAAACAGACCTTTGGGGGTATGGATGCATATCATGAAAAAACTACTAAATGTATATTAACTACTAGCTTTTCGCCCGCGATTTCGTTCGCGTGATCCGTATTTTATCCTACAGATGACTTTTTAGTTTCGCCCTCTTAAAGGTTGAATTTCCAAAAATCCCTTCTCAGAGCTCCCCTACATCATAAAAAGAAGCCCTACACAGTAAAATTCTTCAAAAATCTTTAACACGCCCTAAATCGTCTTTTAGGAGTAGAAAAGTATTTACATAAGTTAGTATTTATGTCAAGTTTCAAATTTATAAGCCCAACACAGTAAAATTCTTCAAAAATCTTTAACACCCCCTAAATCGTCTATTAGGAGTAAAAAACCTTTACTTTTTACTTAGGTTAGTATTTATGCCAAGTTTCAAATATAGGTATAAGCCCAACAAATTTCCACCTTTTACCACCCTTAGGGGTAGAATTTCCAAAAACCAATAAATACTTACATGAATTCTTTTGACCAACCAAGAGCGTAAATCTAAAATATCATGTGTCACACTTAAAAGTGTAGATGTTTTACACAAACTTTTAACCCCATTTTTACCACCTGAGGGGTGGCATTTCCAAAAACCAATAAATACATGATGTCTTTTTATCAACCAAGAGTATAAATCTAAAAGTTCAGGTGTTCAACTTACAAACTGTAGAAATTTTATACAAAGTACCAACCCCCTTTTTATTCCCTTAGGGGTAGAATTGCCGAAAAAAAATATGCATTGTTTTTTATTAACCAAGAGCGTAAACCAACAATTTCATATGTTTTACCTTCTAAACCGAAGAAATTTCACATAAAGTTTCAACCCCTGTTTTATCCCCTTAGGGGTAGAATTTCCAAAAACCAATAAATACAGGAATTCTTTTTATCAACCAAGAGCGTAAATCTAAACCTAACTTTCAACCTCGCTTTTACCTCCGTACGGGTGGGATTTCCAAAAATCCTTTCTTAGTGCGCACTTTATACGTCAAGCGGTTTTCGATATTTCGTGATAGTGCTAAATTATCGCAGAATTAATGTGACAAATTGTCAAGCACGCGTTATGTGCTGGGATTGGTTGAATGAATTTTTAACAGCCAACCACAGCAGATAACCGGCGATTATTCGTCAATTACGTTAACAGCCCGATAATCGAGTGTTGAGAAACCGAGGGTTAAACTCCCATTTGGTACGTTGTGCGTGCGGGCCTCGTCTCTGCGAGAGAGAATGGGCCGTAACCCACCACGCGGGCCCATTGCTGGTTGGTGGATGTCACATATCTTCGAATTTTTAGTTCATGCCGGTTTCGTCACGATGTTTTCCTTCACCGTAATTTAGGTACACAATGTAAAGCGCCTGCCTGGGTTCGAACCCAAGACCTACAACATGTAAGTCGCGGCCGTTACCACTGGGCCACCACTGCACATTTATAAAATATTGTCTGGAATTTGGTGATATGTGAATACCAGGTTCAACTTACTTTAAGATACTTTTACCACGGAAATGCGTCACGGATTTTTTTTATATTTGCCCAGGGGAAAATACAAAAAAAAAATCGAGCAATATCTTGATGAAACTACTTACCTGCGTAAATGTTATTGTAAAAAAATATATAAATACATATCTTCGTTAGAATTAATTTTGTAGTATTTTCTGTTTGTTGTATTATAAGTCATCAATAAATGTTTCCCTCTCACAGAGAGGTGGCCTGTGTCCCAGCAGTGGGAACATTAATAGGCTGATGATGTGATGTGTGTGATGTGAATAAATGTTTGTTGAACACATAGCGTTGCAAAAGCGAATTTATTCCCTTATACTGGCCCTGTCATAAAATCTGTTCCTACCTGACATGTCTTAGCTATATTCTATCTCTTTACCAATTTTCTGGTATAAAAAGCCAAGGATTTCAAATATTTTGCGAGAGCCCCTAGTTTAGGATATCACAAAATTATTTCTTAGCTTATGTCTTCTAGTCATTAACTCTAGACATGCTAAATTTCAGGACGGTAGTACAAAAAAAAATCCGATCTTTCATACAAACTTGCTAGAGTGCTTAGACCTCCTTAATCCAGCGCTGTCGCAAAATCCGTTCTTAGCTGAAATCTACTAACTATAAACTACTTCCATGCCAAATTTCAAGTTTGTAGCACAAACAATGAAGGAGTTTCATACAAACTTGCGAAAGCCCTTAGACCTCCTTAATGCGGCCCTGTCACAAAATCCGTTCTTAGCGGGTGTTTACCAGCTATAAACTACTTTCCTGCCAAATTTCAAGTTTGTAGCACAAATAATGAAGGACATTCATAGAAACTTGCGAGAGCCCTTAGACCTCCATAATCCGGCCCTGTCGCAAAATTCGTTCTTAGCTGACATCTACTAACTATTAACTACTTCCATGCCAAATTTCAAGTTTGTAGCACAAACAATGAAGGAGTTTCATACAAAATTGCGAAATCCCTTAGACCTCCTTAATGCGGCCCTGTCACAAAATCCGTTCTTAGCGGGTGTTTACCAGCTATAAACTACTTTCCTGCCAAATTTCAAGTTTGTAGCACAAATAATGAAGGACATTCATACAATCTTGCGAGAGCCCTTAGACCCCCTAAATCCGGCCCTGTCGTAAAATCCGTTCTTAACGGACGTCTACTAACTATAAACTACCTCTCTGCCAAATTTTAAGTTTGCAGCTCAAAAAATGTAGAACTTTCATAAAAAACTTGCGAGAGCTCTTAGACCCCCTAAATCCGGCCCTGTCGTAAAATCCGTTCTTAACGGACGTCTTCTAACTATAAACTACCTCCCTGCCAAATTTTAAGTTTGCAGCTCAAAAAATGTAGGACTTTCATATAAACTTGCGAGAGCCCTTAGACCCCCTAAATCCGGCCCTGTCGTAAAATCCTTTCTTAGCGGACGTCTACTAACTATAAACTACCTCCCTGCCAAATTTCATCTTTATACGTCAAGCGGTTTTCGATATTTCGTGATACGTGAATGTGTACGTTACCCCAACAGGAAAGTGACTCTTAGAGTGATATGAGTGGAACGTATAATTAGATTGTAATCTGCTGTGAATGTGCGCCAAATAAAAAATAAGTACGTCTCGTCGTTTTTGAAAAAACCGAAAAAACGGTTCCTGCTGGGGTAACGTTGTTCCAGCAGGAAAATTCTAAACGAATGATCGTAATGAGAAATAAAGTGCATGGGCAGAGAGCTTATAGTTGAGCAAAAATGTGCGCCGAAAATATAATTGGTGCGTCATCAGGTTTTCGAGATATTGCATTTCCTGCTGGGGTAACGTTTTGCAGAATCGTGTATCTCTAAAACCATTGTACGTGCGCCTGTAGAATAAACATACACGAGTAGCTCTTGATTTGTGCGTATTTGTGCCGGAATTAGATTTAAGAAAATATTTATAATTTACAAGTAATTGCGCTTTTTTGAAAACGCGAAAAAAAATCGCAGCGCCTAAATGAGAAAACGTATAAGCTCGCTGAAAACTGTATTCAGTCCATCTTGACGTTTGTAATAACCATAAAAAGTTTCAAAAGCATACATGCTTGCGTTATCGAATAATATTGCTAAAAGTCAAAACGAGAGTGTCATAACTTTGACGGCAAAATACAAGAAACCGCCTTAACCCAAGACAAGTGTGTGCGTTTAGTCAAAAATATATAGTGAAAATATTCAGCTTGGAATGTTTCGCATTAAGTAGATTTAAACAAAAAACTAAACATGTAAACAAAGGCTGGTTATCCGACCAAATTCGAATGACTACAAAAAAGCGACGGATTCATACATAACGATGACCTTCTTAACTTTACTCACGAACCGGTTGTAGCGTGTTGTGCCTGAGTACACTGAGATAGAAAAGTTATAAAAAAATAACTTGTTATTGAAAAAAAAGAAGGTCAAGATATCTGTTATGAGTACCTACTACAAAAAATAACCTACAAATACAGTTTATAAATAAAAATCCAATTAACGCAACAGTAAAAAAAACAACGTAGATAACTACATACATTGATTTAAACCGTAGACTAGATAAATTAACATTGAGTTATTAGGGTTCCGTACCCAAAGGGTAAAAACGGGGGTCCCGTTTTACCCTTTGGGTACGGAACCTAAGACTCCGTATTACTAAGACTCCGCGGTCCGTCTCTGTGTTTTTCTGTGATTATGCAATTTTACTGTTTGTATTTTGGTACGTATGTAAATGAAAAACTGATCTGTGAT
Organism: Orthosia cruda; assembly: GCA_964057195.1. Taxonomy (NCBI): domain Eukaryota; kingdom Metazoa; phylum Arthropoda; class Insecta; order Lepidoptera; family Noctuidae; genus Orthosia; species Orthosia cruda. The sequence goes on from OZ059827.1 coordinate 4,522,714, forward strand.
TTTAAATAATAGTGACTACACTCGGTACAAATAATTTGATTGAACTGTGTTCTAATATTAATAGGTTTGTAATTTGATCTGTGCTTTGAAGCCATAATTACTTTAAGAAACAAATTAAGATAATAAACATAATAATTTCTACATCAACAACCTCTTTCATTTGTTACGGTCACAAGGTGCATTTAATGTATTTTTAATAAGCCCCCAAAATTAGAAATTGTTGAAATTAGTCATACCAACAAAGGTTTGAACGCGAATGTACGGACAAAAGCTTAGGTTTAATACGTCCAATTAAGAAGGTCATCGATATTAGTGATGCAACGGAACTGGCATAACGGAAGCAGAAACGGAAACAGATGTCAAAAGTAAATCTTAACGGAAGCGGAAACGGAAGCGTTAACACTATGAAAAAAAAGCACAATTGTACATTTAAAACTTTTTTTATTAAATTTGTATTTTAGTAGTCAAAATTAAACAGCGGCAAGTATTTAATAAAGAGTAACTTGGCCGCTTTTTCACCTTTCAGCCTATTTCGATGTTCTTCATATATTAAACCAGCTCCGCTAAATAATTGCTCACTGGCTACACTGCTGGGGGGAGCTGATAAGTATTGGCGAACTATTGGCAAAATATGGGGGTATTTGTGCGCAATTCCATTCCACCACATAAGGGGATCCTCATGAAGAGGTAGTTTGTCGTTTGTTTACCGCGCGCCCCTCCCTCCCAAAATACGCGGAAGGGATTCGGCAATTATCGGCAGCACGCGCGCCTAGACGCTCGACGCTCGTGTCATTCGTCCACGCGCGGCCCCCGCAACCGCCCGCGCTGTGCCGCCGTCGCGTCTGCTGCACCGCTCCTCATCGCTTTCTCCCCGCTTCCGTTCAAAGTTCTGTTATAAAGTTTGCGGAACCAGAAGCAGAAACGGAAGTGAAAAAACATGCGGAACTTCTGCAGTTGCGGAAGCGGAAGCAGAGTTCTGTTACAACACTAATCGATATGTATGAATCCGTCGCTTTTTCGTAGTCATTTGAATTTGGTCGGATAACCAGCCATTGTTTACATGTTTAGTTTTTTGTTTAAATCTACATAATGCGAAAGATTTCAAGCTGAATATTTTCACTATATATTTTTGACTAAACGCACACACTTGTGGTTTACACCTACTTATCTTGGGTTAAATCGGTTTCTTGTATTTTGCCGTCAAAGTTATGACACTCTCGTTTTGACTTTTAGCAATATTATTCGATAACGCAAGCATGTATGCTTTTGAAACTTTTTATGGTTATTACAAGCGTCAAGATGGACTGAATACAGTTTTCAGCGAGCTTATACGTTTTCTCATTTAGGCGCTGCAATTTTTTTTCGCGTTTTCAAAAAAGCGGAATTACTTGAAAATTATAAATATTTTCTTAAATCTAATTCCGGCACAAATACGCATAAATCAAGAGCTACTCGTGTATGTTTATTCTACAGGCGCACATACAATGGTTTTAGAGATACACAATTCTGCAAAACTAACTACCCCAGCAGGAAATGCAATATCTCGAAAACCTGATGACGCACGCACCAATTATATTTTCGGCGCACATTTTTGCTCAACTATAAGCTCTCTGCCCATGCACTTTATTTCTCATTACGATCATTCGTTTAGAATTTTCCTGCTGGAACAACGTTACCCCAGCAGGAACCGTTTTTTTTCAAAAACGACGAGACGCACTTATTTTAAATTTGGCGCACATTCACAGCAGATTACGCTCTAATTATACGTTCCACTCATATCACTCTAGGAGTCACTTTCCTGTTGGGGTAACGTACACTACGTGAATGAGTGACCTTTCGCTTTTATATATATAGATAGATTAATACACGAAAAAACTTGCACGAAAGGGTAACTTTCTAAAGCATACTCCTTAGTAACGGTTAGGTTAAAATGTTTGAAAAAAATATAAATTAAGGACGCTATTACATTTTTCTACAAATAACAGTGCTTTTCCGGTACAATTTTAATGTATATGCAATCACAGATGTGTGGATATCATGGTCTTAATTTATGGATACTATATTCAGCTCCAGATTGGCATCAGAAAAATTGCATGACAACATACAAAATTTTCGTACAAATACGTTTTGCCCATCACAATAATCGCAAAAATATTAAAAAAGTAGGGTCCGAATAGGTCCCAGTTTAGGTAATTTTACAGCATATTTTATCTTCCAAATTATAAGAAATTGCGGTATATATAGTCCTTTACCGGTTCAGCTAATTATTTTTTACCCAAATCCATATATTTTTAATTATTAGCTAAAATAAAAATACTTGCCGACTTCTTCATACATTTTGCACTCGAAGCAGGAAGGCCAGGAAGCTCATCATTCCGCGCTCAGAAGCGCTAGTGGAAGGACGAGCGCAAGGAATATAAGTGAGTGTATAGCTTTTTCCCAAAAAATAAATACAATAAAAGTAACAGAAAAGATTGTAGTGTGCAAGCGTGAGTCGTTTGTCGTGATCGAGTTGATATTTTATCGGACCGAAATAAAAGTATGTTTGGGTTTCCTATTATTATTAGGATGTGATTTAGAAATTATGTTGGGTAAGATCGCGATTTGGATAGGGCAGTTGTTGACAAGGTTGAGGAAAGGATGGGTGGGTTTAAGCAGCTCTTAGTAAGGTTAGGATGGATGGGTAAGGTTAAGCTGGCGGCGGTGAAGGTTAGAAGTGGATGGGTGGGAGGAGATTTATGATTTGAACCGGTTTGTATGTATGTATGTATGACGAATACGGGGTCAAAACAAAATACAAGATGGCGCCGACGAAAATTTGATATCTTTTCGTCATAGGTGTCATTTTCATGGTTTTTATCGAATATGGGGTCAAAACCAAAATACAAGATGGCGCCGACGAAAATTTGGCCGCTTTTCGACATGGGTGTAATTTTCATGGTTTTTGGGGTCGCTTATATCGAATATGGAGTCAAAACCAAAATACAAGATGGCGCCGACGAAAATTTGACATCTTTTCGTCATGGGTGACATTTTCCTGGTTTTTGGGGTCGCATATATAGAATATGGAGTCAAAACCAAGATGCAAGATGGCGTCGACAAAAATCAAACATATTTTCGTCATGGGTGTCATTTTCATGATTTTTTGGGTTTCCAGTAATGAATATGGGGTCATAACCAAAACCCAAGATGCCACCGATAAAAAAATTACAACTTTTCGTCATGGATGTCATTTTCATGGTTTTTGGGGTCGCTTATATCTAATACGGGGTCAAAACCAAAATACAAGATGTCGCCGACGAAAATTTGACATCTTTTCGTCATGGGTGACATTTTCATGGTTTTTGGGGTCGCGTATATAGAATATGGGGTCAAAAACCAAAATGCAAGATGGCGCCGACAAAAATCAAAAATATTTTCGTCATGGGTGTCATTTTCATGATTTTTTGGGTTTCCAATGTTCTTCTGTAATGTTTTATGTATGTACCGGTGTCAACGCATAAATGTTTGTATGCCGAAAGGCAGAATGTACATGGATTCCTGAACTTTTGTTAACACCTTATTGGAATACCTACATTCTATACAAATAAAAACTTTTTATCTTATCTTATCTTATCCAGTAATGAATATGTGGTCATAACCAAGATCCAAGATGCAACTGATAAAAATTACAACTTTTCGTCATGGATGTCATTTTCATGGATTTTGGGGTCGCTTGTATCGAATACGGGGTCAGAACCAAAATACAAGATGTCGCCGACGAAAATTTGACATCTTTTCGTCATGGGTGACATTTTCATGATTTTTAGGGTTTCTAGTAATGAAAATGGGTTTTGGTTATGACCAAAATCCAAGATGGCCGCCGATAAAAAAAATAAAATTTTTCGTCATGGATGTCATTTTCATGGATTTTGGGGTCGCTTATATCGAATACGGGGTCAAAACCAAAATACAAGATGGCGCCGACGAAAATTTTACATCTTTTCGTCATGGGTGTCATTTTCATGGATTTTGGGTAATATGTCATTATGTAATGCTCCAAAAATTTTAGATAACTAGTAATATTTTATATGTTCCATGTAATGCCAAATGTTCAAGTAATTTTTTAATCCTTGTGACCGGAAATTATTTAGTTTTAGGTATCTACTTATTTCACGTAGCGTTTTTTTTAAAATACCTACTTACTACAATAAAATGAAAACTAATTTTCTTTTCGGAACTCGGTGTCGGTACCTATTGTTTTTCGTTTTTCGACACAGGAAAGTTATTATTTTTCATGTTTTAGTTTTTGTTGGTACCCCATATTGGGTATACAAAATACATCTGTTTACCCTCTTAAACCGTACGAGCGTGATGTTATATTAGTGTATGGTGAAAACAAAACATAAACATACGATCACAGTAATCGCAGGTCATTTGCTGTTTGTTATTGAAGAGTTCCATTGTCTGTCGCCGAAGATCTTTATCAGATCCTAATAAATTATAGGTACAATAAAACCTTCCCTGAAAACACATACATTTATCGACGAAAAACCGATCAGTATCGGATCAGAAGTTTTATGAAAATTGCGGATACATACGGGTCGAATAGATAGAGAACCTCCTTTTTTTGAAGTCGGTTAAAAATAATAACCTACTTTTTACGACGACAGTTTGTAACAGCTACCAAATGCATATTCAAAGTGCCAACTAACCTTCCTGAATCAACTTCGATAAAATTAAAAAATAATATCAAGGACCAACATTATTTGAGTGGTGTATAAAATCGAGCGCTCCGTAGTTTCAATGAGTGCGTACGCGTAATGTTGCTGTGTGCGACTAGATACCTCAATTTGAGTTCGTCGAAAATGTAACAGCGTCCTTAATTATTGATTCTGTACTTAATTTTGAACACAAGGTTTTTTCGTGTAACTAAAAGTTTTCCTTTAAAAAAAAAAAATTACAACACGATATTTATTCGCAACTTTTGGAAACTCCTCCAAAACGACTTGGATGTTTAAAAATATTTAACACAAAAAAATTTATGGCTGGAATTTCTTCATAACAAACACAGCTTATGAAAATCATATAATATTTTGCTATTACATAACTCTCGACCTTTGGAAAGCTCATGTCAAAAAGAAAAGACAGGAACTCGACATACGTTATAAAAGTATGTATTGGTTACTCGGAAAGAAATCCTGTATATCAATACATAATAAACTAACCATATACAAGCATATACTGATGCCAATTTGGACGTATGGTATCCAACTTTGGGGCTTTACTAAACAAAGCAATGTCAAATTAATCCAACAATTCCAAAATAAAGTGCTCAGGGATGCTGTGAATGCACCCTGGTACATAAGAAATGACGATCTTCACCGTGACCTTAAAATGGAATTCGTCACCACCATCATCCAAAAATTTGCTGAAGCCCACGAACACAGACTTCATCGACACGTAAATGTTTAGGCTATCCAGCTGCTAGACAATACAGACTTAGTGCGTAGGCTAAAAAGAACTAAACCTTTTGAATTAGTGTAGTGTTGGTACAAAGTGAATGAATAATAGTGACAGTGCTGTGCTTTATATATAACACATGTGTTTTTACAAATATATCAGACTAAGAAAGTGCTACGGACTTGTGTAAAAGTGCAAATGGACACTATTCTTAGTTTTAACATAATCTAAAACGTAACATATTAAGTTAGAGTTAAATTGCTTATTAGTCTTTTAGGCTAGATCGTAATTAATTATTAAGAATTTTGTTCTTTTTAATAAAGTATAAAATATAAAAAAATATAATATTTTGCAAACAAAACATCGAGCGGGCGCACTGGCACGGCCAGTACTGCGTTAATATTGGGACGTATATAGCGCCTTAACCGCCACAAAATTTCAACCGCGGCTGGTCGCCATTTTATACACACTGGCGGTTTATGGGCGGTTTAGTTTGCGGCAAACCGCTATTCCAACCCCGTCGGGCGGCTCGTCGCTCAAATAAACCGCGCAGGCGGCCAACCGTTCGGGAGGAGGAGGCACGGCTCCGTCGTTTCGGGTGACGCAAGTGCTCTCGGGGCATGGTTGCTTCGGAAAGTACCTGTGTCGCACAAACTGGGCGACGGACGCCCGTTGTCATCGCTGCGTCGACTGCCGTGAGGACACGGCGCGGCATACGCTGGCAGAGTATGCCGCTTGGGAGGAGCCGCGCCATGCCCTCATCTCTAACTCTAAAGTAGGCAGTGACCTGTCGCTGCCGGCTGTAGTCGAGTCTATGGTCGGCAGCGAGGAGTCCTGGGACGCAGTGGTATGGTACAGCCTCCTTCTGCAAAACAGTCGTCTCGCAGAAAGAGGCTGTGGAGAGGGAGATTTCATCCGCTCACCCGATCCGCAGCAGACGCGCCGGCCGTCGACGGAGGGTGGACAACGGCCTTTTTCAGCCCCCCTAAATCTGTCCATGGGCGACGGACTCGGGGACGTCCTTCGTCCCCCAAACATCAAGACCCGAGGTGGCCGGGCGCGTAGTGTTCCACGCGCGCCCCTCTATGACGTTGCGGGGGGTGTCAAACACCTCACTCTCCCCAACCCAAGATAGAGGCCCGCGGAGGCGGGCCGGCAGTAGCCAGGGGTTGCGGAAGTATCGATAAACCCGCGACCCCCGGCGTAGCTGTGAGACGGAACTACGGGGTGGTTTTTAGTCAGTACGAGTCTGACAGACCCCTCGACATACAATAAAGATTTTCCACCCCGGAACAAAAAAAAAGCTAAGAGATTTTTTAAAAGTGAGGATATATTTAACCAGTCACAGACCAAATAATTTCACATAACATTACAATAAAATCAAGCATTTATTCCCCGAAGAGATATGCAGAAGCTTATATTACAGACATACACTCATATTATTTCAGTTATGTTTAAGTTTCAAGTAACAGGAGGTGAGCCTGCTGCCATCAACCGGGCACACATCCAGACGATTGTTCTGGAAGATTCTCGAATTATCTAGAACAGTATGGAGTGTTCTAGAAACATCTTCCGTGCTATAAGGTTCAGTGGAATCCACATACAGATAAATTGTCAAAGAAGCTAATCTCCGCAGCATATTCTGTTAGAAAAATTCGTAATTCAACTGACATAGAGACAGCCCGTTTAGTATACTTTAGCTATTTTTAACCGACTTCCCAAAAAGGAGGATGTATAATGTCGTACGGTATTCTGTTGTGGGGAAATGCCGCCGATATCCAGACTATCTTTGTTTTGCAGAAAAGAGCTGTTCGAACAATTTATAAATATGCCCGAGACACTCTCTCAGAGAGAAATTTAAGGAGATTAATGTATGCCCATAAAAATATAAAATTGTTTAAAAAATACAGTGATATCCATAACATAAATACTAGGAACAAACACAAATTTGTAGTACCTACAACAAGGCTCAAGAAAATAGGTGACTCGTGTAGATGTCAATGTGTACGCTTTTATAATAAACTTCCAAGCCACGTACAAGATCTAAGTCTTAAGAGCGCGGCGAACCATGAATTGTCCAAACAAACGTAATACCAAAATCTTTTGTAATTTTAGCATATTACCACAATATTATGATGATATTCGGATTAAGACAGTATTTATCTAGGTTCCTACGTCTTCTTTTTTTCTAAATACTCACCTAAAATGAAGTTTTAGCGAATTCCATTTTGTATATTTTTACAGCGTAAATGACATGTTTTCTTTTTGATATTTCTGTATTATAAAAAACAATATCTTTATTAATATCGTACCAGGAACATAGCTCATATTATCAAATTACAAATAATCGTTTTTTTTTTTTTAAACTTTAAGTTTTCATTCATAATTTTTGGTATTACGGAACACATCAAATTAATCACACATTTCCAATAGCTAGTATTGCTGTCGCGTCAAGCAAATGTCAATGTGTGCGTGGTCGCACTGCTCACGGTTGTGTATCGTTCGTACGGCGCGGGCGTGGGGTTTGTTCGGGGCACTTCGGGTGTGCTTCGGGTGTGTTTTACTGTTTTTTGTTCTACTGTTCTGTGGATTGTTTGTTGTCATTATTAGACGATTACTTCACTATGCTTTATGTGCGCGTTTGTTTATTTTCTAAATTGTATTATTTTAATATTTTTGACACTATTGACTTATGCTATGAACTTGGATTTAGATTTGCCTTGTGATTTGAACTTTGGTATTGAGTAATATACTTTTTTACGAACTTTGCGTTGTTTACGGACTTTGTTATTATTTACCATATGGTTCGGTTGCCGACATGGTCTCCGAACGTTGGGATGTTTCTCACAGGAAGTACCTATTTCCCAATGACATAATACAATAAGGTAAATTAATAGGTACCTTAGTTTATCTATACTAATATTATCAAGCTGAAGAGTTTGTTTGTTTGAACGCACTAATCTCAGGAACTACTGGTCGGAGTTGAAAAAATATCTTTATATAAAGGGTAAAAACGGGACCCTATTACTAAGACTCCGCGGTCCGTCTGTCTGTCTGTCACCAGGCTGTATCACAAGAACCGTGATAGCTAGAGAGTTGAAATTTTCACAGATGATGTATTTCTGTTGCCGCTATACAACAAATACTAAAAATATAATAAAATAAATATTTAAGGGGGGCTCCCATACAAAAAACATGATTTTAATGCGGTTTTTTTTGCTATAATGGTACGGAACCCTTCGTGCGCGAGTCCGAATTGCACTTGGCCGGTATTTTTCGTTTGTTTATTCATGTCATGAGACAAAGCGGGCGTAGGTAATGATCTCAAGGACACCGCTTAGACTTACCTACGTTGCTCCTCTATACTTACTGTGACGTTAGTTCGGCCAGTTCGGCTCACCCAGGGTAGGGTGACCATGCGATTGGACTTGCATGCACAAGCGCGGTTTTATTCCCTCGGTCCAGATTTTGCTGGACTTTTTTGTAAAATTCCTGTTACAAAAAACTAAAAATCCAAATTCGTTCTAGTTTATTTAATTATTCTGGGATTTTTATCTGGACTTCGGTGACCCTTACCCTGGAGAGGTTCTAATAGACTGAAGTGTACTCTCCTTTAGATTAACAACCATATATGTATGCCCCTTTATATTAGGTATCACATGTTATGCTGACATAGCTTTTACTTCGTTTTACTCGTTTCTTACTGTAACTAATTCATTATACTATTGGCAGCCAACCTGACTTATTATTTCTACATCCCGTACAACTCCAAACATCTCATGGCGACCCTGCCAGGATATCCTTGGGTTTTAGTATAATCGCCAACTACTGCCTCTTGCCGCGAAATTCGGTTACTTGTAAATTAAACCAATAACACATTAGCCATCGAAGTTTCTAAAGGATGTGCAACTCAAAGGTGGAAAAAGATGAGGTATTCATCACACAAAACGCAGCGGGCAGCAACCAGGCCACGTTGAAGGATGTTGGTCAGCACATGGAGCGGATGAATATTGTGATGTTCGCGCTGTTGGCTATACTCACCATTGCAATGGCCTACTTTGTGGTGCGTTTATATAAACGGTGCCATCGGCAGTGGATCCAGGAAGAGATTGGTCTCCGAGCTATGCAACGTATCCGGGCTTCTATCAGAGGACACAATAACGCCGAAACAACAGCCTAAAGAACCGTGAGTTACCTGCCAAGATCATTTCAGAAAGTGTTTATCCGACTTTTGTGAGTGTTTTTTTTAAATTTCAGTGCGATTAAATCTCTCGCGAGTGATAAAATTAATATAATTATAAGTTATGGACATTAAAACTAGAAAACAATAAGTAATATTTAAATCTAAAAATAGAATGGGATCATATTTCATTACGATCTGAGTTAATTATTCTATAATCGTGTACTTTTGCTCACGTAACTCGATACTTCGCAGCAAAATTGAAACGTAGGACATTCTTTAGCCGCGCTGCAAGTAACTTTACACTATTGTTTTGACATTTTACTTTTAATTATAAAATACTGCAATGACTAAATGGATCGATTCTATTTTTAAATAATGATAGATGCGTTAATTGAGAATTATGATTTATTAGAGCAAATAAGAAAATATCTGATTAAAAAGGGAAAAGCTAGATATTTAGGTAAGGTTGCCGAGATAAAATTAAATGAAGCGACAAACATTATAGATAAATGCAGTAAATTGATTTTACTTTTAGAATCTAAGAAGGATCCGCAGATTATTTCATCAGCGGCAGATATTTTTAAAAACATAAACAAACTATACGATAATATAAAAACTTTATGTACTTCTCCTAATATTGACTCTGTCAAAATGGAGTTCGATTTGAAAACTGCTTGTAACTTATTACCCGTTATGGACGATTCGGAAAATGTGACGAAACGCTTGATCGATGGTATCGAGATGTATTCGGATATGATCGGCGACACAGATAAGGATTTATTAAAGTTTATTTTGAAAAGTAGACTATCAGAGAACGCGAAGTTGCGAATGGCTTCAAAGTATTCAACTGTTACAGCACTTGTCAAGGACATGCGTACGCACCTTTTAACAAAAAAATCATTTACAGCAATTCAATCACGTCTGCAAAATGTTTCACAAGGTCAACGTTCGATTGATGAATATGGATCTGAACTCGAAAAACTTTTCACGGACTTGACAATTGCTCAGGCAGATGGTGACCCTACCAAATATGATATTTTGAAACCATTAAACGAAAAAATGGCAATAAGAAAATTTTCAGAGGGTTTAAAATCCACTAAACTTAGCACGATAGTTACAGCTCGAAATTATGGCTCATTAAAGGACGCCATTCAGGCAGCTAAGGATGAGGAGTGTTCGATGTTGCCGGGTGCGAGTCCAAGCAACGGCAACGTCATGCATTATTCTGGTAAGTCAAGTTCACACCACAGAGGAAAGCGAGGTATGTATAACAATAATTTCAATGGACACAGACATGAAGGACATCGAGGACGAGGTGCGCAAGGACGAGGTCAGTCAACGAATAGGTATGCAAAGGGGAATAATTATAGTAATCGCGGTAACCGTTCAAGATTATACCATAATTCAGGTTTCTTTAGAGGCGCAAAGCTTAGAAATAATTATCCGTTACAGAATCGTAGTAATACGCGTCAAATATATTCGGCTCAAGCAACTGATACTAACGACAATAGCGCCCAAACCCAAACTGCTCAAGTAGTAGACCAAGCAGATAAGTTTTTTCGTGACCCACCCAGAAATATTAGCTTTTAATGGACAAACTAAATTAGTTTCATTTAATTTAAATAATAATCAGTTTTATTGGCTACTGGATACCGGAGCTTCTTTGTCGATTGTACGAAAAGAATGCTTACCACCAGATATTTCAATTTTTGGACATGATATTTTAGTAAACGGTATAGCTGGTCAAATCCGTTCACTGGGTCAAGTTTGCCTTGCATTGTCATCACCGCTGTTAAGTGACGTATTCACTCATAACTTTCACGTGTTTAATAATCTACCTATCAAGGCTGATGGAATTATCGGATTAGACTTTTTAACTAAATACTCGTCAAATATTAATTTAGAGGCAAATGATTTAACTTTAAATATAAACGGAAAGACAATCAGAACTAAAATTTTTGATATTACGGAATGTCAATCTGAATTTTTGAGTGTTCCGGCGCGAAGTGAGTCTGTTCACTATATAGACTTAAAATCAAGTTTAAAAGAAGATTATGTTGTTTGTGCAAGTGAATTAGCGAATGATTTGTTTTTAGCTGGTGCAATCGTAAGGGCACATAAAAATAAAATCCCATTAAAAATTTTAAATGTAAGTGAAAAACATATTCGTATTCCTGTTATAACACCGATTATGCAGCCGTTGTCTGAATATGAATGCTACTCATTTGATAAACATAAAGCTGATACAAGTAGGGCTCAGACTTTAAGTAAGTTTTTGAAATTACAACATCTTAATTTAGAAGAGAAAACATCAATTGAAGATATTTGTAAAAAATACTCAGATATTTTTTACTTACCTAATGATAAACTAACAATAACAAATATTTATGAACAAAAAATAACGCTAAAACCTAATACTAATCCAATATATATAAAACAATATAGACAACCACAGCAATTAAAACAAGAATTAAATAAACAAATTAAAACAATGTTAGAAAATGATATTATAGAAGAAGCACAAAGTGAATGGTCTAGCCCAGTTCTACTAGTACCCAAGAAAAGTGACAATAATAGTGAAAAGAAGTGGCGTTTAGTAGTCGATTATCGAAAACTGAATGAAAAAATTCAGGATGACAGATTTCCACTACCAAACATTACTGAAATTCTAGATTCTCTTACAGGAGCTATTTTATTCAGTCATCTAGATTTACATTCAGGTTATTATCAAGTTTCATTAAATCCAGAAAGCAGGAAATGCACAGCATTTAGTACTAATACTGGCCAATATCAGATGAAACGTCTGCCGATGGGGTTAAAAATTTCCCCAAGTGCTTTTAGTAGAGTAATGACTGTAGCAATGTCTGGTTTAACTTTTGACAAATGTTTCATATATTTAGATGATTTGATTGTTTTTGGACGTAACCTAGAATCCCATAATCGCAATCTAATGGACATTTTCGAAAGACTGAGAAAAGTGAATTTAAAATTAAATCCCGCAAAATGTCAGTTTTTAAAGAAAGAACTTTTATATCTTGGTCATGTTGTTTCTGCACAAGGTGTCATGCCAGACCCAGATAAAATTAAAATCCTGAAAGAATATCCCGTGCCTAAAAACGCAGACGAGGTTAAACGGTTTGTTGCATTTTGCAATTATTATAGAAAATTTATACCTTGTTTTGCTGAAATTACAATGCCTTTAAACAAATTGTGCAGAAAGAATGAACCTTTTATTTGGTCACAAAGTTGTCAAAATTCTTTAGAAAAATTAAAACAATCAATGACAAGTCCACCAATTTTACAATACCCAGATTTCACAGACAACAGTAAATTTATATTAAAAACCGATGCATCAGGAATAGCAATTGGCTCAGTCCTATGTAATAAAAATATGAAACCGGTTGCTTATGCTAGTCGACCATTAAACAAAGCAGAGAGAAATTACCCAACAATTCAAAAGGAATTGTTAGCTATTGTTTGGTCAGTCAAATATTTTAGACCATACTTATACGGCAAACATTTTGTCATAGGAACAGACCATAAACCGTTAATATATTTATTTGGGATGAAAGACCCCTCAAGTCGTTTGTTAAAATTTAGATTGACACTAGACGACTATGAGATAGTGTATGTCAAAGGAAAAAATATGTCGCCGCAGATGCATTGTCCAGAATTGTGATAACAGCGGATGAATTGAAAAGTATGAATAATGATGTAGTAACAGTGTTGACAAGAGCGCAAAAGAAAAGAATGAATGATATGACGGATGCAAGTAAAACAGATTTGTCTAAGAGATCCTCAAACTCAAGGTCTGATCAGCCAAGAGTTGTGGAAATTGTAAAGAAACCTACTGATTCTGTAGAAATGAAATTAGTAGAAGGTGCGCATCTAAATAAATAAATTAAAAACAATAGGATATCCTTGAATGAAGAATGTTTTGCATACGAAGAAAAGACAAAGAATTTATTTATAAATCTTGATTATCGTTCACATTTTACGCGAGTCGAATTTGTGTCGAAATTGAGTAAACTTTGTAAGAAATTAAATATAAATGAGTTATGTATAATAAAACATGAAAATAATGCTAGCTTTATAAAAGACTTATTTCAAGAAATTGAATCAATGAATACTTGGTCCGGACCACGAATTCATGTTTTAAGAGGAGTCAAGAGAATTACTGATGATGACGATATTAAATTCATTTTACATGACTTTCATTTACTGCCCACTAGCGGTCATGCTGGTGTGCGCAGAATGATAAATAATATTAAAAGACAATTTTACTGGCCAGGAATAGGAAAAGACGTCGAAGATTTTGTATCAAGGTGTGACAAATGCCAAAAGATGAAACATGGTAAACCTATTAAGGAACCCATGTGTATAACTATTACGGCATCTTATGCCTTTGAAAAAATATTTTTAGATATTGTAGGTCCATTACCTCAAGATTACGAAGGTAATGTATACATACTGAGTCTCCAGTGTGAATTGAGTAAATTCGTGGAAGCATATCCACTTAGAACTAAGGACACTATAACTGTAAGTAAAGCATTAGTAGATAACTTTATCCTTAGATTTGGACTACCAAAAACAATTGCAACTGATCGAGGTGCTGAATTTATGTCGTCAACAATGGAACAGGTTTGTAAACTTTTAAACATTAATAAAGTATCATCAACTGCGTACCATCATCAATCTATCGGTTCGTTAGAAAATTCTCACAAAAATTTAGGAGCTTTTCTCAGAATTCAATGTAATAATAATCCACAAACTTGGTCACATTGGTTAGCTTACTGGTGTTTTAGCTACAATACCACTGTTCATTCAGCAACAAAATATCAACCTTTTGAACTTGTATTTGGTAGACAATGTATTGTTCCTTCTAGATTATGTAATGATGTTGAACCATTGTACAATCAAGACAATTATTGTAGTACACTTAAGTATAAGCTTCAACTAGCTAATAAAGACGCTAGAAATAATTTAATATTAAGCAAATGTCATTCAGCAACAAAATATCAACCTTTTGAACTTGTATTTGGTAGACAATGTATTGTTCCTTCTAGATTATGTAATGATGTTGAACCATTGTACAATCAAGACAATTATTGTAGTACACTTAAGTATAAGCTTCAACTAGCTAATAAAGACGCTAGAAATAATTTAATATTAAGCAAATGTAACCGCAAAGATAATTATTATGATAAATATTTGAACCCAATTCAATATAAGAAAGATGACTTGATATTGATTAAAAATGAAACGGGTCAAAAATTAGACCCATTATTTGATGGTCCATTTACTGTTTTAGAAGATATGGGATGTAATGTTAAAATTAGAAAAAATAACAAAATCGACATAATTCACAAAAATCGAACCAAGCCTTTTGTATCCTAAATTCTGATTTGCAACAAAAGGTAAAAAAAAAAAAAAAAAAAAAAACAATATTATGCTATTTTTTTTTCTAAATAGCCGGAGGTGAAGTGTATACTCTCCTTTAGATTAACAACCATATATGTATGCCCCTTTATATTAGGTATCACATGTTATGCTGACATAGCTTTTACTTCGTTTTACTCGTTTCTTACTGTAACTAATTCATTATACTATTGGCAGCCAACCTGACTTATTATTTCTACATCCCGTACAAATCCAAACATCTCAAAACTTTAAAAACTGGCTGGCTAATCGACCTCATAATAAACTGCAAAAATATTTACAGAGCCACGACGATCAAGGAAAAAACGACTTTGGCCATCAGTTTTCATAAAGAAACACTAGAAAGAAAGAAAATAAGCGTGTTTAGTGTGGATCTTTGACACTATGTTTTCTGATTACTATTATTGTATTTTTTGTTTTTCGTTTAGTCGATAATATAATTATGGTCACCCTACACGACTTTATCAAGTTTCGATTTATATTTTTAAACAGATGAATGATGATATTTTTTTATTCAAGATCCTTGTTTTTATTTTTAACTAGAGGACGCCTCGCGGTTTCACCCGCGTAGTTCCCGTTCCCGTGGGAAGATCTATCCCCGGGTGTCATAGGCTACTTTTTATTCCTGTAGATAAAAAGCTTATGTCACCCGGGGATAGAGTAGCTTCCGAACGGTGAAAGAATTTTTGAAATCGGTCCAGTAGTTTTGGAGCCTATTCAGTACAAACAAACAAACAAAAAATCTTTCCTCTTTATAATATTGTTATAGATATTCTTAGCTCAGAGCGCTTTTATTTATCTGTATCTACTTATATGCGTAAATAGGCATACATTATTGGAATATTTGTCCTTTACTAATACTTTGCCTAAGTAACACTTGTAATATATTACTTGCATTCATTATTTATTATAACAACACATGTTTGAGGTTTATCAAAGGAATACCTACATAAATAAGACAAAAGAACGCGGGCGCCGTTCGCGTCAGCCGGCTTTCGAGTCGATAGGATGATAATAGGTAGCGATATCTATCTGCTCACACACACACACACGGCTACGCACGGCGCACCGCGTGTGCGTGCTAACTGAGATAGCAATACTCCGAACGAATTTTTCGCTCGCCTCGAATTGCATTTGCGAGCTAAGTTCGCCGCGCCCTTAATAAATTCAAATCTTTCATTAAACGTAAGTTGTGCCAGAAAGCGTTTTATACAACTAAAGATTACCTTGAGGACAAAAAGGCTTGGGATTGAGCTGCTCCAATGAATTTTGTTTTTTTTATTATATTTTGCAACGTGATTTTGTTATTATATTTTTTTTTGTTTTCTTGCAATGACAATAATATTTACTTTTTAAAGTATTATATTATTTTCATTATTGTGAATGTGAATACTATTTATTATATACTTTATTGTACACCACAAAATATGTACAGGAAAACATTCACAAAAACAAGTGTACAATGGGCGGTCTAATCGCACAGGGCAATCTCTTACAGACAACCTTTGGATGGACTGTACGATAGGAGAAGAATTTAGGGCTGTCAGTGTACAAAATTAAATACTTAAATAATATTACTTAGACATAATAACATACAATACATACATACAATATTATATAATATACTAATACATATCAAATATCTAACAGAGAAAGGAGAAGAATAAAAATTATAGTGACAGGTAATGCTCTTTTACCATTTTCTTAAACGTTGGCAGTGTTTGAGCACGTCTTATTTCAATTGGTAATACATTCCACAACCGAGCCGCTTGAATGGTGAAAGATTTGTCAAAAAAGGAAGTGGAATGCATACGAATATTTAATTTAAGATTTTCCGATGACCTCAAGGACCTAGAATGGGTGTCACAGAGGAACTGAAAGCGTTCTTTGAGATAAATAGGAGTAAAAGGATTAAATAGCACGTTATAAAGCAAAGAAAGTATGTGGGCATTCCGGCAAAGGCGAATAGGAAGCCATTTGAGCTTAGTACGAAATTCAGAAACGTGATCATACTTGCGCAAGCCAAATATGAATCTGATACAGAGATTTTGAAGTCGCTCAAGCTTGTCCAATTGGTCTTGGGTTAGATCGAGATAGCTGGCATCAGCATAGTCCAGGATAGGGAGAAGAAGAGATTGTGCTATCGCAATTTTAGTGGCGATGGGAAGAAAATTACGTAGACGTCTCAGGGAGCCTGCAGAAGCAAACAGTTTGTGACTGACTTCCTGCAGTTGTTTGGTCCAGGCAAGAGTGCTGTCGATATAAATCCCCAAGTTCTTCACAGTGTTAGCTATAGGAATAATAGTGTTGTTGAAAGAAACCTGGGGAAGCGTCGACCAATCAATTCTAGGGACAGTCCGGGAACTACCAACAAAAGTCACCTGAGTCTTCGTCGGATTAATCTTCAACCCAAACTCAGCACTCCAGTCACCTATTCGAGCCAGGTCCATATTAATCGTCTCAATGGCTTCTCGTAACTCTTCATGAGCGGCTTGGGTATAAATCTGGAGATCATCAGCATACAGATGGTAGAAAGAAGAAAGTCGTTGAGTGATAGCATTAATAAAGAGCGCGAAGAGGAGAGGAGATAAAACACCACCCTGCGGCACACCGGCAGAGGTGTGACACCAAGATGAGAAATTTTCATCAGTGCAAATACGCTGCCGGCGGCCAAACAGGTAACTACGAAACCAGTCAATTACCGGAGGAGATATGTTAAAAGAGCTTAGGACGCCAAGCATAATGTCGTAATCAACGGTATTGAAGGCATTGCTAAAATCAAGCAGAGCAATTACCGTTAACTTTCCCAATTCCATGCCTGACCTAATATCGTCCGTAATGTGTACAAGTGCTGAGGTAGTGCTGTGTCCGCGTCGAAAACCAGATTGGAAAGGGTTTAGCAGATTGTGTTTGGTAAGGAACGTGCTGAGTTGATGGTGGACAAGTTTTTCAAGGACTTTGGATAGGAAAGGAGGACTTTGGATAGGAAAGGACTATGTGGATCATTCTTTTTTTTTGTTTTAATTTTAATTTATTTTAGTCTTTAATCAGTGTGAGTCTATCTGGCAGGCCCCAACGAGATTTATCAACAGGTGATAGCTTTTCATAAAGACATTATTTTGTACCTAAAGAAAATAAATAAGAAATATTTTGTACCTCGACAGTTTTTGATTGAATGACGTTTTTATGAAGTGTCTATCTAGCGGGCCCCTTATGATTATTTTTGTTGTTATTATACTTTCAGAACGCCCAATAGTGCTTGGAGTTAGAAACTATTATGTACCTTACAGATCCAAAATTTCGACTTTCTGTGAGCTACACTTCAGGAGATATTCGTTATTTAAACAAACGTCTGGCCAGCGGGCCCTTTTTAAAATACTACTCTTTTATAACATACAATAGTGTTAGTAGCTTGATACTATTTTGTACCTTACAAATCCAAAATTTCGACTTTCTGTAAGCTACACTTTAGAAGATATTCGTTATTTTAACAAACGTCCAGCCAGCGGGCCCTTTTTAGAATACTACTCTTTTATAACATACAATAGTGTTAGTAGCATGATACTATTTTGTACCTTACGAATCCAAAATTTCGACTTTCTGTGAGCTACACTTCAGTAGATATTCGTTATTTAAACAAACGTCTAGCCAGCGGGCCCTTTTTAAAATACTACTCTTTTAAACATACAATACCTAGTGTTAGTAGCTTGATACTATTTTGTACCTTACAAATCCAAAATTTCGACTTTCTGTAAGCAACACTCCAGAAGATATTCGTTATTTAAACAAACGTCCAGCCAGCGGGCCCTTTTTAAACTTTTTTGAGATAGACTTACACAATAAGTATTCAACCAACAGATCTAGTTACACAAGTTATTCACAAGTACCTACCCTCGTAATTTAATTATAAGTTGCCTCCAAAATTAACATAAACTAGACACACCTATGTTACTATACTTACTATTAAGCATTTATTATTGTAAGTACATTACAGAAAATAAATAGTTATTTGTCCTTTTCCTGTAAAACAATCAGCCAAAATAAAAATTATTTAGTAATGCAAATGTGCATAAAAAGCAAAGACGTAACTGTATTGTGCAAATTGCAAACGCAAATTTAAATTGGTACGTTGGTTGGAAGCGAATATCTGCTAAAGTATAGCTCGCAGAAAGTCCAAATTTTGGATTTGTAAGGTACATAATAGTATCAAGCTCTTAGAACTGTTGTATGTTACAAAAGAGTAGTATTTTAAAAAGGGCCCGCAGGCTGGACGTTTGTTTAAATAACGAATATCTTTTAAAGTGTAGCTTACAGAAAGTCAAAATTTTGGATTTGTAAGGTATAAAATAGTATCAAGCTACTAACACTATTGTATGTTATAAAAGAGTAGTATTTTAAAAAGGGCCCGCTGGCTAGACGTTTGTTTAAATAACGAATATCTTCTGAAGTGTAGCTCACAGAAAGTCGAAATTTTGGATTTGTAAGGTACAAAATAGTATCAAGCTACTAACACTATTGTATGTTATAAAAGAGTAGTATTCTGAAAAGGGCCCGCTGGCTGGACTTTTGTTTAAATAACGAATATCTTCTGAAGTCTAGCTCACAGAAAGTCGAAATTTTGGATCTGGCAGGTACATAATAGTTTCTAACTCCAAGCACTATTGGGCGTTCTGAAAGTATAATAACAACAAAAATAATCATAAGGGGCCCGCTAGCTAGACACTTCATAAAAACGTCATTCAATCAAAAACTGTCGAGGTACAAAATATATCTTATTTATTTTCTTTAGGTACAAAATAATGTCTTTAAGAAAAGCTATCATCTGTTGATAAATCTCGTTGGGGCCTGCCAGATAGACTCACACCTTTAATCATGGTCTGGCAGTTTGAGTAGTTTATGCGGCCTAACCGAATGTCCTTTCTTTGGTTCGTCGAATCGTTGAGCTCCTTAAATTCTGAGTTGAACTGCTTGGTTATTGACAAATGCGTGCACTGACTGGACAGGTCCACTCAATCTGGCTGGTTCTTTCCTCAAAAGACCATTTCAGACATCAGTCTACATGGTCTTCACATGATCTAACCAAGATTTTGTCTGGACTTTAAAAAGAGACTGTGACCTCTGAGTTTATTTCGGATTTTCTTCTCAGAGTAGTCAGATAGGAAACGCCGACCTCTTCTAGTTTTAAAAAATATGTTCGACATGTAAAAGTGTTTGTAATAACCAAATTAAAAAAAAAAAAAAACAAAACATTGCCACTAAGAAATGTTACAGCATTAACAAAACACAAGATAGTTTCAAAGCACAGTATTTCCAGTATGGCAAAAGGAGCGGGCTCAGCCGATGCTGACCAGTGTGCAGCATGGCTGATTTTCAGCCCGCCCCCTATAAAGTGTGATTAATTGAAGTCTGCTGTTTAAATAATTTAAAGGGTAAAGGCAAAGAACAGTGAATGTCGCAAGTTTTATTTTTTATTTTTTTTATTGGCAAGCAAATCTTTATCTATGGTAGTTTTATTCTCAATCACTAACTTTTTTTAAAGTAAAAGTAAGGCGCCATAACGACGCTTTCGTTTATGGCCGAAACGAAAAGAACCAGGAATGTCCATGACATACCGGTAAAGAAGAAGGATGAAGGATTTTAACATGTATTTACCTTTCTAATAAAATCTTTTTTATATTTCTCCACGTATCCACAAGTCTTCAATTTGTCCTTGTGAATAAGATCGATGATATGGGCAAGAGTCTCGTCTTCGGTCGTGAATTTCTCCGAGCAGACGAGGCAGTAGTAGTCCAAGCGACCAGATAAAATACCGTTTTTAGAAAATATGGCCGCCATTCTGAAAAAAAAATAAGACATATTAGGTAAGTATGTACGTAAAAAATACAATACCTACGAAATTAACGGAATATGTATACGCTTTATTTAAGACGACGACTAACGCCAACGACCTTGAGGGAACAAAACGCGCACTCGTTTCACACCCGCGCAACCCAAAATTTAGTAGTTTTATTGTACTTTCTATAATATTCTACAACTTAAAAAAAAGGCTCAGATCAAAATGTAAATAAATAAATAATCTTTGAGATAGTGTCAATTTCATTAAAATACACCCCAGGTGCGATTGTCGTGTTTTTGTCCGTTTTAGACATCACTTTACAAATTAATCACACCATGTTATACGAATAAAATTAAAAATTTTCTTTGATCACATTATTAAGAAAATGGTCTATTGCTTAGATTAATTAGTAACTTAATTTACTGTTCTAGAATCTGAGGTCTATAGTAACATTTTTTTTTCAAAAACTTACGACCAGCCGTTTAGACGTGATTTTTTATTTTAAAATTAGATAGGTACTTAGGGGTATCTGCGCCTGCTGTATGCATACAGGCTGTGCGTAGTTTGGGACCCGTCGCTAACCTATTAAGGCGCTACCCCGAGCAAAACGCCGCGCTAGCCGTTTTTCGTGCAGTTTTTAGGAACTATCTACTCGTTATTTAAAATGAAATATCAACTAATAAAAATACATTAAATTTCTACATATTATTGATTCCAAAATTGTAGAATTCTTTGTTTTTTAAATGTATGTTTCACTAATCTCCTTCCAACAAAAACATAAAAATGAGAAATTATGATTGATAGCATGCATCTCCTCGTAAAGTGTTAATTAATATTTTTTTGTACTGACACTAATGGATAGACAATTTGATAACGAACATTTTGGTAGATTTATTTTTTTCAAAAGACCAATATTCGATTTTATAAAGATTTTATTCTAAAATCTGGGCGTATTCACTACTGTAATTCATGCGCCGCCGACAGTGCCGCTAGACCAATAGGAATGCTCATATCTCATTCTGATTTTTTGGTCAGGGTACGGCCTTAATGTCATTGTTAGTTTTAATAAATGTGTCTCGATAATACCTACTATCATCTAACAAAATGTAACTGTGTATGGTAAATAAACGATTTTTATTTTTACTTTTACACACCAGGCAGAACCAGAGCCAGAACTATCAGTAGGCCATAAATGATAAATGATTTTATTTCTGTAAGTTGGTTTGTACAAACACTGTTACATGTCGATCATATTTTTTAAAACTAGATGAGGTCGGCGTTTCCTATCTGACTACTCTGAGACGAAAGGCCGAAAAAAACTCAGAGGTAAGTCTCTTTTAAAGTCCAGGCAAAATCTTGGTTAGATCATGTGAAGACCATGTAGACTGATGTCTGAAATGGTCCTTTGTGGAAAGAACCAGCCAGATTGAATGGACCTGTCCAGTCAGTGCACGCATTTGTCAATAACCGAGCAGCTCAACTCAGAATTTAAGGAGCTCAACGATTCGACGAACAATACCAAAGAAAGGACATTCGGGTAGGCCGCATAAACTACTCAAACTGCCAGACCATGATTAAAAACTAAGATAAATTTAAATTAAAACAAAAAAAAAAGAATGATCCACATAGTCTTCACATTCACAATATTCATTCGCACATTCATCTATGCGGGAATCACACCCGCTATCAAATCACTTTCTTGCTGGGATAGCGTACTATACTCGTTATTATCGCACGAAGCGAACGAAGGGCGCCGCACCGCGCGGATCTCAGGGGAGTGGGTTCGCATTCCAGAGAGGTTCACAGTTACTTTGACCAACCACGATCATGTTAGCAATCTATTATACCTTTAGTAGTTCATATTCGATCTTAAGGTTTTAGCTACACTTACAATATAACGTTTTTGCTCAGTATTGCTCTTGATAGCAATCAAAGCATAGTGAATTTCTGGCAATGACTTTTACAAGCATCTGCTTGAGCTGTATCTTACGAACTTAAATTATGAAATCAGGCGATGTAGGAATAATCAAGAAGGAGCTCGCTTCGGAAGCTCTTCATCTCTATATAATTAATTAATCTTTTATATTGTATAAGTACTTACTACTGGAACTTGAACTTACTTAGTACTTAACTACCTACTTGTATTATTTATAGCAATTAATTTTATGTAATTTTTTTTCTTTGTTTAAAAACTGCCGCGCGTGTGCCGCTTGTGACCTCGCGCCTCTAGGCACATACCTAGTTTGCCTTAGGGATAATCCGCCTCTGACCTTGACCTTGTAGTACCTTCTTCAGTTCTTTCAAACTAAATCATAAAACATTAAACACCGCGTAAAAGGGAGTAAGCAATATTTTAGCGAATCCCTAATTAAGCTTTCGAGTAAAGGCAACTAGGAATGTCATATATGTGTTCAAATTAGAATTTGCAAGAGTAAATAATTCAAAGTGAACGGCAGATTTTGTACCGCACACTTTTTACCCGACTGCCGAAGGAGGGAAATGTGTTTATCAGTCTATGTATGTTTGTTCCTATGTGGCATTCTAGATACCAAACGCGTTGACTGATTTTGATGATTCTTATGTCAATCGATTCGTCTTAACCCTGCGAGTGTCACTGGCTACATTAAAATTGGAAAATAACCTTTTGCGGGGGATTTTTTTTTTCCTTCTTTTGTTGTTCGTTTATAGAACTTGTACCACTTATTAAGGCTACTAAGCAATTTGTTTTCATGTAAGTTTACTATTTTTAGAACTTCGGTTTAAATAATAATATCAATAAAAAGATTATAATAAATAAACGTAATAAAATCGTACACTAAACGCAGTTATGTTTTAAGAAGTTGCATTATGTATTATAACACAAATATTGAAATGATAATTAATTATTTAAAAATAGAAATAACATTAATCATAATCAAACTGTTGTAGTCCGCTGCTGGATATAGGTATCTCCTAATGCCCTGAGTAGGTACAATCCTCATCTCAATCTTGGTAAGTAAAACACAACAAAGATAAACAATTACTTTACACAACAATATGTTACAATATGCAACATATACCTAACCTTCATAACCTTAAAAAAATAAAACTGGTTATAACTTAAACGTCCCAAGTTCTAAAATCTAAGAGTTTAAAAAGAGATTATCTATCATATTAACTACCAATATAAACAAAAAATATCCCAAAAAACGAAATTTTATTAGCGGTACGATATTCCCATACAAGCCTGCCATTCGCGTTTTACTGACGTAATATATTAATTAGTATCCAGAAAACCCGAAGCAAATTTCGTCAAAAGCAAAGCGAGGGCCTAGGGTGCTTATGTAGTACTTGACCAAATATAGATTGTACTTATAAAAAAACCGGCCAAGTGCGAGTCGGACTCGCGCACGAAGGGTTCCGTACCATTATCGCAAAATCACGAATATTTATTTTATTTTCTTTTTAGTATTTGTTATTATAGCGGCAACAGATATACAATCATCTGTGAAAATTTCAACTGTGTAGCTTTCACGGTTCATGAGATACAGCCTGGTGACAGACAGACAGACAGACGGACCGCGGAGTCTTAGTAATAGGGTCCTGTTTTTACCCTTCGGGTACGGAACCCTAAAAAACAAAGACGAAACAAGAGATGATATCCCGCGACACTTGACCCCTCAACTGCCTCAACTGTCGCGACGTTTTTTATGGAGCGTTCTAGAGACCAAACGTGTTGGCCGATTTTGATGATTCTTACGTCAATGGATTCGTCTTAACCCTGCGAGTGTCACTGGCTACATTATAATTGGAAAAGAAAAATGGCGGTTCTTGGGCGCCATTTTGTGGGGGACAATATTACATCGTGTGGGGTATCAAAATAAAGGGTTTTAAGAGGTGTTTTCAAAAATATATAACACTTCTATGTTTAAATGTAACGAATTTTAAAATAAAATTAACTAAAAAGTTGTAAATAAAAAAAAGTTATTATAAGATATCAAAAAACCCGACTGCTTAAAAAGCGAACTACCAAGACGTAAACAAGAAGAAAATCAAGCTGTACCAGTCGAAGGATACATCTGGTTTTGGTCAGCCAGCTCGCGAATATGTGTCCTCCGACTGCACAGCTTGATTTTCTTCTTGTTTACGTTTTTTAGTTCGCTTTTTAAGCAGTCGGGATTTTTGTTTTTTTTATTAACTTTTTTTTACTATTATGTCAGCTAATAAAACAGAGTGGTCAAGCCCGAGACGTGAAAACATTTTTGTTTAAAACTGTACCTACTGTAAATGTACAGGTACATTTGGTCTAGGTGTAGTAACATAATAGGTAAAACCCTGCTTAACGTGTGTTGACTGTAAAAACATGCTCAAACATTTTGCTAATCAGTGCTGATTTATTGAATTTTGAGCAACATAGTTGCAATAACATGTTTCTGTGATAATGGAGGCACAAGGCAGCATGTTGGCAAGTTGCAAGTTTGCTATTTGAAGAAGAATGGCTAATACAAACATTGTTTTCAGCAATGTTTTAAGTTGATATCAACATTTTTATTAACCATGAATGGCTTTGCTCCATACCCACCCACTGTATTACAATATGCAGGCAGGATGTGACTGTATCCTATTTGATAACATATTGTTACAATGGGAAAGTATTATTATAATTTTATCAGGTCTGTAATGAACATCTTAGGACCCAGGACCTTTGAAAGACATGCCAGGGGTTGAAGTCGACTCGCAGAGGTCTTAAACACACTAGCAGCTAGTTAGCTGATGTGTGTGTTTTGAATATCTTGGAGATATCTAATCTGTTCAATTATATGTTGAAAAATTATAATTGTTTCAGTAAACACTTGAGATAATGTAACAGCTAAGAAAAGGATTAATAGGAATCAAGTTTTAGAAAGTTAATTATGTTGTTTAAATTTTTTATCAGTAGGTAGTTATTTAGCACTATTCAGTCAATTCAGTATTAGTTGTGTAATGGTTTAAATTTTTAATTCAAGAATACAAGTCATTTATCAAATAAAAATAACAAAAAATATGATCTGCTAATTCAAAAGCCAATAAAATAGTTTGTAATTTTTGTGAACTTCAAAAAAAGGAGGAGGTTCTCAAATTGGTTGTTTCTTTTTTTTTTGTTGTTCCTCAGTACTCCGAGATTCATAAACAGATTTGGAAAATTCTATGTGTATTTGAATGGCCATACAAGATTGGTAATCAATGAAAATCCTATTCTGATGATGGAACCCATGAGGTATTGAGGGCACTCCTCAAATATTATAAGCATTAAATATAAAACCATTTGTTTTCATTTTTAAATATCAAACTAGATTCCAATCAGAAAAACTGACAAAAATACTTGAGCACCTATAACATATAAAATATACCTATAACATTTAAAAAATATGACCTTTTTTAGGCTCTGGGTGTTTGTGTATGTGAGTTTATATGTTTGTAAACGCACCCACGATACAGGAAGAAAATCCAAGTGAGGGCAAAGATTAAAAAAAAATAGATCTGTTAGTCTGTAATATTAAATTACACCTGCATTCCCTAGATGGATAGTCTAGTAGAACTATATTTACCCAGTAATGTTTCTATTCCAAGTAACTATTGTGCCTTCTGGCACTGGTGCTTCAAGGCACAGGTTCCTTTGCCCTACATTGGGTCTCTGAATGATCTCTGAATTGGCTGCAAGACCCTGCACATTAGCTATTTTTGTGTCAATGTTGAAGGTGAAGATAGCATTGTGTAACTGTCTCTTTCACTCGCTAACGTTTGTCCCATCATCCTATCTCGCTTACTCTATGCAGTATACTCGATGACAAACTGTTTCTTTCGCAATGGTTGGCTTGGCAGAGCCAACTTCAGAGATATAAAGATTGTGACTACTATATTATTATTATAATTGTTGTGTGTTCCACTTCCAGACCACAAGTTCATTCTATATTTAAATTCATGGTTATTCTTGAAACATGTTATTACCATGCCATTTTTTTATCTAGGTAGGTAAGTATATACATGTAACTGCAATTAGATTATTAATAATTTTATTCAGATTCATAGAGTTTTTGTAAAGGTACCTACTGCCATCATTGTGTTAACCAATTGTGATACAATACAGAGCCATATATGATCAAAGCATAATCTTATTAGAATTTTATCAAGCTGGCTGGCTGGATATATGATACCTACAATCGTGCAAAATGGTGCTACAATTTACTTTTAGGTAGGCACCTATTAAAAACATGTGTTGCGATTTCCGGCGTACCTACATACAAAACGGAACAAAGCAAGCACATATCTAATTTTAAGAGCTAAACTTCAACGAAAGTAGGTATAATACTCAGATCAATCTGAGGTATAATATAGCATAGGTCCACAGTAAACAATATGCTGGTGATTATGGAGAAATTCTTCAATGAAGGCTGTTGGATAGCCGCCATCACAGATGTTTTTCAGAAATGTTTGAGGATAGAACGAAATTGATAAAAATCGAGTAACAATGAAATTTACTTACTTTTATCCAGCCTGCTTCAGTTGGTTCCCTCAATAATACAAATGCAGGCTACACGAGCGTTACTGGTGATACTAAGGTCTCAAGAAGTGCAGTCTGGGTCTGCACTTCTGCAGTGCCACGAACGAACGAACTGTCGTGTCGTCGACTGTCGAGTGCACAATGCAAGCCAGCAAGCAAGAGCCCTATCTTTCGTGGTATAATTCGAAACTAATTCATTTCAAGAGGAATTCCCAACCGTAGAGCATTCGTCGACAAAAACAAAAACTAAACTTTAATGCAATACTTTAAGCGGGTACCATAGAGAATGTATAATAACGTATGTAAAATAAAAAGAAAGAAAAATGTGTCTACCCTATATTGGCCTTTTATAGCAGCTAAGCAGAACTTTTTAAGAACCAGATAGAGTAACCCGACGCGACAATTAGAAAAAACCATAACGGCAAAACAACTTATTATACTCACTCCAACTCATTAATTAATTAAGTAGTTACCTATTGTTTCTTTCTACAGGATTCATCCCTCATCATTATATTATAGTAAGGCATTACAAAAATAGACGGTGTGGTTGTGGTGTAACCAGAGTGTAACCAACATGGGCCAAAGAATGCCATCCATGCCATAGCCCATAGTTTTAAGAGGGGGCTTACCCTACCATAAACTAAAAATTTCAATAAAGTTAATTATTAAACATGCAACACTAAAATAATCTGTCATTGCCAAATTTCTGTCAATCGATGTTGACGTTTAGTTGACAAGTTGACATTTCAACGTAACACACGTGTTTACACTTTACAGTACTGAGTACAGTGTGTGTACTTTGGGTCAACCGATAATGAATTATTATTTCGCAGTAAAATCCTAATGTGATTAAGAAGCAACAAAATGAATTCAAAGAAAATCGCCAAGAATCCTTCCTTAGCTTACACAAGCCACCCGGACTATAGGAAACCTCCAAAAATCGCAAATCCGGTACGTAACCTATGATATTGTTTTTTTCTTGATTTTATGCTGTTTTATTGTTTATGTGGTTGATTCTGACGACTGAGAATAATTTACTCTTTGTTTTTAGCACCTACAATGTCTTGGAGCACCTCATATAGACTCGTTTAACTATATGTTGCAAGATGGTTTGCAAGCAGCTATAGCGGATCTCGTGCCCTCTGAATTTGAGTTACCGAGTGGAGAGAGGGTTAAAATAACGATAGATGAGGCTGGATTTGCTAAGCCCAGTGTCCCTATGGAGGCTGTTGGTGTAAAAAATCAGACAGTACTACCAACGGAGTGTAGACAGCGGGCTGCAACTTATAAGGGAGATTTTAAGATCCGTATGACCATGACTATTGATGAGAAGTCTATCACTATAGACAGGTCTCTGGGATCTCTACCGATTATGGTGAAGGTGAGGTTTTTACTATCTTAATTATTATTAGGTATTTAGATGTCAAAGGCGTTTTTTGTTTGTATGGGGGTAATCTCTGAAATTGTGACAGCATGGTATTTTTCTAGTCATTTTATACTAAATAAATTTCATTCTAAGCGATTCTTAAAAAAATATCCGTTTTCACATAAGCAACTGAATAATATAATCCTGTTGATTTTAGGGTTCTATACACAAAGGGTAAAAACAGGACTCTAACACTAAGACTCTGCGGTCCGTCTATCTGTCTGTCACCAGGCTGTATCTCATGAACTGTTATAGCTAGATAACTGAAATTTTCACAGATGATGTATTTCTGTTGACGCTATAACAACAAATACTAAAAACAGAATAAAATAAATATTTAAGTGTGGCATCCATACAACAAACAAGATTTTCTGCAGTTTTTTTGCGATAATGGTACGGAACCCATCGTGCGCGAGTCTGACTCGCACTTGGCTGTTTTTTCTTAAAGTTATTTACTATGGTAAAATGTGTAAGCCCATGTTCTACTCAATTTTATTATTATACTAAAAACAACAACAAACGAAATGCGTTATTTACAATATTTAATCACAGATTTTTCTTTTTTTTAGTCAAAAATGTGTCACTTAGCAGACTTATCTCCTGAGGAGTTGGTACAACACAATGAACATTCTGATGAGTGGGGTGGATATTTTATTGTCAAGGTAATTATTACTTTCTCTTAAGTTTTATCCAAGTGGCATTTTTTGTACCAAAGGTGTTTTCTCACAATGGGCCTCATCAGAAGCCCCAATCATATGACCCATGGTCACCCAAAAGGGAATGGAGAGGGCTATGCTCAGAGTTTCCTTATGTGTTATTGAATTGGAAATGAAGATCTCCACAAGAGAAACAGGGTTAACATAATATTAACATTATAAGCGGGATATTTACCATGTTTACTGTTTGTAGCGAGTTTCCGATATTTTGGTGCTGTTGCAAGCACCATGATCACGGATAATCTGAAGTCATTGCGGGTGGGTGTTTATGAGGAGACAAAACGGTCTACCCTCTTTCTTGTTCGTTTTTTGCACTCGGTACCGCTACCATTGTCACTCACAACTCGATTCTGTTCTCGACAAACGAAACTCACTGTGTCCGCTCGCGAACTTTTTACGGCACTTTAATATCCCGCTTATAATGTTAATATTAGTGTTAGTGACCATGACAGTTTAAAAACTTATAGGGTTAACATAGCCTGAAGAATTACCAAACTTAAGTAGTAGTAACTGGCATTGGGTAGAGCACATTGCTCGCAGAACGTATGGTCCTCGCACCAGAAGATGCTGTGTTGGAACACCTCACAATAAGTGAGCCGATGACTCACTGGACCTGTGGTTGTGGTGACACTTGGAGGAGGCCTATGTTCGGCAGTGGACATCTTTCGGCTGAAGTGATGATGTTGAATGATGGGTTTTATGCATGTGGCATTATTTGGAAAACAGGCGCACCACCCACAAAATGGTCAAATGTCTAAAGAGATTGCATTGTAGTAGTCGTGCCCAAGAAGGACAGTCGTGCTGACTCGGCCAACTACAGACCCATCTCTGTAACGCCCATACTCTGTATGTAAGAGTATGGAGTGAGTACTTACTAATTAACATTAAGCTCCCGGCATACGTAGAAACTAACGATATCCTCAGCGACCGCCAATACGGCTTCCGCCGAAATCTGTCTACTGGGGATCTTCTAGCGTAGGCCATTTTCATATGACTTGAGGCCATCGAGAGGCACGGGGAAGTGCTTGCCGTCTCCCTCTACATCTCAAAGGCTTTCGATAGGGTCTGGTACGAAAGCCTTATTGAAAAGCTTAATTCATTTGGTCTGCCCGGTAGCCTGTGAGATTGGATTGCAGACTTCCTGAGAGATCAGTCCATTCGAGTGGTAACCGACGGCTGCTCCTCGGACCAATTGGATATTAATGCCAAGGTCCCTCAGGGGTCGGTACTCTCAGCAACATTATTCTTGTTGCACATTAACAATCTGCTAAAACCCGGCACCTTTGGGTAGGCAGACGACAGCACTGTTGCTGAGAGACACTTGTCCAACGCACGGGCTACCGGCCCGCAGTTCCGGTGTCTCCGTGAGGCCATGGTGGAGCGTTTGAACTTGTCCTTGCAAGCAGTCTCCGAATGGTAAAGGTACTTCACACTGGAACAGCTGCTCAACTTGTATCAAGCGCAATTTCGATCATGCAAGGAGTACTGTTCTCATATCTGGGAAGGATCTGCCAAATACCAGCTTGAGCACTACAGTCGCTCGAAAAGCGGGCCAAGAAAATCAGCGGCAATGAGGCACTGGTCAAGTCAAAGCTTGTCGGTTTTTTATCGGTTACATTTCGGGGACTGTGCGATGGAATTGCATGATTTAATGCCGCCCAGCCCGTTCCATCATCGGACTACCAGACGTACGGCGATGCGTCATCGGTACATACGTCGGTGGACGCATACGCACAAAACATTTTGGGGATACTTTTATTATGCGTACAGCTAAGGAGTAAAATTCCCTGCCGGAGTCTGTGTTTCCCGATACCTACAATCTGTTTTTCTAGGCAAGCGTGCTTCACCTTCGACCACATCATCGCTTACCATCAGGTGAGATAGTGGTCAAGCGCGAGACCATTATTAAAAAAATTAAAAAGTTTTGGAAAAAATGTTTTCACAAAAAACCTTCTTGATTTCATTACTTACGTATTTGTTAAATGTATCCCCTCTTTTTCATTTCCAGGGTCATGAACGTCTAGCCCGTATGCTACTGGTAACGAGACGTAACTACCCGGTGGCCATCAAGCGATCGGGCTGGAGGATGAGAGGAAACCTGTTCTCTGACTACGGTGTCATGGTCCGCTGTGTAACCTCCGATCAGACTAGCACTGTGAGTAGACTAAACTGATAATATTATTTTAATGTAATGGGTCTTTTAGTAATAGTAGTACTAGTACTAATCTGACAAGCTTGAAAACCTGGTGGTTAGATTATTGGAATCTTCGGGTTATTGGATGGTTTGGAAATTCAAGATACCTGAAATGAAACTATCATAATGTACCAATTTAATAGAGAACTGTGGGGAAGACGCGGGCGGAGTGTGCAGAATTTCTGAATGTTCTGAAGTACTAACGGTGCCTATGCTAGTGTTCTTTGTAAATGAAATGAAAGAGGTAGTACCATCCTCATACCTATAATGTGACTTTCTGTGCACTCAATTTAGTGTTGTAAAAAAGTACACAATATCATATAATATGTTCAATCAAAAATAACTTTAATTGGTAATAAGGATTTCAGTAAGGAATCATCAATTCACTGAAAACAGTGAATAAGAAGCACTTTTAATCACTATTTTGGTGTTTGAATTTAGAACACACCAATATATTCGACCTCCATCTCAATACTATACAACCTCCTTGCGCAAGAAATACTCGATACAAACTCCTTGTGCAAAGAATACTCGACATACAAACTCCTTGTGCTATACGCTTAAATCTTTCTTTTTCTCGTAGAAATGGTATAGTAAGCCACTCATGAATAAAATGGATTTATATCGAGGTCCATGAATCACTCGCGTCCCTCAGGATTATAATGACTGAATCACTCCCTACGGTCGTGATGCAGTCGTTAGGATCCTTCATTTGCTCGTGATTCATCTATGGCCCTCGCTTGAAATCTGTCCTTTATTCACCAATTGCATAATATGCTATTATTAATTACCTGACGTACAAAAGACTTAATTAGGGTGCTGATATTGCAGATTGAACTGATATTGACATTTCCGAATGGACGGTAGAATTAATTATTATTAAATTTATTGTTTTCTTTGACTTTCGAAAGTGCCGCTTAATGAAATTTTGAATAAAGAAATTTTGATTTGATTTTGATTTGATGTCCACAAGCGGCGTAATCACTTACCAACTGATGAGCCGCCTGCTCGTTTGCCGTCTATGACTAAAAAAAATAACTTCTCATTGGTAAATTAAGTAGGGATATACAAACTAAATAGCGCAGTGATGGCCACTGGGTAACGGCCACGACTTTATACAAGTTGTAGGTCGTAACCGAACCCAGGCAGGCGCTTTACTTTGTGTTTATTTTTTTCATCACTACTGCTCTCGAAACGGTGAAGGAAAACATCGAGAGGAAACCGGCATGTCCTAGAACCAAAAATTCGAAGACATGTCACACCAACCCGCACTGGGCCTGCGTGGCTCATTAAAATAATTGTCAATGTTGTTACAGAACAACGTCCTCCACTTCCTGAACAACGGTACCTGTAAGCTGATGTTCTCATACCGCAAGATGATGTACTACGCTCCCCTACTGCTAATCATGAAGTGCTTGGTGGACTGGCCCGACCACTACATCTACCGACTGCTGCTGCACGGTCGCAAGAACGATCTGTACTATGTGAAGTAAGTCTAAAAGAATTTTACCACGGATTAATGCGATGCTGGATGTCCTGCGCGTGCAGTATAATAATATTTTCAGGATGCTGTTGCGACTGGCCCGTTTCTGCAGCGCATCGGTTATGTTTGCTGATACCCACACAGATGGCTTCCAAGCCATAATGCGCAAAAAAACTTCGTCGCTGCTGTGCAGAGTGCGGAGTAGTCGCAACTGTATAATGAGAGCTATACGTCTGATATCCGATTTTTTGTGCGGAGGAGGATTCGATAGGAAACCTTCCTGGCTGGTCATCCTCGGCACGCAGTGTTTATAATTTGGAATTTTAATCAATGATACTAACACTAGAATATAAGCTTTTTGTAATACTAACCCAATATGGATCACTGTAGTCCGAAATAAATGAATTTAAATTTATCAAAATGTTGACATCCATGCAGGTAAAATTTGCGTCACGGGCGATGGCGCGCTACTGTTTATGTATAAGATTTACTAATGCGCAGTCATTCGTAGCCTTCTTTTTTAATTATATTGATTTAGCCAAAAATCTTCCAAGACACGTTTGGAAGGATAAAGTACAATTCCCACCAATCGGCACGCATTGCTTCGGATCGGAAAGGATATGAACGGATGCGGCGACAGCCGATCGCGTCCGGCAGGATGTCGACGCATACGAACGGCTACGTACGTGTTCCGACGCTTGCGAATGTATCCGTGTCTGCGCCTGTATGTTCAATTCTGGTGATATGCTATTGCACCAAAAAAAATAACTTTTTCTTCTAATCCATGATTGCATGGGTGACGTCAAAAGACAGTGCCTTTTCGAGAATTCGTGGTGCCGCCGCCCGCCGCCCGGCCACAGGTAAGAGCGCACGCGACAGCAGCCGAACGAAGCCGATCGCGCGCCTCATCATGCTTTCGGCTCCGAAAACCTTTTGTAAACCTCTCATAAAATATATCTTTCAACAGTTGCATACAAAACATGCTCCGCGAGCTTCACGAGGAAGGCCTGCACTCTTCCCACGAGTGCCGCTCATACCTGGGCCGCATGTTCCGCCCCAAGCTGTACGAGCTGCCGCCCTGGGCCACAGACCTGGACGCCGCCGACTTCCTGCTGCAGCGCTGCGTCATGATCCACCTGAAGGAGCACAAGGACAAGTTCCACGCGCTAGTGTTCATGGCGCAGAAGCTTTATGATCTGGTGCAGAACAAGTGTAAGGTGAGCACTGTCTATGTTATATGGACCCTATAGAAAAAAAACCGGCCAAGTGCGACTCGGACTCGCGCACGAAGGGTTCCGTACTTGGTAAATTGTTGTTTACGATTGATGACGTATAAAAAAAAAAAACTACTTACTAGATCTCATTCAAATCAATTTTCGGTGGAAGTTTACATGGTAATGTACATCATATATTTTTTTTAGTTTTATCATTCTCTTATTTTAGAAGTTACACTTTTTACCACATTGGAAGTGTCTCTCGCGCAAACTATTCAGTTTAGAAAAAAAATCTATTAGTAACCTCTGTGGGGATGTAGTGTTATTGAAACAACTGTTCTCAAGCGATTACCTTTAATTACTGACTGCAAGAGTATAAGTGTGTTAATATATTAATAGAAGATACATTCATATGGATAGGGTCATAGACCTTATACTATAGGTAGTACTACTACACCTCACCTCAGGGGTGATAGAGAAAAAAAAAAAATAGTTTACAATTTTTTTTTTTTTTTTTTTTTATACGTAAATATAACTTAATAACATTTCTTATGTTACCAAAGGTTTGGTTCTATTTTTATGGATTAAATAGGTTTTATTAATTTTTAATATTTCTACATTAACACCTAAATCATTTAAAACAACAAATGGTCCCTCCCATTGAGGATCTAACTTATTAGCTATTTCATTTCTAATTAAAATTAGTTGTCCTTTACTGTATGTCACATTATTTAAAGACTTATCATAACAACTCTTACGGTTTTGTTTACTTATAAGTAAATTATTACGAGCATCTTGATGTGCTACTTGTAACCTATACTTAAGATCTAAAGGATAACTTTCTGGATTATACAATGGTTCTATGTACTGACTAACTCTAGATGGTACTATACTAGCTCTACCAAATACCAGTTCGAATGGTGTGTACTTTGTCTCTGTATGAACAGTATTGTTGAAACTATAACACCAAAATGGTAGCCAGTGACTCCATGTGTCTTTTTGGCCATTACACTGTATTCGTAAAAACGATCCTAAATTTTTATGTGAATTTTCGAGCGCACCGATGGATTGATGGTGATACGCTGTAGACATTAATTTATTTATACATAAAAGTTTACATACCTGTTCCATTACTGACGATACAAATTCTGTTCCACGATCAGTTGCGATGGTATTAGGTATTCCAAATCTTAAAATAAAATTATTAACTAATGCTTTAGCAATACTTACGGTTTCCTTCGTTTTCAAAGGATAGGCCTCTACGAACTTAGTAAGCTCGCACTGCAGTGTCAAAATATAACAATTTCCTTCAATGTCTTTTCCTAATGGACCTACGACGTCCAGATAATTTTTTTCAAAAGCATGTGAAGCTGTTGTAGTTATCTCCATGGGCGCCTTGATATACTTACAATGCTTCATTTTCTGACATTTAATGCATTTACTCACAAATTGTGTAATATCGTTGTCTAAGCCTGGCCAGTAAAAATGTCTCTTAATATTATTGGTCATCCTACGTACTCCTGCATGTCCTGCGGTAGGTAGTAGGTGAAAGTCATGTAAAATATACTTTCTTTCTTCTTCATTATAAATTCTCCTAACTCCTCTCAATACATAAATACGTGGACCGGTCCAATCCTTATTGTCTTTTATCTCTTTTAATACATCTTTAATAAAACTCTCATATTCCTTATTTTTTACTATGCATAGCTCATTTATACCTATTCGTTTACAAAAATGACCTAACTTAGTCACAAATTCGGCTCGCGTAAGTTGTGCTCTAAAGTTAAGATTAATATACAACATCTTCTTTCGATTGTTATAAATAAAACATTCCTTTTCTTCATCTATATTGTTTTGTCTTTTTAATTTATTTAATTCATCACTTCCTATAAAACTTATTTCTACAGAATTATTCGGAATTTTTAGTACCTCAACTACTCGTGGTTGATCAGGCCACGTTTCGCCTCGTTTACTAAAACTAGGTGTATCCAATTGTTTTCCTACATCTAAACGTTTTTTCTGAGCTCTAGTCATAACTAAAGAAATTTCATTATGCATCTGTTTTAAAGTATCCGATGTTATATTAATTCTAGATAATGCATCTGCTACGCTATTATCTTTTCCTTTTAAATATAAAATTTTAAAATCGTATTCTTCTAGTGCTAGTCTAAATTTAAGTAGTCTGCTAGATGGGTCCTTCATTGAAAATAAATATATTAAAGGCTTATGGTCTGTCATAATTGTGAATGATTTACCGTATACATAGGGTCTAAAATACTTTACAGCCCAAACAATTGCAACTAACTCCTTCTGAATGGTTGGATAATTGAGTTCAGCTTTATTCAGAGGTCTGCTAGCATAAGCTACAGGTTTCATATTTTTATTGCACAAGACTGCTCCAATAGCCGT
Source organism: Orthosia cruda (assembly GCA_964057195.1). Classification (NCBI taxonomy): domain Eukaryota; kingdom Metazoa; phylum Arthropoda; class Insecta; order Lepidoptera; family Noctuidae; genus Orthosia; species Orthosia cruda. Next base: position 4,559,576 of record OZ059827.1, read on the forward strand.
CCCTGACGCATCTGTTTGAATGACAAACTCATTATTTTCAGAAAAATCTGGAAAATCTAATACTGGTGGTGTACTTAAAGCATGTTTCATTGCTTCAAACGCACTTTGACACTCTTCAGTCCAAACAAATGGTACATGTTTTCTAGTTAATTTATTTAATGGACAAGTTATTCTTGCAAAGTTTTTAATGAATTTCCTATAATAGTTACAAAATGCTACAAATCTTTTTACTTCATCAGTATTACTTGGTACAGGGTAATTTTTCAATACTTCTACTTTAACTGGGTCGGGTAAGACTCCATTTTCTGATACTAAATGCCCTAAATAAAGAATTTCTTTCTTTAAAAAATTACATTTTTCTGGATTTAATTTTAAATTAATTTTCCTAAGTCTTTCCAAGACGTCTGTTAAGTTTTTATTATGGATATCTAAATTTCTCCCAAAGACTACTAAATCGTCTAAATATATAAAACATTTATCGTATGTTAACCCAGACATAGCAACTGACATTACTCTACTAAAAGCACTCGGACTTGTTTTTAATCCCATAGGTAGCCTCTTCATCTGGTATTGCCCAGTACTAGTTGTGAACGCTGTATACTCTCTACTGTTTTTATCTAAAGCTACTTGGTAATATCCTTGATTAAGATCTAAATGCGAAAAATAGACTGAGCCAGAGAGCGAATCCAAAATTTCCGTAATACTTGGCAAAGGAAATTTATCGTCTACAATACGGTCATTAAGCTTCCGATAATCGACCACTAGTCGCCATTTTTTATCGTTGCTGCTTTTTTTTGGTACCAGTAAAACAGGACTCGACCACTCACTCTTCGCCTCTTCTATAATGTCATTGTCAATCATTTTTTGAATTTGCCTATTTACTTCATTTTTCAAAGAATGCGGCAATCGGTACTGCTTCGTATAAACCGGACTTGTATTTGGTTTTATAGTTATGGATTGTTCATAAACATTTGTAGTCGTTAACTTATCACCTGGTAAAAAGAAAACATCCGAATATTTAGAACATAATTCTTCAATAGATTTCCGTTCGTCCATTTTTAAATGATTTAAATTTAAAATGTTTAATAAGTTCTTTGCTCGTTCTAAACTGTTAGTGTTTGATTTAAAATTGCATAAGTGATACTCTTCAATTGAATATATCTGTGGTTGAAAAGTTGGTAGGTAAATATCCTGCTCGTTAGTGTTCAAAATTTTAACCGGTAATCTATTATTTTTTATTCGTCCAATACATCCCGCTAGAAAAACATTTTCCGCTAACTGCTCACTATGGATAATACAGTCATTCATATTCTCAATATTTAATAGTAAATAATGTATCGACTCACTTCGTGCTGGGATATGTAACACCTCAGCTGAGTAATCTATGACATCACTTAGTTCTAATGAATAATACTTTCCATAATTAGATAGGTTAATGACATTAGTTTCTAAGTTTATATTTGAAGCGTACTGACAAAGAAAGTCTAAACCTAATATTCCATCTGCCTTTAATGGTATGTTATCAAAAACATGAAGCTTGATATTAAAGTCAACAAAGTGTTGGTCATCACGATGAGTCAAACTAAGTTGAACAAACCCTGATGAACTAATTTTACCTCCAATACCATTTATGATGGTTTCATTTCTAATTACTGCACTATTGTATGGTAACGCATCTTTTTTAATTACGGACAAAGATGCTCCGGTATCTATTAACCAATAATATTTCCTATTACCTATGTATAATGCTAAAAATTTTGCCTTACCTTGCAAAGCTAAAATGTTATGTTTAAGATCGAAAAAACTGCATTTCGTTTGTTGTAGGCATACTATCGTTCTTATCTTGTTCATGGTTGGAATAAAATATTCTATTGGTACGACCTTTACTACGAGTTTCATTACTCGATCGATTCTCGTTCGAAGTTTGATAATCTCGTCCACGTCCGTTACCACGATAGTTATGGGATGATCGCCCACGTGAGTTATTGAAATCACGTCTGCCGAAGTTATTAGAATTGTGACTAAAATTACCTCTCAAATTATTTGAATTATGCTGATAATGATGTCCTCGACTGCGTTGGTTTAACTGCTGATTATGAGAACCACGGCCATTCCTAAAGTTGTTGTTATTGTTATGAAACTTACCTCTTCCGCGGTGTGAAAACTGCATGACATTTTCGTTGGTCGAAGTCGATGCCGATGTCAACTCTTCGTCTTTCGCTGCCTGGATCGCGTCCTTTAAACTGTCATAGTTACGTGCAGCAATAATCGTACTTAGTCTCGAATCCTTCAATCCATCTGCGAATCGCTTAATTGCCAATTTTTCGTTTATGGGCTTGAGTACGGAATAACTATCAGAATTACCATTTGCTTGCGATATGGTCAGATTAGTAAATAACTTTTCTAATTCTGTTCCAAACTGATCAATTGTACGCCAACCTTGCGTTGCGTTTTGTAATCGTGATTGTATTGCAGTAAACGATTTTTTAGGTAAAAGTGCAACACGTAAATCTCTGACAAAATCGTTCACAGATGTGTAATTATTGGTTATACGTAATTTAGCATTTTCTGATAATCTACTTTTCAAAACGAATGTCATTAGTAATTTTTTCCCCGCTTCCGACAACATGTCTGCGTACATTTCTATAGAGTCAATGATACTTCTGATATTATTTTCGTTATTGGTCATTACAGGAATCAAACTACATGCCGTTTTTAAATCGAACTCCATGATTGATTCTGAATTTGCTTCAGAAATATCACTGTCACTATTACAGTCTGATTTAATTACAGTGCACAAAACATTAATTTGCGAATAACACGATTCTATTTCGTTTTTCGTAACTGATAATGATTTTAACAATTCTGATTTTACTCCTGGTTTTGTAGATAATAGCTTTATTAATCCTTTACTTTTCTCATAAATTGTTTCAACCTCACATAATTTATTCTTAATAACATTACCCTTAAATCGTGTTTTTCCTTTTTTAATTAAATATTTCCTTATTGATACAAGATCATTTAAGCAATGTAACAATTCATCTTCCATTCCCTCATGCAAAAGTAATCTATATTAACTAAACCATTTAATACATACCCGATTCTCACAGTGAATTACTGTAGTAGGGAACACAGCGTGTAAGATGATACATGATGATATACGATCACCCAAAACAAACTTAAACTGCTAATTTATCTTAGAGTTCATTATTTTAATTCTTAATGTCTATTATCATTTTATTGTCTCTTGATTTATATGATGATTCGCGTTTTCATTTTACGCACTATAATACGCACAACGCACTTGATACGCACTTAGTATGCACTTCACTAAAATAAATGATACCGCACAGCTGCCAGATGAGTATGATGAATACTCCGACTTCTACGTCATTGGAAGATTTACTTGCTCTTCTCCGCGAATTGCTCTGGAACGGTTGAACGATCGTCGCAGGCTGTTCTGCAAAATCTGGTCCCTGATCCAGGAATGGTGGCAATTCCTGTACTGCTTCCACGCAAAATATATAATGCCAAGACCCAGTAAAACGCAAATTACTATGAGGATAATACTGATCGTCGAAATATGTGCCTTCAATTCTTCAACGTGTGCATTATTGGACCCAGCAGAATTCTGGTTCACGAAGACCGTCTCCCTTTCTACGTTGGAACGACACATTTTCACTGATTTCCGGACGTTAAATTAACTTTTAAATGTACTTGATTCATTTTAATTACGAAAGTTCCATTATCCCCTAATATTTCCACGCCAATTTATTACAAAAGTTCAATTTATTTACTTTGCTTTGGAGCCGTAACACTACGCCGAGATAGAAAACGCGTCACGCGCCCCAAAAATGGCAAGGGTCGCCATGTGGGGATGTAGTGTTATTGAAACAACTGTTCTCAAGCGATTACCTTTAATTACTGACTGCAAGAGTATAAGTGTGTTAATATATTAATAGAAGATACATTCATATGGATAGGGTCATAGACCTTATACTATAGGTAGTACTACTACACCTCACCTCAATATAATTTTTGAAGACCTATCCATTGATACCCCCACACGTTTGGGATAGATGAAAAAAAAAATTGAGTTTCAGTTCTAAGTATGGGGAACCTCCAAAATTTATTGTTTTTTTTTCTATTTATGTGTGAAATTCTTAATGTGGTTCTCAGAATACATTTACTTACCAAGTTTCAACAGCATAGTTCTTATAGTTTCTGAAAAAAAGTGGCTGTGACATACGGACAGACAGACAGACATGACGAATCCATAAGGGTTCCGTTTTTTGCCATTTGGCTACGGAACCCTAAAAATGTAGAAGTTGTCGCGTAATAGGGAGCCGTTTGGACGCGTTTGGAGAGGAAATTTCGGTGCCATACTTTTTCTTCTTCAAGAGGGTATTTTAATAGGTGTTACTTTTGAAGGCGAAAGGATCTATCCCAAAAGCTTCGTTATAACCATTTCCTTTAAAGAAAGCTTTTCCAAGATGGCCGGCAAACTGACAGTTTGAAGTGTCTTGTTTTTAGCCAGTAATTTTAACCAAAAGTCGACATCTTCAAAGATTTTTGATTCCACTCGTGTGAAACAGCCCGCCCCTGCTTCACACGAGTGCTTCACACTCCGTCATTAAAATATCTTATCTTATTCGATCGCTATACATTTATTTACCTACTCTAATAAAAAGGGTTGAGAATCAATAACAGTAACTGAGGACCAAAACAACACTATCATGACCCACTGCTGGACAACGGACTACCTCTCGCTTTTATTTTTAATTAAAAAATAACTGGTGATTGGTTGTTGCCAGGTGGAAGGTGCTGATGCTGTTATGGTGCAAGAGCTCCTGGTGGGCGGTCACCTGTACCTCCAGATCCTGAAGGAGAGACTGCAGCAGCTCATCTCCATCGTCAGGATGCAGGTCTTGAGGAAGGCCAAGACTACCAAGAAACTTGTGATTGGACAGGTCAGTAAGAATATGTTTTTTTTTAAATTGTAGTGTATGTAGATATCAATAGATAAGCGCTATCTATTGAATCAACGTTACAAGCCGATAACAGAATTGTAACGTTGCCCCGTGCGCATACGTCGCTTGGTAATAAATACCGGTCCGAGTTGTGGGGCGATCAGTGCTGCCAACTTAGCGCTTTCAGCGCTAGATCTAGCGCTTTTTTTGTTCAATAGCGCGTTCTAGCGCCTAGCGCTAAATCTAGCGCTTTTTGAAGCTTTGGACTTTCTTTTGAAAAAAAGTAATTTCGCAAACTATCAACATCTAAACGACGTGTTGAGGCAAATTTCATCCACAGATAAATATAAATTCAAGTCCAAAACTGATCAAGACCAACCATATAATTCGGCGGCAGAAGCAATTGTAGTAGAATCAGATGATGGTGAATTAATTTATTTCCTTTATATTATGAAATAATTATATTAACACGTTATTATTTTATTTTATTATCACTAAAAAAGTACTATAATGCATTAACTCGTCTAAGACATATTTTGATTCAATAAAAAAATACGTTTATACGTCCATGTCTCAAATTATTTGGCGTTTTGCTTGTATTTGGCGCCGAATAAAGCTTATTTCTAGCGCGTTTTTAAAGAGCTAACAGCGCGTTTTTGCTTAGACGAGTTGGCAGCACTGGGGGCGATTAGTCGTTATCGGACCGTCGGCCAGTGCGCTGGTGCGTTGTCGAGGCAACTATTAATATTGATAAATGCGCATAATTTATGTTTAATGATCTGAGGGTAAGCTGTGATTGGTGTGGTAAGTCTTTGGTGATGTGTGATCGATTTTGAGGTACCGAAACCACGTAGCGTGTTGTCAGCTGAATCAAACTGAACAAATACTTTAAAATCTGAGAATCATTACATACATACATACATAAACTCACATCTTTTTCCCATGGGGGTAGGCAGAAACTACAGAACGCCACCTGCTACGATCCTTACATATTTCTTTTGTGATCTCAGATCAAGTAAAAAAAGGTAGATTCCGCACGGCCTATAGTTTAGGTGAAGCCACAAAACTCAGCCGATTCTTGTAAACACACGCGCTCACGCACACACAAGCAATAAAACTACACTGATTTTTGTTAGTATCTCACGGACCGTCGTGCAATAACTTTGCCTTAAAAATGCCGTCATGTGTTGTCAAGTGGTGCAAAAACAACACCATAGTGAACAAGAAGTCTTTAGGAGTATCGTTTCACACGTAAGTACACGCAGAACTATTTGTATTTTTGGTTTCCCAATATAATTTTGAAGTTATTCGGAACAGATAATGTTTTTTCCCGAAAATGACATATTGGGAGAGTGTTGCCAGTAATTATTATTTCTAATTGCCCAAAATGTGGGTAAGTAGGCAAAGTCAAACAAAAATAATTAAGTAGAGAGTTGACTTAATTAATGTTTATTTTCTACTAGCTGTCCCACGCGGCTTCGCTCCCGTCAACTGGCTACCTACCTACCCATCAACCCTACCTCTACATACATGATTGTTGTGTAATTAAACCGTTTACGCAGCGCACGCAACGGAAGCTCTCAAAAAGGAATAATTTTGCCCGTTTTTGCAACATTTTTCATTTATGCTCTGCTCCTGTTGGTCGTAGCGTGATGTTATATAGCCTATAACCTTCCTCAATAAATGGACTATCCAACACAAAAAGAATTTTTCAATTCCAACCAGTAGTTTCTGAGATTAGCGCGTTCAAACAAACAAACAAACAAACTCTTCAGCTTTATAATATTAGTATAGACTAGCTGTCCCACGTGGCTTCGCTCCCGTCAACTGGCTACCTACCAAGCTAGCCCACCTACTCTAAATACGTTGCGTCTCAAAAAGAATAAATTTTCCCCGTTTTTGGAACATTTTTCATTGATGCTCCGCTCCTATTGGTCGTAGCGTGATGTTATATAGCCTATAACCTTCCTCGATAAATGGACTACCCAACACAAAAATAATTTTTCAATTCCAACCAGTAGTTCCTGAGATTAGCGCGTTCAAACAAACAAACAAACAAACTCTTCAGCTTTATAATATTAGTATAGATTTAAATCACATGAATACATAAATATTACATACATAATTATGTAAAAATACACAAAAAGTACCTACAACCTATTTCTGATTTTCTATTTCTGGCATTTTTCTTAAATTCAACAAAAACCACCTTGAAGTAGATGCCTCCGATTGCACGACAGAAATAGGTCACCTTGTTTCAATATTTTTTAAAGTTCACTAAGTTTGTTAGTATTCTGTTATAAGTTAATGCTCTATTTCGTACTTACATACAAATACTTTTCATTCCATCTGAAAAAGTATATTTTTAATTCCATGGAATGGTTGTTTTTGTAATAAAAAATTATATTTTTGTAATAAACATGTTTCACATAACCTTTAAATAAACTTGTTCTGAGCCGCTCGGTGTTCTTACACATGAGTGACTGCACGCGTTTATTAAAAACAAACAGACAGATTTCCTTTCACATTTGCATATCACATAGTACTTACTTAAAATTATGAAATTAATATTGAATCCCATTTAAATAATTTGAGGGACTTTTTTTTTTTAAAGTGGCTACACTCCAGTGACACACACATAGTTAAAAAAGTGGCTTCACCTAAACTACAGGCCGTGCGGTATCTACCTTTTTTTTACTTGATCTGAGTTTGTGATAATCATTATATGAGCCAAAACGCAATGGAGAGTTTTACAAAAAGTATTTTCTATAATGTATGCCATAGAGTGAGAGAGGTAATTTTCTACTTTGTCTAATCGAATTAGGTTTAACACGCATTGCGATTTTTAGCGAATTTTTGTCCGCTTACTGAACCAAACTAACACGCACCGCGGCTAAAATTACGCGCGATTTTTGTATCATTCTGCCTGTTCAAGAGCTAAAAGGCATGATGGATTGACATTATGGAGTTGTTGAAACGTGCTTCACCGCTGAAAGCAGTCCAGTCGTAGAGATGCAGCCCAGTTGTTGTCCAGGCAAACGGCGTACGGCTGCTTATGTGGTGGTATCTGGGTAGGAGACAGTAGGTGCTTCTAGTGCTTTGGTGTATGTACCATGGTATGGTGTGTTAAGTAACTGGAAGGTATCTGGCACCTTTGATGCTTCGAGACTGACCAGCTGTCTGATGGGAAGTGGGAGCCCGGTGCCTCCGCGCCGCGGTGCGGTGGATTCGGTGGCAAAAAACGGATTACTTGCGGTATTTTTTCCGCGCGTTTTTTAGCTTCATACAATTCCATAGGTCGCAGAATCGCGCGATTAAAATCCGCAGTGCGTGCTAAGCCTTACGATCACTTATTTAAGATCAAAATAGGGCGTTATTGTAGCGACATCTTTGCTGCCACATACGAACTAATGACATGACGTCACACAAATCCTGCATCGCGCAAGTAAAGTTTTCGGTGCGACACTTCCTGGTTTATAATCATTGGGTTTTAGGGTTCCGTACCCAAAGGGTAAAAACGGGACCCTATTACTAAGAATCCGCGGTCCGTCTGTCTGTCTGTCACCATGCTGTATCTCATGAATCATGATAGCTAGGCAGTTGAAATTTTCACAGACGATGTATTTCTGTTGCCGCTATAACAACAAATACTAAAAACAGAATAAAATAAATATTTAAGTGGGGCTCCCATACAACAAACGTGTTTTTTTTTTCGATAATGGTACGGAACCCTTCGTGCGCGAGTCCGACTCGCACTTGGCCGGTTTTTGTTTCCCTTGCCAAAATCCCGTGTTTATTTTTCCTGTTTGTTTACTTCCTTCAGCACGAGCTCCAACAAATCCTCCGCAGTTCAGGCAACCTGGAACAGAAGATGGAAACGTTCCTCGCCACCGGGAACGCACCGTCGAACAATGTGAACTTAGCTCAGTACAAGGGGTTGACCATAGTAGCTGAGAACATCAACAGGATGCGATATATGTCGCATTTCAAGTTAGTATATAAATACTGGCCTATTTTCTATGTACATAGCAGTTTTATAACACCCTGTAGGTACAGCTAAAGCCACTATATAAACAAACATGTTTGTTATATAATTAAGTGGCTCTCCGGAAGTGTAGTTAGACACTTCATTGAGGTATCATTAGTTAAGGTTGCACTAGTCCGCCAAAGTGGGCGATAACGCCCCCTTGTGGGTGCTGCAGGCCTAAAGGAGGGCGGTAAGAGACCCAGAAAAAAAAATGGGGGCGTTGTGTAGAGGCTTGGGGGGGTGATTTGTAATTTCATTTAGCTAGGAGGCCTCTTAGACACCAACTTCATGAGCTCTCGACTCTCAACTACAACTTGTGAACATCAACTAATATTAGTTAAGAGATTGCTCAAACTCGGTTCGATATTTCTCTCCGAGTAGTTCATATATCTGTCCTGTTTTATTGAATATATCAAATCAAAACAAATCAAAATGTTTATTTGCCAGAAAAAATACATTGTTTACAAGGGAAGATCTTAAAGCCCAAAGGTCACTGTATGCTGCCTGCAAGCAAGCGTGCAAATTATTTACAATAATAAATTAATTAATTTTCAGACATCGTTCATAAACAAAATTGCAATATAATAAAATATATGTCGGAATCAAGGCTGGCCGATAAATGCAAACCATCGGGAAGTCAGGATGTATTCCCTTAGGTCAACACATCGTGTGTGGGCAGGTCGTTGGGTACAATCGTGCAAATGAAATCACAGAAATTATTCGATACACTGGGTTTATTCTAATATTCAGAGTTACAATCTTGCTCACTAATATTACGGATCGACACTGATTCTACGACGTCTAAGCTCTGAGGCGATCAGTACTAAAACCTACCCTATTCCACTGTCCCCACCTGGCAAGCGCTTAGTAAAAGCGCGCCAATGCGTAGTTGTTCTTGCTTTGCCGCCAGATGGCGTGCTTGCGATTTGTTTTGACGTCCGTACTATTGACTAAACCCGACACGGCCATCCTGCGAGACAGGCGTCCTCGTCTGTTCCTCATTGTCAGGGTTTAACAGTGTATCGAATCATGTGGAAATCCTCATGGATGTCCTCAGCCCTTGGGGAAAGCTGAGGGGTCTGTCAGACTCCTACTGACTAAAACCACATGGTGTTCTCTAGGCGGTAATTCCTCTTGAGAGGCGAGCGTGGAACACATCACGTCGCCTTCTCAGGCCTCTCTCAGGTGACAGATCCCCAAATCTATCACCCGCAGGCTTCATCTTCTTGTCCTTGCTCCATGTCATCTCATGGTCACCTCGTGTTGCACCACACGTCGTCTTAGTCGACTCCATCCTGGCAATCTCCCATCATACAAGGGATATTTCTCTGAAACACAAAATTTCCAAACAGTATTCGCTCGTCCAATCCTGACTCATACTTTAGGTGAGTGAGGAAACATTTTGAATCAATCAAACATGATCATTTAAATCTCTGTTCACTATTGCAAGGAACGAGTTATTCTATTTCCAATTTAAAGAAAATAGCAACGTAATCATCGATTTAGTACCTAAAAGCACCTAATATTCGTGATTACAAAGTCCAAGTACCACTGATAGTCATTAATGTCACATTAAATAAAACAAAAGAAACAAGACACCAGGTATCTTATTCACGATCTTAAACCATCGCATAGCTCTCCTAGCTATCTCACAGCTATCTTAGCTATCTCCTAGCTTTCTTAGTAATCACAACTGTGCTCTACTGGCACATCCCCACGATTTCGAGTCAACTCAACACTCTAAACTCAAAACCTGTTCACGGCAATTCATTATCTACTTCATCTACTATCTCAATTGGTACTTTAACTTTGTGTGTCTTACTAACACGATCTACGCATAATAATCAAAATTTGAAATCCACGTTATTTCAATATTCGTAATGAGGGCTTGACGATTCGAACTTAATCAACAACATTAAAATGGTGACCTCACCACTCGCGTGACTATGTGAGTTTATTTTCTTTTTACTCTTGACTCAATAGGAATTTTCTGTATGGTTCCTTACACAAACATGTTTTTTTTATACACCAACTTACTGGTGCCCAACAGGCCCACAGTTGCTTCAAAAATCTCCAGTTGCCACACTGGCGTACAGTTGCCATAAAGGCATGCAGTTGCCACACAGGCCTACAGTTGCCATAAAGGCCAACCATAGCCACACAGGCCAACACACAACGCTTGACTAGTCCTGACCAAACTAGTTTCTTGGGTTCGTGAATATAGGGAAATTTGAAAACTCTACTCTTTAACTAAATCATTACCCTGGCCATGTACCACAGTCATTCCAAACAAACTTTAAAACTTATTCTACGGCAAAAACTGCTAAGCTCACAGATACTCTCGAGTAAAACCTCTAACGCCACGACTCTATAGCCGACCAGCAATTATATTGCTCTCACACAACGGTCTCTCTGGACCCCGACCTCCGCCAGAATCCACTGGTACGGTCAAACATAGTACGGCTAATAGACTCAATTACTCGACAACTTAAGCTTGCTCATTATCATCAAAATCCTTTTGACATCAACCTCGACTGGTACATGACCCGGTGGTATCTTCCTTAACCTACCGTGTGCATACTTGTAGGTTCTAAGCGTACCTATTTAAAGCTTTTGGTGAATAACGTTCACCGTCCTGTCATAATCACCTATCGCGGACTTAATACAGGGCCTACTTAGTTTTCGTACTAGAGTTTCCCACACAACACTATTCTTTAGAAAAAGGTCCGACGATCAAAAAGTTCAACAACTAAACAAAGTAACTGTAATAATTCTGTTACTCTTTACCATAATATCCAAAGGCAATGCATACCCAACTCTCTGAAACTTTCATTGTGGTCTGTGCACCAACACAGACCAGAATCGTATCTACCAACGACTCTTCGAGACCCATCGCCACATGTTACTCATGAGGTGCGGTCCAAAGTTTCGAGTATGAGTGTACAAGCCATTCTTAATTAGATTTGGTCTCACTACCACTGTCATCAACTATGACGTCTAATTCTCAAGGAACTTGGTGATCGGGTATCCTTCTCACAAGATTTGCACTTTTTACTCAAAGAACTTGGAACATACCGACTGTTAATACGAGGTGAACAATTAAGCCTGATAATATTTGCTTCTATTGCTCGCGTGAAGGAGCTTCACGAATAACTCGGCTAAATATCATTAAAATCAGATTATCAACAGTAACCCTTTACTATCGCTCACTAACTCAGTCTTTATGTACGGAAAACGATCGCGAGATTTACTGCTATCATAATATTACTTTGAAAGTAAGCAAGTGAATTCAAATCTGAAGACGGTGGTTGTAAATCGTTACGCAACAAGATCTGTTCTGGAATACACGTAAATGATCAGTACCGATACTACCTAGATACAATTGCGATAGCCCAACGACGTTACTAACTCGCTTTGCCACTGAAAACGACCAGTTATTCAGTCATGTTGAATATCTCATCTCCTTCTTATGAGACATCGCATCCTAAAGTTCGTACTGAACCAAATGTTGCAACTGAACCGCCAATAGGCAACTCACTAACTACTTGCCTTTTAGTAAGTGTGTCTTAATTACCTAGTGATAGTGCTAGGTATAATCACTACCAATTCAGTGGTCAAACATGAAAACTCGAACTAGCATCTCTTCACTAGAGAACCTTCGACCTCACTGTCGAAATAACATGGAAGCGACTCACCGAGTTTTCCATTCCAAACTTGCGCGCGCATGACCTCACAGCTGTTGTCAAAATGTTCAGCTACCCTCTGTGCATCACTGCTAGCCTGCCGTTCCTCTTAACATCTCAGATGTTGACACGTCAGCCTTCGCATACAGTCTACAGCAGGGGCTCCACTGCGACACAATATGGTATCTGAAACATGAAAAATACTACGAGAGTGAATGTTCACACAGTTATCTTAACCATACACTAAACAACAGGTCACCGAAGCCCCAGAGGGACCAGGCTTCCCCAGACAGACCACAGGTTACCGAAGCCCCAGAGGGACCAGGCTCCCTCCCTTACATATCCAGCAATGTTTCTTGTTCCCACAGCAATCGCTGTGGCTCCTGATGGTCAACCCTGTGACCATCCTGCAACCATAGTCATCCTGACCAGGCCTCGTAACCCACCTCGGTTACAGCAGTCATCTTTGACCACTCACCTCGTAACCCACCTCGGTTACAGCAGTCATCTTTGACCACTCACCTCGTAACCCACCTCGGTTACAGCAGTCATCTCTGACCACTCACCTCGTAACCCATCTCGGTTACAGCAGTCATCTCTGACCACTCACCTCGTAACCCATCTCGGTTACAGCAGTCACCGCAGTGACTACTCATCACCGTACAGTCAGTCCTTTGACTATACACACCGACCTCACCATTGCTAGATTGATTTAAATCAGTCTTCAACACAGTACATTCAGTTACTCGTACGTCAATGGGTTATTACCAGTGATAGTTGAATACCCTTCAACAACACCAAAACTTGACCATCGATAACTAACATTAAATTATGACCTGACACGGCCCATCCCGACGATCCATTAACCGCCATACCGTACACAAAACCAGAATTTTGAATAATGAACACTCTTGGCCATAGCACGATAATCAAAACAAAATGAAAACGACTCACCAGATTGGCATAAAGATCCGTGTGTATGGATATGTCCACACGTCCACACGAGCCTCCTTGACCTGTCCAGCTCCGTGGTTGTTGCTAGCCTTCTTACTGCTCCGTTCCAGACTGGTTTTTCATTATTCAAGACTGAGGGTAGTCGCAGAAACGAACCACAACCGATTTCACTTCAACTGACACCGCAATATTTTTTGCAAGAATGTAACCGCCCTTTTCACTAACATTGTTTTTACGTGTGATCTCATTAGCACGACCGAATCCCAATTCTGATGTCGGAATCAAGGCTGGCCGATAAATGCAAACAATCGGGAAGTCAGGATGTATTCCCTTAGGTCAACACATCGTGTGTGGGCAGGTCGTTGGGTACAATCGTGCAAATGAAATCACAGAAATTATTCGATACACTGGGTTTATTCAAATATTCAGAGTTACAATCTTGCTCACTAATATTACGGATCGACACTGATTCTACGACGTCTAAGCTCTGAGGCGATCAGTACTAAAACCTACCCTATTCCACTGTCCCCACCTGGCAAGCGCTTAGTAAAAGCGCGCCAATGCGTAGTTGTTCTTGCTTTGCCGCCAGATGGCGTGCTTGCGATTTGTTTTGACGTCCGTACTATTGACTAAACCCGACATATATCAAATAAAAATCATGTCAATCGGTCGCTCTGTTTCGAAATGAAAGTAGACACAATCAAACAAATAATAAGGCCACAGACATACTTTCGCATTTTAATAGTTATTAGTACTCCTAGATAGGTAACTTTCGTAGATAGTAGACCGCGGGCAATCATGTTTTAACAAGTTTTTATTTTGAATAAAAGATACTCCGTTTGAATACTATAAAGTTGCGTTTCAATAATCATTCTCATTGGCAGGTGTAGCCCGTAAGAGTTATCTTGAGACCTCAGGTTTCAAATTAACTCTTGCGAGTTATAGTAAAAGTCTCGTTTAAAATTAATGTTTAATCTCCGCTAATATAGCTCACAATAACTGATTAATTTAATTTATAGTGGTTTTTAAGTAGGTGAAAAATTGGGGCGCTAAAAAATAATTTATTCTCAAAGTGGGAAGTAGACAAAATAAGTTTGGGAACCCCTGCACTAGTCGATCTTTCTTCCATACAAACGTAGTCTGGGGATTATTTAACTTGTGAGTTAGTATGTACTCGTATTAAGTTATTATTGATTTTATGTTATGAAGTTTTAAGTCAAAACAAGAATTTTGAAAAGCAATAATGGCTATTTGGCTTTTTTTATTTTTATGTTAGTATCTATGAGTCAAATCTTGCAACGTGTTACTTAAGCGATAGAGCAAAAATTTTGCATACACGTTTGATTTGGATAACAATGGACGGACTAAGTGACATGGTTCTGAATCCAATATGGCTAACTCCTATGGCGGACCAATTATTTCAATGCACCCCATGTACTTACCAAGAACCAGCTTGTATTCAAAGATAGTTGATTGTTAAATTTCTTTGCAGGTCTATCCACAGAGGCTCATTCTTCATGGAGATGCGGACGACAGAAGCTCGTCAGCTGCTGCCGGACGCGTGGGGCTTCGTGTGTCCCGTGCACACGCCCGACGGCGCCCCCTGCGGCCTACTGAACCATCTCACTATGAGTGCTCAGGTACCCCCTCATCATTTTCCTGACCATATCCCTATTAATTTGGGGTTGGCGCAACATGTCCTCTTGTTCTATACTTCTCTATTACTGTCAACCCACACCGAGTTGGACGGAACAAGAATAAGTGCGCACTTTGTAAGATAGCGATATAATATTTAAAAAAAACCTTTTTAACAAAAAAAAAATAACCCTTTCCTTGGAGTCGGGTAAAAAGCAAAAAATATAAAAAAAACTTTTAGTCTAGCATTTTGAGTTGGCGCCAAACAAACAAACATGCAAATCAATTACCTAAACGTAGAATAATACCTTTGTACTCCTTTGTCATGATGTGTTTTCATTCATAATAAAATAAATAAATTTAATAAATAATTGATAGTAGCCAGGTTGACCTTCGTTGATAGTTTGTTTGGCGCCAACTCAAAATGATAGACTAAAAGATTTTTTTACTTTTTAATTCGTTATTTCGTCTGTATTTTTTTTTTTGTTAAAATTTATTTTTTGCTTTTTGGTTTACTTAATTTCATCAGAATTGATTCACAATTGAAAATTCAGTGGGCAAATTATCAATAAATATTTTTTTTCTACCTTTAGGGGTGGTTAAATGGGACTAACTATGAGGTACACTCATTCCAATAAAAAAAATGTTGACATCGGACCATTCTATAAAAAGTTATGCGTGGTCATACATAAAAATATACATGTCGAATTGAGGACCTCCTCCTTTTTATTCGTCGGTTAATTACTACACAAAAAGGTACATATTTCAGTGTTAGAATTCGAATACGATCGTGACCGTATTGAAGTTAGAGGGAAGTTTTGTGATTTTTTGTTTTCTTTTTGCAGATTACACAACCTGCCGACCCCAAGCAAATTGCAACGTTACCACAAGTCTTAGAAAGATGCGGTAAGTGTAAATGAGGTTTCATATCACTATACTAGCTGTCCCACGCGGCTTCGCTCCCGTCAACTGGCTACCTACCTACCCATCTACCCTACCTACCCTTCATAAATGATTGTTGCGTAACTTAAACTGTTTACGCAGTGCACGCAACAGAAGCTCTCAAAAAGGAATATTTTTTATTTACGCTCCGCTCCTATTGGTCGTAGCGTGATGTTATATAGCCTATAACCTTCCTCGATAAATGGACTATCCAACACATATAGATTTTGTCTACCTGAAATTCCTAAGATTAGCACGTTCAAACAAACAAACAATCTATTTATAATATTAGTATATTTTTATATTCCTAGTATGGGGCAACGTTTGAAAAAGAAAAATAATATAAAAATAAATGTTTGTCTGTATGTCCTTTATAGAATCGTAAACGGCTGGACCGATTTCGCTTATTCTTTTTAGTTGTGTTTGTTATTGTTAGGAGAAGGTTCTTATGTAAAATAAAAATAATTAAAAAAATTGTACCCTACCTACATAAGTAGGGAAGTATGTAGGTAGGTTAGGGTAGGTCGGGTAGGTAGGGTAGATGAGTGTTTGGTGTTTTTATGGCAAAACAAAGTTTGCCGGGTCAGCTAGTTATATTAAATAAAGTCCCCCGCCGCGTTTGTACGCGATAAACTCAAAAACTGCTGTACGGATTATTATGCGGTTTTTACCAATAGAAAGAGTGAGAAATGAGGAAGGTTTTTGTGTATAATTTGTCACGGTCGAAGCCGGGGCGGGTCGCTAGTTCTATTATAACTGTCAGACGATTATTATACAAGCCTTTGTGTCAAACATGAAGGAAAAAGTATACCATCACAAACTATAAAGTCCTTACAAAACCTTCCTCCTCTTTTTATATTCGATAATGTGTTTCCTGTCACTCACACTGTCTTTAAAGCATTTCGAAAAACACTGTTTTTAGGGTTCCGTACCCAAAGGGTAAAAAGGGACCCTATTACTAGGACTCCGCAATCCGTCTGTCTGTCTGTGCGTCTGTCTCATTAACCGTGATAGCTTAGCTAGACAGTAGAAGTTTTCACAGATGATGTATTTCTATTGCCGCTATAACAACAAATACTAAAAACAGAACAGAATAAATATTTAAGTGGGGCTCCCATACAACAAACGTGATTTTTTTGCCGTTATTTGCGATAATGGTACGGAACCCTTCGTGCGAGAGCCCGACTCGCACTTGGCCGGTTATTATTTGTTAAATCTTAACAAATCACATTTCATCCTTCGAGACGAATCACCTGCATTCCATTTTTATTCTTCCGGATCACTTACATTCGGAAAACCAAATCTTCTAAGGATGTAAGCCATAAGCTCAGTGGCGCTGAAGCAGTTGGTGGGCTACTTCCCCGAAGATACGGTGTGCTCGCCAAACTTCCGACCTGCCCTGAAGTTGGCTTGCCGATGCGCTAGGCACGAAACGGTGCGGTTTTTGTATGAGATTTACTACTGCGCAGCCATTGTAGCCAACTTCAGGGTGACCAAGAAGTTTGGCGAGAACTATATCTGCCTGCCTTCCGACCCTAGCTCTTGAGGGATGAGGGCTAGTGGCTAGCTTATAGGGCAGCTGATCGTAAAAACTTGGGTCAAAAAATTGCTCCATAAGGCTGTCGTTTATAGCATTTCGAGATGTAGAGTGTCTCCTTTGTCACCTGAGTGAATCTCTTTCTAAGGCTTGACGAGTCGTTTTTTCGCCAGGATACTGTAGGGTCCTATCGTGAAACTCTCAGTTGCAGCTCAGAGTTAGTTCAGGTTAAGGGACGTCCGTCGCCCCACACACATCAGGACCCGAGGTGGTGGCGCGTAGTGTTCCACGCGCGCCCCTCTTAGACGAATAACTTAGAAAATAATATAAAAATAAATGTTTGTCTGTATGTCCTTTATAGAATCGTAAACGGCTGGACCGATTTCGCTTATTCTTTTTAGTTGTGTTTGTTATTGTTAGGAGAAGGTTCTTATGTAAAATAAAAATAATTAAAAAAATTGTACCCTACCTACATAAGTAGGGAAGTATGTAGGTAGGTTAGGGTAGGTCGGGTAGGTAGGGTAGATGAGTGTTTGGTGTTTTTATGGCAAAACAAAGTTTGCCGGGTCAGCTAGTTATATTAAATAAAGTCCCCCGCCGCGTTTGTACGCGATAAACTCAAAAACTGCTGTACGGATTATTATGCGGTTTTTACCAATAGAAAGAGTGAGAAATGAGGAAGGTTTTTGTGTATAATTTGTCACGGTCGAAGCCGGGGCGGGTCGCTAGTTCTATTATAACTGTCAGACGATTATTATACAAGCCTTTGTGTCAAACATGAAGGAAAAAGTATACCATCACAAACTATAAAGTCCTTACAAAACCTTCCTCCTCTTTTTATATTCGATAATGTGTTTCCTGTCACTCACACTGTCTTTAAAGCATTTCGAAAAACACTGTTTTTAGGGTTCCGTACCCAAAGGGTAAAAAGGGACCCTATTACTAGGACTCCGCAATCCGTCTGTCTGTCTGTGCGTCTGTCTCATTAACCGTGATAGCTTAGCTAGACAGTAGAAGTTTTCACAGATGATGTATTTCTATTGCCGCTATAACAACAAATACTAAAAACAGAACAGAATAAATATTTAAGTGGGGCTCCCATACAACAAACGTGATTTTTTTGCCGTTATTTGCGATAATGGTACGGAACCCTTCGTGCGAGAGCCCGACTCGCACTTGGCCGGTTATTATTTGTTAAATCTTAACAAATCACATTTCATCCTTCGAGACGAATCACCTGCATTCCATTTTTATTCTTCCGGATCACTTACATTCGGAAAACCAAATCTTCTAAGGATGTAAGCCATAAGCTCAGTGGCGCTGAAGCAGTTGGTGGGCTACTTCCCCGAAGATACGGTGTGCTCGCCAAACTTCCGACCTGCCCTGAAGTTGGCTTGCCGATGCGCTAGGCACGAAACGGTGCGGTTTTTGTATGAGATTTACTACTGCGCAGCCATTGTAGCCAACTTCAGGGTGACCAAGAAGTTTGGCGAGAACTATATCTGCCTGCCTTCCGACCCTAGCTCTTGAGGGATGAGGGCTAGTGGCTAGCTTATAGGGCAGCTGATCGTAAAAACTTGGGTCAAAAAATTGCTCCATAAGGCTGTCGTTTATAGCATTTCGAGATGTAGAGTGTCTCCTTTGTCACCTGAGTGAATCTCTTTCTAAGGCTTGACGAGTCGTTTTTTCGCCAGGATACTGTAGGGTCCTATCGTGAAACTCTCAGTTGCAGCTCAGAGTTAGTTCAGGTTAAGGGACGTCCGTCGCCCCACACACATCAGGACCCGAGGTGGTGGCGCGTAGTGTTCCACGCGCGCCCCTCTTAGACGAATAACTTAGAAAATAATATAAAAATAAATGTTTGTCTGTATGTCCTTTATAGAATCGTAAACGGCTGGACCGATTTCGCTTATTCTTTTTAGTTGTGTTTGTTATTGTTAGGAGAAGGTTCTTATGTAAAATAAAAATAATTAAAAAAATTGTACCCTACCTACATAAGTAGGGAAGTATGTAGGTAGGTTAGGGTAGGTCGGGTAGGTAGGGTAGATGAGTGTTTGGTGTTTTTATGGCAAAACAAAGTTTGCCGGGTCAGCTAGTTATATTAAATAAAGTCCCCCGCCGCGTTTGTACGCGATAAACTCAAAAACTGCTGTACGGATTATTATGCGGTTTTTACCAATAGAAAGAGTGAGAAATGAGGAAGGTTTTTGTGTATAATTTGTCACGGTCGAAGCCGGGGCGGGTCGCTAGTTCTATTATAACTGTCAGACGATTATTATACAAGCCTTTGTGACAAACATGAAGGAAAAAGTATACCATCACAAACTATAAAGTCCTTACAAAACCTTCCTCCTCTTTTTATATTCGATAATGTGTTTCCTGTCACTCACACTGTCTTTAAAGCATTTCGAAAAACGCTGTTTTTAGGGTTCCGTACCCAAAGGGTAAAAAGGGACCCTATTACTAGGACTCCGCAATCCGTCTGCCTGTCTGTGCGTCTGTCTCATTAACCGTGATAGCTAGTAGGCTTGGGCAAAAAATATCGATATATCGAAATATCGATATTTTCCATATAAATATCGATATATATCGTCGATATTTTTATTCGCGATATATCGATATTCGATATTTTTTTTGGAGTATTAAAATCGTATCAATTTCGATTTTTTTAACGCAACTTTGGTTTCTTGTTTAATATTTTTATATTTTTTGTTTTAGTTTTTACTTTTTTGTTTTCATACAGGGATAGATAATGATGAGACTAATTGATATAATTTTTTATTTTGAACGTACATTAGGCAATTTAGGCATGGGCAAAAAATATCGATATATCGAAATATCTATATTTTTCACTCAATAATTATCGATACTGTTTATAAATATCGATACGATAAATATCGATATATTTTTTTCATTTGCCCATCCCTAATAGCTAGACAGTAGAAGTTTTCACAGATGATGTATTTCTCCCATACAACAAACGTGATTTTTTTGCCGTTATTTGCGATAATGGTACGGAACCCTTCGTGCGAGAGCCCGACTCGCACTTGGCCAGTTATTATTTGTTAAATCTTAACAAATCACATTTCATCCTTCGAGACGAATCAACTGCATTCCATTTTTATTCTTCCGGATCACTTACATTCGGAAAACCAAATCTTCTAAGGATGTAAGCCATAAGCTCAGTGGCGCTGAAGCAGTTGGTGGGCTACTTCCCCGAAGATACGGTGGACAAGTATAGTGCCCGCCAAACTTCTGAGCTGCCCTGAAATTGGCTTGCCGATGCGCAAGGCACGAAACGGTGCTGTTTTTGTATGAGATATACTACTGCGCAGCCATTGTAGACAAGTTCAGGGTGACCAAGAAGTTTGGCGAGAACCATATCTGCCTGCTTTCTGACCCTAGCTCTTGAGTTATGAGGGCTAGTGGCTAGCTTATAGGGCAGCTGATCGTAAAGACTTGGGTCGAAAAATTGCTCCATAAGGCTGTCGTTTATAGCATTTCGAGATGTAGAGTGTCTCCTTTGTCACCTGAGTGAATCTCTTTCTAAGGCTTGACGAGTCGTTTTTTCGCCAGGATACTGTAGGGTCCTATCGTGAAACTCTCAGTTGCAGCTCAGAGTTAGTTCAGGTTAGGGGACGTCCGTCGCCCCACACACATCAGGACCCGAGGTGATGGCACGTATGTTCCACGCGCGCCTCTCTTGGACGTCGTGGGGGGAGTACAACACCTCACTCCCCCCCAACCCGAGGTCGTTTTTAGTCAATACGAGTCTGACAGACCCCTTCGCTCCCCCTCCCGCCCTCCCAGGGCGGAGGATATCCAATGAGGATTTTCCACCCCGGAACAAAAAAAAAAGTTTAGGAAGCGAAAGTGTGTCAGTTGGTTTGTCCTTCTTTGACGCGCCAACGCAGAAACAGATCGGCGAGTTTTTTTTTATGGAGATAGTTAGTAGCCCGATAAATAACATGGACAACTATTTATCTCGGCGAATTCACAGTAAGGGACCAAAGCCGCAGTTAAAAGCTACTTTAAAACATATAAACTCTTCCCCCCACCCAGGAATGGAAGCCATAAGCTCAGTGGTGCAGACGCCGCTGTCCCGCGACGTGTACAAGTACCCGGTGCTGCTGGACGGCCGGCTGGTGGGCTACTTCTCCGAGGATACGGTGGACAAGTCTGCTGCCTACCTTCGGACTCTGAAGATTAAGGGCGAGGAGGTGCCCATCACTACGGAGATTGTGGTGGTGCCGAAGAAAAAGGTAGGTTGTGTGAAGGTTATTTTTCTCATGCTAATTTACAACATACCGCTACTGACCTATCCCAATTAGTTTGGACCAGAATCTCTTTATTCTAAATCGTTATCAAGAAGAAGAAGTGAAAGAAAAGACAAAATTAATTAATTGCACACAAAGTCGCGAAATGAATCAGAAATGTAGAGAACCGCAAAAGAACCAGGGTTACCGACATAGCCCGAAGAATTGCCTAACTTAAGTGGCAGTGGGCAGGGCACATTGCTCGCAGAACGAATGAGCGATGGGGCAAAAAAGTTCTGGAGGTACGACCGCGAACCGGAAGACGTTGCGTTAGAAGGCTGCCCACCAGGTGGACCGATGACCTGGTGAACTTTGCGAGGATCCGCTGGATGCGAGACGAACGGGATCGGTCAATGTGGCGACGCTTGGGGGACGCTTATGTCCAGCAAGGGAAGACTTTCGGCAGAAATGATGATGATGATAGGCACACAACATTTTTTTGGATAAAAGACAAAATAGTTAAAAGAAACAGAGAATGTGAGCCTCACGGCTGCGCCAAAAAGCTCCAGTTCAGCAAAATACTAGGCAACTAGTCCAGACATAGTTGCCAGACGCTGGTTTCGAAGTGATTCTTTCTTACTTATGAAAAGTTTGATCTGCAATCTCATGTACTTATAGAAACGCAAAAGTGGGGGGGGGCGAAAAGTTCTGGAATGGCGACCGCGAACCGGAAGACGATACGCTGGAAGGCCTCCCACTAGGTGGACTGATGACCTGGTTAAGGTTGCGGGAAGGCGCTGGATGCGAGACGCACGGGATCGGTCAATGTGGCGACGCCTGGGGGAGGCCTATGTCCAGCAGTGGACGTCTTTCGGCTGAAATGATGATGATAGAAACGCAATAGGCTTACACCATGGTAAGATGACCATGGACACATCACACAAGATAGGATACTATATCATTCGTCTTTATGTCTAATGTAATTGGCTTAGCGTAATGTTATAAACAAATAAATAGCTTCAACAAAAGTCTTTCTTCAAGATGGTCCATTCAATTTAAAAAAAAAATACAACCGACTGTAAAGTGAAAAATAACTTCAATTTCGGAAGTCGGCGGTGTTCCTGTTTTCGTTTCTTCGTTTTTTGACACCGCCTTCCGAAATTTAATTTATTTTTCACTTTGTATTGTTTTTGTTTTGAAGTCGGTTGTAATTTTTGTTTTAGTTGTGGTACATAATGGACCAGTTCTATAGGCTAGGTAATGATAATGCCCAAAGTGAAGCCAGAATAGATTAACCAAATAACATGAAACTTAAACAAACCGGTGGAATGAGAGTATACCAGTGTGAACTGTTCCCACCTGCGTACCCCTTTAGAGCGTACCTGTGTGATGTTATGTTATGAAATGGTGTAAACAATAAACAGATATGCGATTACAGCTATTCCGAGAGATTTGCCCTCATTTATTGAAGAGTTCTGATGTACATCTCCGAAGTTCTTCATCAGATCTTGATGAAATTGAAATGGGACCACACTACAATCACCAGCTTTCAATTAACAAATAATCATCAAAATCGGTTTACCTCCTCCTCCTTTTTGAGAAGTCGGTTAAAAAAAATATTTTATAATTATTTTAATGCATTGGGACAATAGTTTTCTAACGAAAAAGTTAATTCTGTCCCTCAATCCAGTTTTATCTTTTCGTTAGAGCAATGTTTTTTTATGAATTTTACTAATGTTATCTAATTGTTTTGGTGAATGTATCTGTTTGTATAGAACCCTCGGTGCGCGAGTCCGACTCGCACTTGGTCGTTATTTTTTGTTTACTAATCCAAACGTATATTTTTCACAGATATGCTCCCAATACGCGGGCGTATTTCTTATGACGAGCGAAGCACGAATGATGCGCCCGGTCATCAACCTCTCCACAGGACAACTAGAGCTCATCGGTACCATGGAGCAACTGTACCTGGACATAGCCGTCACACACAACGAGATACTTAAAGGTATAGTCGATAGAACATAGCATACTATTGTCTCGGGGTCCCAGCGCTAAGAAACAAAATTTGGTTCAAAGAAATCTCACTAGATGGCGCGATATACACAGATTTGTTATTGAATTGTGTGTAACATTATTGTTATTTTTATTATTGTTTAATCAACTTTCCTAACCCCAAAATTATAGAAAACTGGGCTTTTCATTCAAATTTCAAAGATTATTTGAACGGATCATTTGATATTGATACCAATAGATGGCGTGGTTTTAAATTTCTGAGGCATTCCACTCGATTGTTTAAATTTGTATTGTAACACATTTTGGTGCAATGAAACTGTAAAAACGTGCAAAAAAATATTTAAAACAAATCTTCACTGTATTTAAAGAAAAAAATATTCACGAAGCAAGTAAATCCTTTTACTTGCAACTCGCTGCTAACACTATCTATAGCTATCGCCGTGAAACGGAACCGAACGCAATCGATGTTAAATCAGTTTATCAGACGAAAAACGCTAGTTACGTCGGCGGTTTCTTTATGGGATGAGGCATCTTTACATACATACATACACTCACGTCTTTTTCCCATGGGGGTAGGCAGAAACTACAGAACGCACGCCACCTGCTACGATCTTTACATACTTCTTTTGCTTCACTCACATTCATACATCTAGCCATACACACACGCCGGTTATGAGTACTGCGCACCTGGCCTTTCTGAAAAACATCACCTATAAGGTGTATGTCTTGCTAGGGCGTCCCCTCCCGGCGTTTCCATTCACGTCTGCCTTGTAAATACCTTTCGTTAGTCGCCTTTCATTCATCCTCTCAACATGACCAAACCATCTTAGCATACTCTTTTCAATTTTAGTCACTACATCTTCTTTTAAACCACAACGTTGTCTTATTACCTCATTCCTCAATCTATGATTTAAAGTTACACCATACATACTTCGCAAGGAGCGCATTTCTACTGCATTAATCCTATACTTTCATATATTATATAGTATTACTAGCTGACCCGGCAAACTTTGTTTTGCCATAAAAACACTAAACATTAATCTACCCTACCTAACACTATCTACCCAACTCTACCTACCCTACCCTACCTACCCTACCCTACCTACCCTACCCTACCTACCCTACCCTACCTACCCTACCCTACCTACCCTACCCTACCTACCCTACCCTACCCTACCCTACCTACCCTACCCTACCTACCCTACCCTACCCTACCTACCCTACCCTACCTACCCTACCCTACCCTACCTACCCTACCTACCCTACCCTACCTACCCTACCTACCCTACCCTACCTACCCTACCCTACCTACCCTACCCTACCTACCCTACCCTACCTACCCTACCCTATCTACCCTACCCTACCTACCCTACCCTACCTACCCTACCCTACTTACCCTATAAACCTCACGGAGCCCGAGACCTTTCCAACGAATGCAAAACCGTGGAAATCGGTTCGTGCGTTCTGGAGTTATAGCGTCAGGTTATTGTGACTGTCAAATAATAACAGACAAATAATTAGCAATAAATTAAAATTGCGACTATAATTTGAGATTTAAACTATCCTATCTCTCAAGTTGGATCGAACTGCACATGGTGTGCGAATTTTATTATAATCGGTTAAGTGGTTTAGGAGTCCATTGAGGACAAACATTGTGACACGAGATTTATATATATTAAGATATTATCTGTGCTATTGTGAAATCGTAGGTTGGAACTTGTCCCCTTCTGGTAATAACATACCTATTTCTAATTTCAGGTAAAACCACCCACTTGGAGCTATCGCAGACCGCATTCATGAGCAATTTGGCTCAACTAGTGCCGATGCCTGATTGTAACCAGTCGCCACGGTGAGTTTTCTTATAGACCTAAGATCACAGATATAAATCGTAACTAGATGACGCGATTGTATGTACTTCGCGTGCCAAAAAACGGAGTAAAGTTACGATCGATGATCGTAATCTGAGCTTTTCATTTAGCATTATCGGCACCGGAAACCCACCGATATCTAGAAAAATGCCTTTTAATGCCATATTGAGCTGTAAAGAATGTATAGAAAAGTTAGTCGAGGCATTGGGAATGTTTTCTTTCGTTGGTAAGCAATGATATTCAAATAAACAGATATGTTATGAGCGCGCGCATTGTGAAGACTCGAATGGGTCACAATTGTGACCTTTAGTCTTTAGTTTATGTCACGCATGGCGAACAGCGATAGGCTTTGTTGAAACAAAAACAAAATAAAAAAAATGTCATCGTGTGTATTTAGAAATTGTACCAATTATGTTACCAAAGTACATACAACAGAAGGGATCTCATACCATATATAAGTACGCAATACGCCTCAATTTACAATTTATTTTTTCTAATATTCTGATATTTGGAGGTTAAAAAAAGATAACAACATTGGTGGTCAGAATAATGTTTGTTTACATTCACACGCAAGTGACAAACACTAGCTGTCTCTTATTTTCTTGTTGATTTTATCAAGCCATCCCTTTCGACTTGTAGTGAAATGTCAGATGAATGAAAAGTGTGTATGTGTGCTGCCGCTGCTGCGCGGAACACTTTTTTCAATTGTTTTGTGAGTGTATAACGTATATGTTTATTTGAATATCATAGTTGGTAAGTAAATTTATTTTTAAATTGTTTGTGAAAATGTGGCAGCTTGGTTTTCATACAGATGGAGGGACTTGCGTTATCTAGTTAGATTTATGTCTGTGCCTAAGATACATACACGATAAACCCCTTTGCAAACATTTAAGACTATATTCCGTCCAACCTTTTATTTTACACTTGACATAGCACCCCTATGAAGTTAACTAATTATTAACAGGCAACCATAGATAATAAAATGCAATACTTGATGGACGCTTAGCATAGTGAAGTGACATGCTCTTTAGCCCCGATATTCCGATGAATTAAAATAAATAATATTGAATATGCATAATATATACACCGTGGAAATTCAATAGTCTTACAAAAGCAGCCCACTTGTTCGAACCATGTCTATGAATAAATTTCTCTATGGAACTTATATACAATTCATAAAAAAATAATTGCATCTCCCATACAAATTTTGTTCACAACACAACTAGGGTTTCCAATTTAATTTTTTATTCTATTTATAACAAAATTTTGATTATTTTGATGTGTATGAAAAAAAATTTTTTTTTTTTCGCCCTATACGCTTCGATCGACAATCCATCGAAACAGCTAATTACAACACGATGTCTTGCGAAAATATTCCGAAGCCGATTCAAAGAGTAAAATATGCTTAACTTTTGAACGGCTAAACCGATTTTACAAGTGCTCGATTCAATCATAGGTAAGAACTCTATGACTTTGTCAGACAAAAAAAAAGCTAAATCGAAATCGGTTCATCCGTTAAGGAGCTGTGACGTCACAGACAGACACAAATAAACAGATACACACTTCATACTTATATTTTTTCTGTCGGGGTCTTCTTCTTTTCCTGTGAGGATGTGGCCACCTCTGGTGTCAGAGTTAATTAAGCCGCTTCTGGGAACCCCACGGGCCTCTGACTTGGTATAAAAAAGGTATACAAGGTATAAGAGTTTACTTTAATACATAAAACATAGTCATTTAAACGCCGTAACTTGGTATGTCTAAAAAACCATACAAAATATTGAGAAAAATTAAATACTAATGGGTTGGGATCCATTAAAATTTCTTCATTAATGAAATCGATAATTATAAGATATCGAATCGGTAACGTAGTAAGAAATCACATAAATTATAAGTTTTTGAGCTATCAAATCTTGCTTCTTACTAATATTATAAATGTGAAGGTTTGAATGTATGTTTGTTACTCAATCACGCCAGAAGGGATGAAGGATCTGGATGTAATTTGGCACAGATATAGATTATAGTCTGGAATAGCACATGGGCTATATTTATCCCGTTTTCCCTTGGGATGATAAAACACTTATCACGCGGGCGAAGCCGCTGGCAGAAGCTAGTATTATGAATGCGAATATTTGAATGGTTGTGCGTGTGGATGTATGTTTGTTACTCAATCTCGCCAGAGCGGCTGAACGGGTCTGGATGAAATTTGGTACAGATATAGATTATAGTATTAGCTACTTTTCATCCAGGTATAATTTTCCCTTGGGATGATAAAACACTAATGACGCGGGCGAAGCCGCTGGCAGAAGCTAGTGTTAAATAAATGGTTGGACGGAATATATAGAAATCAGTTTTCTCAATTGCTGTAATTAAAGTTATTCGAGAGGTCTAACCGATACTCGTCAATTGGAAAGATAGACAAGAATTAATCATTTCGTGGCTGTAATGTCGTGAGTATAGACTAGAGCATTTACTTGTAACAAAACTTCGAGCATTCGCTTTATTTAAATTTACTCGAAACATACTTCGAACATGACGCTCGAAGTTTTGTTACAACCTAATTTTAAAAACCAACGACCGTTTTGGTGTAACATTTTATCGAGCAAAGGTACGAGTTCGGGTGACGTCGAGTGAAGTCAATAATTAACGCAAAGTACAAAGTAATGTTACAGGTACAGCATTACATTCGCAAGTATGTTACATTACATTGTAATGCTCGCGAAAATGCTCTAGTGTATACTAACTCTAGTGTATACTCAATCTCGTGTATACTCACACTAATGTATACTCACTCTAGTGTATATTAAGTCTAGTGTATACTCACTCTTGTGTATACTCACACTAGTGTATACTCACTCCAGTGTATACTCACTCTAGTGTATACTCACTCAAGTGTATACTCGAGTGTTATCCATACTAATATTATAATTTCGAAAGTATAGCCCTCGCCAAACTTATTGACCGCCCTGAAGTTGGTTTATCGGATGCGCGAGGCAAGAAACGGTGCTGTTTTTGTATGAGATTTCCTACTGCGCAGCCATTGTAGCCAACTTCAGGGCGGCCAATAAGTTTGGCGAGAACTATAACTCTGTCTGAATGACTGTCTGTCTATCTTTTACGTTTTCACGCCTAAACCACTGAACGGAATTCGTGTATATTCACTCTAGTGTATACTCCCTCTAGTTTATACCCACTCTAGTGTATACTAACTCTAATGTATACTCACTCTTGTGTATACCCACACTAGTGTATACTCGACTCTAGTGTATACTCCCTCTCGTTTATACTCACTCTAGTGTATACTCACTCAAATGTATACTCGAGTGTTATCCATACTAATATTATAATTTCGAAAGTAACTCTGTCTGAATGACTGTCTGTCTTTTACCTTTTCACGCCTATACCACTGAAAGGAATTCAATGAAATTTGTCAAGGAGATAGATGGCATCCTGAGAAACAATAAAATTTTAGGTAGTGTATGGTAGGATAAGCAGGGTTGTTAGGTAAGTAGTGTAGGGTAGAGAAGTAGGTAGGGTAGATGGGTAGGTAGGTAGCCAGTTGACGGGAGCGAAGCCGCGGGTGACAGCTAGTTATGAATATTTTAGCTTTAGTCATTTAATTCATATCTCTAAGGCAGTCAATTTCAGTCTCTTGGCGGCCACTTCCAATCTCTCGAGCAGTAATGTTGAATCGTTCGAGTGTTATTTTAAATTTCCCAACATATTATTTTAAATCCCCCCACCCGCCCGGACGCCGTTGTGAACGGTCGTGTTACAAAGAGCTCCCGTATTTTTAATTCTTAAAGTTAATTATAATTGCCTAAAGTAATCTAAAAACTACACAGTTTAGTGCACAAGGTTGATATCAGTAAACAGTGTTAAAAAAATAGCTGTGTTTAACATAACATTCTTGTTTTCGAACAAAATTGTTTTAAAAAAATGTGAGTGTATGTGCAAAAAAAGTGAAAGAACTGACCTTGGAACTCACACAGCGGACTTTTGATCTCGCACTAATCACATCTCTACAAACTAAGTGCCTATTTCATCAAATTCCAATAGACGGTGCTGGCCGAGCGGTGTACGACGCCGCACTTGGTCTAGAATCGAGACGTCGTGAGTTCGAATCCTGAGCTTCATCAAAAAGTCTTTTTATAATTTATTATTGTTGGAAACAAATAAGTTCGTCACTTCTAACAAATTTTTACCAAGAAAATCGACATATGTATAAGCATAATTTGCAATATTTCTACCTTAACTACGTGCTAAAAGATGTACAAAACGCCGCCAAAGACTCTAACGCAAACTACACCCTCACGCTCGGAATCAGACATCTCAAAACTATGCGCAAGCTCCTCAGTCCACCAAAACACTAGAAAATATCACGCAGCGAGCAAAACGACGACGACAGTCACCAAATAAAAGTGTTACAGAAGGTTTTGCTGATGAATTTACCATCATCAAAAATGAGATCACCAGCATTATGAAAGACATGATAAACGATCTGATGATGTCCCAAAACTCACGAATGGACAAAATAGAGAACCATATTTTAGAAATTAAGTCGCAATATGTTCAAATTGAAGAAACAAGTGGCGAGATCGAAAAATCGATGACTAATGTCTCTGATCAGCTAACATCTCTGGAAACTAAAATTACTGGTCTAGAAACCAATAGAGTTGCCATGGCTAAGAAAATTACATTTCTGGAGGAAAAATTAGACCACTTTGAGCGGAGCAGTATCAAAACATGTGTCGAACTTCGCAATGTACCTAAAATACCTAACGAGCATAGGAATGCTTTGTACAATAAGATACAAATCCTCTCAAAAACACTGAAAATGGAATTGCAGCCATCGGACATCCGAGACATTTCAAGATTACCCTCAAAAAAGGACAGCAAAACATCAAACGTCACGGTTGAATTTTCAAATACTTTACTTAAAAATAATTTTCTAGACTCAGTGAAACTTTTTAATAAAAACAATGTTAACGGTAAATTAAACTCAAAACATCTGGGATTCGATTATACAACAAATGCCCAATTGCCGAGCAACTTACCACATACGCTAAGAAACTATTCTTTAACGCGCGCAACTTTGCAAAAACTTATCAGTATACATATTGCTGGATTTCAAACGGGCGAATTATGTTAAGGAAATCTACTGATTCCCCTCATATTATTGTTAAAAATGAACAGCAGTTAAAAGACTTGTCTCTGGCAAACAAAGCATGACTGGAAAAATGCGCAACTAAAGTATATCTTGTAAATGTTAATTGGTATTTCCTTGTACTTACTTTGGAAAACTACTCTAAAATACACTTTGTTAACACAGATCCTCATCACATCACACAAACATGCTCACATAACTTTATTACAACACACTGCCTCCACTATCTCCAGTATTCATTCTTGACTGTTCCCCGCTGCCATTATGCCCAGCTTATTTTGAAGACTATATTTTACTCAAAAAATGTCTAGTAACTTCCATGAATTTTTATATAATGTCGATCAATTCTCTGTATCCCAATCCTACTCATGTGCCCCGGAGCAGGTGTATACCTTTATCGGACAACCTAGTAACTATTTAAAGGTATTCACACAAAACATTAGGTCCATAAATTGTAATTTTTTGGGATTAGAAACGCTACTTGCACGTATGTCACTGGATTGCGATATAATAATACTTACGGAATGCTGGTTACCCTGTCTCAGAAACCATAATATACCTATTATTCCAAATTACACTATGTATAATACCAAAAATCACAAAAATCAAAGTGACGGAGTTGTTACTTATATTAGTTCAGATATATCTTGCTCTTGCAAGGAATTGGATTTCGGTTCTAGCGCTAGTGGACTTGTGTTGGAGATAGCTACCGATTTTGCTATTCTTTGTGTATATAGGTTACCGTCTATTGGCAATATTGATTCTTTTCTTTCGTCACTTAACAACCTGCTACCAAATTTTAACAAATTCAAAACAGTAGTTATGAGTGGTGACATAAATTTAGATATTAAACCCTCTTCCTTAGACAACCGTTCGCATGAATATCTAAACACTCTAGCTTTTAACGGCTTTCTTCCTTCTCATACTTTCCCTACCAGGGGTGAAAATTGTCTTGATCATACTATGATTAAAACGACATCACAGACTATCTCACTGGTTCTTGATACTATAGTAACCGATCATAACTCGTTAATACTTTGCATTCATAAAAAAAACACTAAAGTTAACGCCACTAATAAATTAAATAAAATTGATTTTAATTCCCTTGACAATGCACTAGAAAGTTTGGACCTATCTCATATTTACCACATATCAGATCCTAATATGGCCACCGACACTTTCATAAAACTATTGAAAAAAGAAATTTTTAATAGCACTACTACCATAAATGTACCAGCAAAGAAAAGAATCCTCAAGCCCTGGATAACCCCTGGCTTGCTGAGATGCCTAAGACATAGGGACTCACTGCACAGGCAACTAAAGCTATCACCAACTAATGCTACTCTGGAAATTTCCTACAAGCGATACAGGAATTATTGCAATAAAATAATTAAAAAAGCTAAGCGCCTCTATGATTCTCAAGACTTACACAAAGCTGGAACTAACTCCAAAATTCTATGGGAAACTATTAAACGAATAGTCAATATCCCAAAAGCTAAGCAACAATCAGCTCAACTACTGTCTCAAAACGACAAACCAACTAAAATATGCAATGAGATTAATGATTACTTTGTTAATATTGGAAGGACACTGGCTAATGGTATCACTAGCAAACCAATTTTACCTCAAATAAGTAGGCCTACACAAACATCTACATCATTTGTGCTCGAACAAACGGATACCGATGAGATTACAGCTATCATAGGATCCTTAAAGTCAACTGCAGCTACTGGTTGGGATGGCATTTCTTCTGCTATTCTCAAAAGATATTCAATCTTATTAGCACCAGTCTTAGCACATATCCTAAATATTTGTTTACAGAACGCTGTATTTCCTTCCTCTTTCAAGAGAGCGGTAATACATCCTATATTTAAGGGTGGTGATGGAAACTTGTTTACCAACTACCGTCCAATCGCGGTGTTGTCTGCCCTGTCGAAGGTCTTCGAGCGACTTATCAATAATAGACTCGTCAAATTTATTGAGCACTACAAATTAATTTCAATGCAGCAGTTTGGTTTCCGTAAGAAGAAATCCACTGCAGATGCTGTCCATCTTCTAACTAATTATATCGTAGCTAATATAAATAACAAAAAAAGGTGCTTACCATCTTCCTTGATCTCGCAAAGGCCTTTGATACGGTTCCCATCAATACCCTCCTACTAAAATTAGAACGAATGGGTGTCAGGGGTTTACAGCTTGAGCTTTTTAGGAGCTATCTTGTAGACCGGACTCAGATGGTCAAAATGGGTGACGGCATGAGTGGAGAGCTTCCGATTTGTTATGGTGTGCCTCAGGGCAGTATATTGGGGCCAACCATGTTTCTAATATTCATTAATGATCTTTGCAATCTTAGCGTCACAAACGGCCAAATTATATCTTTTGCCGATGACACAGCACTCACTTTTGTAGCGGACTCATGGTCAACCCTCCAAAGTACAGCTCAACTTGGATTTAATTCAGCTTTTGATTGGCTCCGGTCTCACTCCTTGACACTCAATACATCAAAAACTAAATTCATGACATTCTCGATTTCTTCAGCCTCTCAACCAAAAATTCCCCTTATTCTAAAGGCTCATACTTGTCAATCCCAACTTCAAACAGTTTGCCAGTGTCCTTTGATCTCTTCTTCAGACTCCATTAAATATTTAGGCATAACAATGGACAAATATCTCTCATATAAAGAACATATTAATCACATCACGGGCAGAATTAGAAAACTTATTTACATTTTTTAAAACCTACGCTACATCGCGAATAGTAAAGTCATACGAACAGTTTATTATGCTTTGTGTAATTCTATTATCACCTATTGCATTTCTTGTTGGGGTGGAATTGCTAAAACTACCCTGAAGCCATTGGAAGTGGCTCACAGAGCAATCTTGAAAATTGCAACTTTTCGGCCTATACTTTTCCCAACAACTCAATTATATCAAGATTATAATGAGCTTAATGTAAGGCAATTATTTATAATGAGAACTTTGCTCAAGCAACATCAACAAACACCTTTTATCCCCATCACAAAGCGACGCAAAGACAACATTTGCACTATTCCTCCGATTAACTTCACCTACACAAAGAGATTCTTTTATTACCTAGGTCCTTCCCTCTACAACAAAATTAACTTATCTTTTCCGGTTTATGGACTGCCTTCTTCTAAATTTAAATCAGTTATTCGTTCATGCCTCCTAGGGAAATCCTATGCTGAGACAGAAGAATTTCTCTCAAATTCTTTAAAAAAGTTAAGCCCTATATAGTAGCTTAATTATTACTATTGTTGCTAATCAACTCACAAATTTATCTACGGCGCAACTTTACACAATACATGCATTACATAACACATACATTAACAACCACTACACTAATATACAGACACAAATACATAACACACACATACTGTTAAACTCACACACATAAATTTAGATTAAGTCTTATTTTAGTCATAATTAATCACAATTGTAAAAAATCTTGAAATTGTTTAACCTCCTTAACTTTACTTTGTAACATGTTATTCATTGATCGATTCAATTATGGGGCAGGCACTGTTTCTCCTAAACACAGGTTGCATTGCAACTTACCTAGGAGAACAGAACCACACCCACAGATTTGTTACAAACTACTACATGTTCATATTATAGATTAAGTACCCATTTATAATGTACAAATACCTGTTTTTGAAATAAAGTATTATTATTATTATTAAAAAAAATCGCAGCTGTTATTTTCAATCTCATGATAGTCATTTTTGTATGCTTTTGTTCTTGAACTATTAACTAAATTATGGTTCATCATTATGTTTCAGTAACATGTACCAATGTCAGATGGGTAAGCAAACAATGGGTACCCCGATCCACACATGGCTGACGAACGCAGAGACCAAGTTATACCGGCTGCAGACTCCCGCCACGCCGCTGTTCAGAGCCACGCATTATGACAACATCGGTCTGGACGACTATCCGTGCGGGACGAACGCTATTGTTGCTGTTATTTCTTATACTGTGAGTGAATATGACATGAGCCACGTTCACAGGTTAATCTAAGCTGAACAAGACTGTAAACGCCATTAAGATTGCCCTAGTCGACGACACGCACTATTTTGTGCGCGGGTTTAAAATGCATGCTATCTCATCCGA
This sequence comes from Orthosia cruda, assembly GCA_964057195.1. NCBI lineage: Eukaryota > Metazoa > Arthropoda > Insecta > Lepidoptera > Noctuidae > Orthosia > Orthosia cruda. The sequence goes on from OZ059827.1 coordinate 4,594,755, forward strand.
CAACACGTGCGAAAGAGATAGATGCTGTGATGAGCAGTAAGGAGCTAGTTCGCAAAAGACACACTTTTGCTAATTTGTAGCGAAATAGCGTTTCGTGATATCCAGACTCCCAAAGGCCTGTTTGTAAAATTTCCCGCGCTTGTTTTCGTCCTTAATCATCATTCATTTCGCTACAAATTTGCAAAAGTGCTAATTCGTACGCGAAATAGCACACTGCTCATCACAGCATCTATCTCTTTCGCACATAGTGTCGGATGAGATAGTATGCATTTTAACCTCGCGCACAAAATAGTTCGTGCTGTTGACTAGAGGAACCTTAAAATCAGTCCATAATCGTGATATAGGTTAATATCAATTTATTCGTTAAAATTGCTAAAGCCAATTTGTTCAATATGCGCTGACCCTTATGATCCATTAAAACTTCAGAAACTTTTGAAAACAACATAACATTAAATATAGTTAAAATTATCGTCGTTAATTAGATAATTATGTTATTTTTCAAGGTATTAGGCTATCGTAGACTGCAATCACATTACATCATGGCGATGCTTGGGGAGGCCTATGTCCAGAAGTGGACGTCTTTCGGCTGAAATGATGCTGAAAAATTAACAAAAGCCATTCCCCACATTTTCCAGGGTTACGACATGGAAGACGCGATGATAATCAACAAGTCGGCGTACGAGCGAGGCTTCGCCGCCGGCTCCGTCTACAAGGCGGACTTCATAGAGCTGGCACATGCTGCCTCCTACTTCTGCAGAGACCCCTCGAAGCCAGGATTAGCTGAACACATCGACGATGATGGACTGCCTGCCGTCGGGGCCAGGGTCAAGCCTGAGGATCCTTTTTACTGGTAAGACACTACCCCCTTTCATAGAGCTGGCCCACCCCGTCTCCTACTTCTCGACAGACCCTCGTAGCCAGGCTTAGCTGAACACTTCGATGATGATGGACTGCCTACCGTCGGAGCCAGGGTCAAGCCTGAGGATCCTTTCTATTGGTAAGACAATACCCCCTTTCATAAAGCTGGCCCACCCTGTCTCCTACTTCTCGACAGACCCTCGTAGCCAGGCTTAGCTGAACACTTCGATGATGATGGACTGCCTACCGTCGGAGCCAGGGTCAAGCCTGAGGATCCTTTCTATTGGTAAGACAATACCCCCTTTCATAAAGCTGGCCCACCCTGTCTCCTACTTCTCGACAGACCCTCGTAGCCAGGCTTAGCTGAACACTTCGATGATGATGGACTGCCTACCGTCGGAGCCAGGGTCAAGCCTGAGGATCCTTTCTATTGGTAAGACAATACCCCCTTTCATAAAGCTGGCCCACCCTGTCTCCTACTTCTCGACAGACCCTCGTAGCCAGGCTTAGCTGAACACTTCGATGATGATGGACTGCCTACCGTCGGAGCCAGGGTCAAGCCTGAGGATCCTTTCTATTGGTAAGACACTACCCCCTTTCATAAAGCTGGCCCACCCCGTCTCCTACTTCTCGACAGACCCTCGAAGCCAGGCTTAGCTGAACACTTCGATCATGACGTGTTGCCAGCTGTAATATACAATACGTTTTACATTGGATTTTGGGCAAAGGCCACACAAACAGTGGAAAACCCTGCCTCTTAATATAGGGGAAGACTGTGACCAGGAGCCAGTGTTCTGCTGTAAGTTCGTGTACAAAAGAAACCTTTATTTATGAGTGTTAATAAACCTATAATGACCTGATTTAACTATGAATATGTATGAGTGTGTGTAAAAGGGGGGATTTTTGTGTGAGGGGTATGGTGCATGAGAGGGGAGGGGGTATTTTGCGTTTTGTGTGTTCGTGTGATGTTGCATTTGTTTCTGTATACGTTTTTGGGGAATATAGCCTCGAACGTCGACGCCGAGTTGCCAGCCTGTCGGTTTTTTATCGGTTACATTTCGGGGAGTGCGCGACGGAACTGCACAATTTGATTCCGCCTAGCCCTTTCCATCATCGGACCACAAGACGTACGGCAATGTGCCATCGGTACATGGTGGATATCCCACCCATACGCACAAAGCGTTTTGAAAATACTTTCATTGTGCGTACAGCTAAGGAGTGGAACTCCCTGCCGGCGTCCTTGTTTCCTGATAGCTACAACCTAGGGGTCTTCAAGTCAAGAGTGAATAGGTTACTTATAGGCAAGCGTGCTCCACCGTCGACCATATCATCACATAACATCAGGCGAGATAGTGGTCACACGCGAGCCTAAAACGAATAAAGAAAAAAAGAATAATAATGATTATTACGTGCCTATATTATTATTCAAAATAATATCCATCTTCATTTGTAAATCTCAAATTCTTTAGCAACGAAAATGATGTAATTCATCCGCAGTTACTACGACGGTGAGAAGAGTACCTTCATTGTCAGCAAGTACCACGGAAAAGAAGAAGTGTTCGTGGACAGTGTGAGACTGTGCGGAGACTTCAGCTCACGACCGCTCAAGAAAGCATGCGTGATGTTACGGTTACAGGTAATAAACTTAAAACAATTATTTCAGCAGTGGTGGCTCAATAGTAACGTCCGCGACTGACAGGTTATATAGGTCGTGGGTTCGAACCCAGGCAGGAGCTTTCATCATCAGCATCATAATCATCATTTCAGCCGAAAGACGTCCACTGCTGGACATAGGCCTCCCCACGGCGTCGCCACATTGACCGATCCCGTGCGTCTCGCAACCAGCGCCTTCCCGCAACCTTCACCAGGTCATCGGTCCACCTGGTGGGACGCCTTCCAACGCAACGTCTTCCGACAGGCGCTTTACTTTGTGTAAATTATTTCATCACTACTGCTCTCAAAACGGTGATGGAAAACATCGTGAGGGAACCGGCATGTCCTAGAACTAAAAACTCGAAGACATCTGACATCCACCAACAAGCACTGGGACCGCTTGGTGGATTACGGCCCATTCTCTCTCTCAATCCGTGTCCGTCAGTGTCCCAGCAGAGGGAAATTTAAAAGGCTGATGACGAGGATTTATTTCCATTAAACCATTTACAAATATGCCTGTTCGTGCCTCGTGGATGTATGGGTTGATCTTCAAGGTTAAGCAACACTTGCCGATGTTGGTTCGTGGATGGGTGACCATCTATACATAGCGAGTTTCCTCCGTGCCTCGGAAAGCACATGACGCCGTTGGTGCCGGCTGTCATTTGGAGAACTTTGACAGTCGTTACTGGTAGTCAGAAGCTTGAGATCTGACACCAGTCTTGCCAAAAGGTATCGTATTACCCAGTTACTGTTGTGTAATAATAAATTACAGTTGTAGAAGTCTGATAGCTTCTTACTGCTTATCATAGCATCTATCTCTTTCGCAAGTGTTGTCGAATGAGATAGCATGCATTTTAACCCCTTGGGGCTGATCTGTGTTAGCAAACTTACGCTTTGAGCTGTCAGCGACAAGCCTGTAGGGCTTAGCTTTGTCGATGCAGTCCTACCTTGCCTGGCTCCTTCAGAGCCGGCAAGTTGGCGTGGTCTTGAGGGAGAGCACTACGGTCGTGTAGATCCTCAAGGTAAGTGCGGTGATTTTTCTTCTCGTGGTTGCCGCCTTGTTCTTGGTCTAATTCATGTTCGGCAGTCGCTCCACGTAAATCACTAATACTTAATCAGCTGAATCCGGCTAGGTCAGTTTACACAATACAGCGGCTGGTCCATCAGTAGTGCTATTCTGTAAATTCTTACCGTGATTATTTTGGTGAAGTACGCTCGAAAAACTGAGCTGTGAATCCTTTCAAATTCAAAAACTTCATTTCGAGCGACGACTCATATAGGGTTAGTAACAATGCAGTGCAACTGGTGGACCTCGGCACCGGGCTGTAGGCAATCCAAAGAAGCTCTGCCATACTTGGACAGCAGGCTTACCAGGCGTCTTTTACGCCTGGATAGGAATGGCCTGCGCCTGGTGACGGGGATCATCACGGGACACTGCTCACTCAACAAACACTTCCACACAATAGGCATAACGGACAGTCCTCTGTGCAGGGCATGCATGGATGCCGAGGAAACCGTTGCGAACGTTCTCATTGAATGCACAAGTGTCACACAGATCTTACACAGATGTTTTGAGGAAACCAGGAGCTCTAATTGAGCTTCTGGAGGGAATAACCACCAAACGGCCGCCATGCCCACGTACAAAGGTCCATGTTCTGAACCAAACGTTTCGTTCACTATTTGATATTTAATTGCAACACCAGGTCAGTGGGCTGTCAACGAAGACAGCTTTTGATTGACAGCTGACACTTGACAAGAGTCGAATACGAAAATTTATAGTGAGCACACGGTGAATTCGGGTTTTTGTGGAAACATGTCTAATCGAGATGTGTTTCGCCCATTGTAATTGTTAATTGCGCCCGCCGTTCGCAATCGGTTTGTGGGGCGCCCGCGAAGTCGGTTTTGAATATATTTCACGCACAACGAAGTGCTTTTGCGGGAAACGTGCTGCCTGGTGGACGCCGGAGCCTTCGGTCCAGACAGCCGTCAGTTTATCCCTTATTGCCCTAATATTATATATATTCTCCTATCCCTAATCTCACGGCACGATATTGATTGACCCCCAGGAGCCTACCGCAGGAATCCCAGGTAAGTGCATATCTTACAGCATAATATAGCTGGCCAACCTTTGTGACACCTTACACCCGTAGTAGGAACCAGTATATCTCTCAATAAGGAACGAACCCCCTAACTTTCCACTGCTGCGTTACGGCAGTTTCGTGGGGTACAGGTTCAGACAGGGTCCAGGAGTCCCACACTGCTAATGGGCCCCAGTGCTGAGCTCCTGGCTTGGGACCCGAAGACCTGTATGTAACAGTCCATTTGAGGGACTAAGAGCGGAAACCAAACCACCCTAACATAGAACAATGCAGTTTATTAAAACTAAGTATTAGTAAACAACCCGATACGTATAGGTATGTAGGGTAGGGTAGGCAGGCAGGTATGTAGGGTAGGTAGCCAGATGGCGGGAGTGAAGCCGCGGGAGACAACTAATAGGCTATAATTTATTAAAATATTTGGAGAAGTACTAAAATCACACGAGCGGTAGCCTCTTACTACATAGATATATGCTGAAACAGGTTTTCAATTTCTTACAGCGAAACCCAACAGTAGGAGACAAGTTCGCCTCCCGAGCCGGTCAGAAAGGTATCTGCTCTCAGAAGTGGGTAGCCGAAGATCTTCCCTTCACGGAGTCGGGACTAGTCCCTGATGTTCTGTTCAACCCTCACGGCTTCCCCTCGAGAATGACCATCGCCATGATGATCGAGTGTATGGCGGGCAAAGCTGCGAGCATACATGGACATGTGAGTATCTTCAACATAAGCCTTTTAAATGTTTGAACGGCAATGCGATATGGTACATGGTGGGCATCCCACCCATACGCACTAAACGTTTTGGGAATACTTTTGTACGGCGAACCGCACATCATAACTATAAATTTATAGCCAAATCAGCATTATACGCGTTTACGTCAAGCGACCCAAATATCAATTAACCTCAGTACGTGATCGATTAGCATTAAGTGCCGTCGCGCGTGCTCCCTCGCTCTATTAACTATTATTATTTGTAACATTTTTCTTAACAATATACAGTTTTAAGTGAACATTTCTATCTCTCATTTAACATCCCAACAGACAACCTTGTACAGTATTTAAGTTAGCGTTGCTAGCTATCACATTCACTTCACTGGGCTGACGGTCAGCCACTATGCTCTGCTTTCGCGGCAGTTTCACTTGATTCACTTCACTAGAATTTAAATTGATGTTTCGCGAAAATTTCACTGTAGGTTCCGTCTGCGTGAGGTTTCTGGTAGCCGCCTTCCTCCTGCGCCACAGGAACACCGCTGCTGCTACAATGGACGCGCACAACAAGCCATAGCAAATGGCGTATTGATGAACGTCATGTGTTGATAGGCTAAGGTGATTTCGATCGATCTCGATTGAAGTGTTTGCTGTAGCCGTTTTCAATTGATTTATCTGTTGGCCGATGCTTTCTAATGTTTGGTTTAGCGGATCTATGGATTCCGTGTATTCTGATAGGGAGATGTTTACTAAATGATGGAATTCCGTTATCTGTGGAGTTTCTATTTCAGGGTCAGTTTTTATGATGTTTCCCGAATGGGAACGAGAGTATAGAGCAAAGTCTTTGCCTTTAATTACGCACTTAGGCTTCGTACTAATTATACCAGCTCCACTGATTTGCTTGTAGGTAACTTGATCTTGACAGATGATCCTGATCGGATATGTGTTGCAGCAAAAGTATAGGTACTTAGATGGATCGTTCAACTCAATCCACATATCACTGCACTGAGATTTGCTTACTACACATTGGTTAATGTTGTGATTGACCTTACAGAACTTCTCGTCAATGGGAAGATAGTTGACTGGCTTGTCTATTGTACACAAATATGAATTTTCATTATGTTGACATAGCTGAAGTTCCGTGAATGATATTGTTAGGTATGCATCCTTTTTCAAATTTATTGCTACGTAGTCTGTTATCGGCAATATTTGATGAGGAACTGAAAGGATCTTATAAATCTTATAACTGTCTCTACTAACCAATGGAAATGTTATTTCGAATATGACGTAATCTGTCATTACCCTTGCCATTGCACTAAGCATGCTATAAACTGACCTAAGGTCTGATTGTATATTGTCCACTGGTATGGTCACGTGCGTTTTTCAAGGAATCTATGTAATCCCCAAATGTTTCCTGATCCAATTTTTGTGACAATAAGTTCACAAGTAGTGGATTCCATGTGTTGATGTCGACACCCAGGTTTTTTATACCGTGTAGGTATGCTTTCTAGTGTGACGTCATGCAATTTTTTGATTAGAGTCCACGATTGCTGTTGCATGTTGGGTAAACCGAGTAAAGTGTTGACAATAGAGTTAAAAATAAGCTTTTTGTTGTTGTAGCGATGGTTTAAAAGCTCCCAGCTTGTGTTGTAGTTTTCACTGCTTATTGGAAGATGTTGTATAGTCTTTTCTGCCTCACCTCGCAACTTTCCTTTCAAAAATTACATCTTCTGGGCGGCTGACATTGACCGATTGCTGTGTATGGTCTCATTAAACAAATCTTTAAAGGAGTACCATTGGCGATATTTTACTGTGAATATAGGGATATCCATTTGTGGAGTGCTATGTTCTCTGTAAGACACGGACCAGAGTTTCTGGTTGATTGCTCTTTTGAGACTGATGAACGTTTTCTCATTGTTGCTGTAGATGATGTCATACTCTTCATCTGCGCCACACAGTTCACCGTCAATTTCCCAGTGTAGCTCATCAACCTGCTTCCATTTTGATTGTAAAGTTCTAAGGGCGTCCTCTAATTCCCACTTTTCATTGAGATCTTCCAGATCAATGTTGGTGATGGCCCTATTAAAGGCATATTCGCTGTTTGCTTGCGAACCATGTCATCAAGTTTACTTGTCGAACCCTTTGACATCATCACTTGGCTGGTGCCTGGACTCCTTTCCGCTTGCTCTTGTTGACGATGTTCCTGTTTGGATTGAGACCGTTTGTGTGGTGTTGGCGGGATTGTTGCAGCTAATCCCACACATTGCTCGGCAATTAATGTTTTAATGCTAGTGTATAGCTGACTTGTTTGCTCGTGTTCCGAGTTTAGAAAATATCTATGCTCACTGACCCCACTCGCACAGATACGTATGTGATTGTTCTGGTAATCTTCCCAGTAACTCTCAAGTAGTTCCGAACGACGTCTGAAATAGTCATCCGTCTTTCTTTCGGCTCCGTCCTTTTTTATGTTAATTTTCAATTTATTGAGCGCTTCACTAATCTCCTGTTGCGATTTGTAAAGACGTTCCATGTTATTGGTGGATATAATGCTTATGTTGTTAATTAAAAAGGAAAGATCTTACTTGTGTTCTCCGTCTCTTACGGATGTTAGTTCGATGTTAATGTTGGCGGAAACAGATCTGCTGTTGATCCTGTTCCCTTGCTGCTGGCGACGCCCTGCTGCTGACGTCTTGCTAATGTTTGTTTGTTTTTAAGCGGACTGCTGTCACAGTGATGATAGTTCAACGAACGAGGGTCCTCACTAATTTTTGGTCTGCTTTAACACTAGTGGACTCCTTCCGGACGGAGGACTATCAAAAACTCGCGAGGTCCCGCCCGATGGCTCGAAGGACCATGTAAAGGTTGTCTGTTGGGATGTTAAATGAGAGATAGAAATGTTCACTTAAAACTGTATATTGTTAAGAAAAATGTTTAATAGAGCGAGGGAGCACGCGCGACGGCACTTAATGCTAATCGATCACGTACTGAGGTTAATTGATATTTGGGTCGCTTGACGTAAACGCGTATAATGCTGATTTGGCTATAAATTTATAGTTATGATGTGCGGTTCGCCGTACAACTTTCATTGTGCGTACAGCTAAGGAGAAGAATTCCCTGCCGGAGTCTGTGTTTCCTGAAAGCTACAACCTCGAGGTCTTTAAGTGAATAGGTTACTTCTAGGCAAGCGTGCTACACCATCGACCACATCATCGCTTACCATCGGGTGAGATAGAGGTCAAACGTGAGCCTATCAAAAATTGGCCACTGCTGGGACACAAGTTTCTTCTATGTGAGAGGCACTAGGCTCGCGTGGTGTATTACGGCCCATCCGGTCGTAATACACCACGCGGGCCCAGTGCTGGTTGGTGGATGTCACATGACTTGGAATGTTTGGTTCTAGGAGATGCCGGTTTCCTCACGACGTTCTCCTCCACCGTTTATCGAGTATCGCTTTTAAGTTATTATGTGGAAAACTCTTCACAGGAATTACTATTTTCTTAGGTCGGTTTGATTTAGTGATCCCATGCGTTACTGCTGAGCATGGCATATTTTTCACGATAAGTAAGGTAAATTTGTTCCACACATTCTGCGACACATGGAATTGTTAGAAGTTGCACTTGTTGCGGTAAAAAATATCTGGGAAATAATACCGCAAGAAAGCAGTGTTTTGCCGCAGAATCCAACACACTGTGGTGGGGATTAAAATCGCTTGAATATTTTGAGCTTTATGAACAAGTAGAAAGAGACAAAAACCGCGACTTATGTTATCCGCAGTGCGTGTTAGTTATGATTACGCGAATAAAAGTTCGAACGAATAAAACCGCGCGGCTAAAAATCACAATGCGTACTAAGCCTAATTCCTAGTGTTAAAAAAGTTACCCCCTTTAATAAGAAAATAATTTATCGTTAAATTTTGGGCATCCCCCTCTTGCCTTCTTTTTTTTTGGCATTGTATTGTTTGGCATAACTTTTATTTGCATGATATTAGTGTGGCATAATGTAAAGGGTAGCATAACTGTCATTTGGCATAATTTGGTGCTGCATAAATTTATAATTCAAAATATTTATTCGTCTATTAATCATGACTCAATTGGATTAGGTTAAGGTGCGGCGGGTGTGGCCTTTGGGCCGCGAACATGTTTCTTTCAACTACCTCGTCTATTATGTTACACATTGCCTAAGAATTTCTTTTCGAAATATGAACATTTAGACACCAGATTTTAAAATAACAATTTACAAAAACAAAATTACATAATAACAGTTACAAAATGACTTTTGTATGGAGTTTTGATATCATTATGTAACTACAATTTATTTTTTTGGCGCCCTTGTACGCGTGCAAAAATTTGCAAATTAAAGAAAAAAAAATTACGTAATTGAATAGGCTACTGTTGGTAAACGCATTCTGCCGTAACGCCCGCACTTTTCACCGCCCCATCCGGCAGAATGATACTGAACCTGTTACCTTTCGAAAAAGCGCGCGTTGATTGTGTGTATATAGTCTGTGGTTTTTAATCTGAACGTTTCTAATAAATTGTTGTTGGAACTTATTTGCATTTAATTAAGTAAGCTCATCAGGTAGTGGAAAAAGAATCGTTCGTGTCTCGCATAAAAAATCTTTATTTTAACACTCACATGTAGCTTCCAAAATTGGCTATATCGCTCGTGTTAACATCTCGATTTTTTATGCTCGACGAAATGTACTATGATCTACAATCACAACGTAATGTACCAAATATGAATTCTTAAAATATTGTATAAGTACTTTATAATCGTTTCATCATCACTGCTCTCAAAAACGGTGAAGGAAAACATCGTGAGGAAACCGGCATGTCCTAGAACTAAAAATTCGAAGACTTGTGACATCCACCAACCCGCACTGGGCCCGCGTGGTGGATTATGGCCCATCCCCTCTCACAGAGAGGAGGCCTGTGTCCCAGCAGTGGGAACATTAATAGGCTGATGATGTGATGTGTGATGTGAATCGTGGAAAGGTACAATAAAACAAAAACCATTACGCTGCAACATTCTCCTTCGATTTTTAAACAAGTGCATCATAAAATAACTTTTTAATTTTTATAGCACACTTTTACTTTAGTAGTTTTTTTTGTGTTGTAGTTGTTTAGTGAAGATAAAATAGTGTACGCAACGGCATATAATTAGGTATTAAAACACTCGCGTGATATTATTATCACATTCGGATTCGCCTCATGTGATAAACCCACGCTCGTGTTTTAATAACCCCTATTATATGACCATTGCATAAACTACTATTTTATTTCAAATATCATTATGCGTTAATAATATTATCTATTTTATATATATATAAAAGCGAAAGGGCACTCGCTCACTCATCACGAAATATCGAAAACCGCTTGACGTATAAAGATGAAATCTGGCAGTGAGGTTCCTCAAGTGACGTAAGTGCGCACTAAGAAAGGATTTTTGGAAATTCCGTCCCTAAGAGGGTAAAAAGGGGTTGAAAGTTTGTATGAAATTTCTTCAGTTTTTAAGTTGGACACGTGATATTTTAGATTTACGCTGTTGGTTTATAGAAAGAATAGAAGCTCGTGGCTAAATAATAACAGCTGAATGGGTCGATTTTCATGGTTAAGCAACGCTTGATGAGGTCGGTCCGTGGATGGGTAACCATTTTCAACATACCGAGTTTCCACCGTGCCTCGGAAAGCACGATAATCCGTTGGTCCCGGCTGTCATTTTAAGATCTTTGACAGTCGTTACGAATAGTCAGAAGCTTGATTTCTGACACCAGTCTTGGCAAGGGGTACCGTGTTGCCCATTTACTGGGTTGTGGAGGTCAGATAGGCAGTCGGTCCATGTAAAACACTGGTACTCAGCTGAATTCGGTTAGAATGGAAACCGACCCCAATATAGTTGGGAAAAGGCTAGGCAGATTGATTGGTTGACAAAAAGAATTTATGTATTTATTGGTTTTTGGAAATTGCACCCCTAAAGGGGTAAAAAAATGGTTGAAAGTTTTACAGTTTGTAATTGGACACTTGAAATTTTAAATTAACGCTCTTGGTTGATAAAAAGAATTCATGTATTTATTGGTTTTTGGAAATTCTACCCGTAAGGGGAGTAAAAAGGGGATGAAAGTTTATGTGAAATTTCGTCGGTTTGGTAGGTAAAACATGAAATTGTTGGTTTACGCTCTTGGTTAATAAAAAAACTTTTTTTTTTTTTATTTCTTAAATTCTACCCCTAAGGGAGTAAAAAGGGGGTTGAAAGTTTGTGTAAAATTATAACAGTTTGTAAGGTGGACACCTGAACTTTTAGAATTATTGTCTTGGTTGATAAAAATAATTCATGTATTTATTGGCTTTTGGAAATTCCACCCCTGAGGAGATAAAAAGGAGTTTGAAAGTTTGTGTGAAATTTCTACGCTTTTAAGTGTGACACGTGAAATTAAAGATTTATACTTTTTGGTTGATAAAAAGAATTCATGTATTTATTGGTTTTTGGAAATTCTCCCCCTAAGGAGGTAGGGAGTGAAATTTTTTGGGCTTTTATATTTGAAACTTGGCATCAATACTAACCTAAGTAAATAGTAAGGTAGTAGGTTTTCGTTGTTAGTTTTTCAAAACTACTCCTAAAAGACGATTCCGGGGTTGTTAAAGATTTTTGAAGTATTTTACTGTACAGGGCTTCTTTTTATGATGTAGGGGAGCACTAAGAAGGGATTTTTGGAAATTCAACCTTCAAGGGGTGAACTAAAAAGTCATCTGTAGGATAAAATACGGATCACGCGAACGAAAGTCGCGGGCGAAGTGCTAGTGCCTTATAAAATTATGCTTCATTATTATTATGTCAACAGTATTTAGGGCAATATACATTATGGCAAAGCATTTACGCATAATAATATTATGCGTAATGGTCATTATGCTGAATTTTTTTATAACAATGTAAATTATGTTTATCATTAACAAGCTGACCCCCGGGGCTTCGTTCCCGTCAACTGGCTACCTACTCTGCCTACCTTGCCTACCCTACCTACTAATTTTTATCTACCATCAATAGTTTTCTCAGCGCACGCCAAAGAATAAATTTAATAGGCTACATTTTGCTACCTTGGATTACATTATTGCAATTTTCATAAGAATCTCAAACTTTTTTTATTACCTATGACACTCAGGAATAATGTAGCTTTCTACTGGTGAAAGAGTTTTCAAAATCGGTTCAGTAGATCCAGAGATTACCCCTTACAACGTCACAAACTCACAAACTTTACCTCTTAATAATATTAGTATAGATAAACATTAAAATCTCTACCGTAGGTCCACGATGCAACACCCTTCCGCTTCAACGAAAAAGACACAGCTATCAACTACTTCGGGCGTCTGTTGGAAGCGTCGGGGTACAACTACTACGGCACGGAGCGCATGTACAGCGGAGTGGACGGCCGCGAGATGGACGCAGACATATTCTACGGCGTCATCCACTACCAGAGGCTGCGCCACATGGTGTCTGACAAGTGGCAGGTCAGTGTTGATGAACAAATAATGTTTTATAGTTGACGGATTTGTTTTTACTTTTAATTTGTTTGTTCATAAAACTACAACTAGCCTTTATGTTTATGTCAAATCAATGTATTTTTCCAGGTTCGAACAACCGGCGCAGTGGACGCCCTAACCCGGCAGCCGGTGAAGGGCCGTCGTCGCGGCGGCGGCGTGAGGCTCGGGGAGATGGAACGTGACGCGCTGGCGTCGCACGGAGCCGCCTTCCTGCTGCACGACCGACTGTTCCACTGCTCAGACAAGACTGAGGTAAACATACCAGCCTAGTACTGTACAGGGTGTGTCTGACAGTCTGACACCACGGCGGCGTGAGGCTCGGGGAGATGGAACGTGACGCGCTGGCGTCGCACGGAGCCGCCTTCCTGCTGCACGACCGACTGTTCCACTGCTCAGACAAGACTGAGGTAAACATACCAGCCTAGTACTGTACAGGGTGTGTCTGACAGTCTGACACCACGGCGGCGTGAGGCTCGGGGAGATGGAACGTGACGCGCTGGCGTCGCACGGAGCCGCCTTCCTGCTGCACGACCGACTGTTCCACTGCTCAGACAAGACTGAGGTAAACATACCAGCCTAGTACTGTACAGGGTGTGTCTGACAGTCTGACACCACGGCGGCGTGAGGCTCGGGGAGATGGAACGTGACGCGCTGGCGTCGCACGGAGCCGCCTTCCTGCTGCACGACCGACTGTTCCACTGCTCAGACAAGACTGAGGTAAACATACCAGCCTAGTACTGTACAGGGTGTGTCTGACAGTCTGACACCACGGCGGCGTGAGGCTCGGGGAGATGGAACGTGACGCGCTGGCGTCGCACGGAGCCGCCTTCCTGCTGCACGACCGACTGTTCCACTGCTCAGACAAGACTGAGGTAAACATACCAGCCTAGTACTGTACAGGGTGTGTCTGACAGTCTGACACCACGGCGGCGTGAGGCTCGGGGAGATGGAACGTGACGCGCTGGCGTCGCACGGAGCCGCCTTCCTGCTGCACGACCGACTGTTCCACTGCTCAGACAAGACTGAGGTAAACATACCAGCCTAGTACTGTACAGGGTGTGTCTGACAGTCTGACACCACGGCGGCGTGAGGCTCGGGGAGATGGAACGTGACGCGCTGGCGTCGCACGGAGCCGCCTTCCTGCTGCACGACCGACTGTTCCACTGCTCAGACAAGACTGAGGTAAACATACCAGCCTAGTACTGTACAGGGTGTGTCTGACAGTCTGACACCACGGCGGCGTGAGGCTCGGGGAGATGGAACGTGACGCGCTGGCGTCGCACGGAGCCGCCTTCCTGCTGCACGACCGACTGTTCCACTGCTCAGACAAGACTGAGGTAAACATACCAGCCTAGTACTGTACAGGGTGTGTCTGACAGTCTGACACCACGGCGGCGTGAGGCTCGGGGAGATGGAACGTGACGCGCTGGCGTCGCACGGAGCCGCCTTCCTGCTGCACGACCGACTGTTCCACTGCTCAGACAAGACTGAGGTAAACATACCAGCCTAGTACTGTACAGGGTGTGTCTGACAGTCTGACACCACGGCGGCGTGAGGCTCGGGGAGATGGAACGTGACGCGCTGGCGTCGCACGGAGCCGCCTTCCTGCTGCACGACCGACTGTTCCACTGCTCAGACAAGACTGAGGTAAACATACCAGCCTAGTACTGTACAGGGTGTGTCTGACAGTCTGACACCACGGCGGCGTGAGGCTCGGGGAGATGGAACGTGACGCGCTGGCGTCGCACGGAGCCGCCTTCCTGCTGCACGACCGACTGTTCCACTGCTCAGACAAGACTGAGGTAAACATACCAGCCTAGTACTGTACAGGGTGTGTCTGACAGTCTGACACCACGGCGGCGTGAGGCTCGGGGAGATGGAACGTGACGCGCTGGCGTCGCACGGAGCCGCCTTCCTGCTGCACGACCGACTGTTCCACTGCTCAGACAAGACTGAGGTAAACATACCAGCCTAGTACTGTACAGGGTGTGTCTGACAGTCTGACACCACGGCGGCGTGAGGCTCGGGGAGATGGAACGTGACGCGCTGGCGTCGCACGGAGCCGCCTTCCTGCTGCACGACCGACTGTTCCACTGCTCAGACAAGACTGAGGTAAACATACCAGCCTAGTACTGTACAGGGTGTGTCTGACAGTCTGACACCACGGCGGCGTGAGGCTCGGGGAGATGGAACGTGACGCGCTGGCGTCGCACGGAGCCGCCTTCCTGCTGCACGACCGACTGTTCCACTGCTCAGACAAGACTGAGGTAAACATACCAGCCTAGTACTGTACAGGGTGTGTCTGACAGTCTGACACCACGGCGGCGTGAGGCTCGGGGAGATGGAACGTGACGCGCTGGCGTCGCACGGAGCCGCCTTCCTGCTGCACGACCGACTGTTCCACTGCTCAGACAAGACTGAGGTAAACATACCAGCCTAGTACTGTACAGGGTGTGTCTGACAGTCTGACACCACGGCGGCGTGAGGCTCGGGGAGATGGAACGTGACGCGCTGGCGTCGCACGGAGCCGCCTTCCTGCTGCACGACCGACTGTTCCACTGCTCAGACAAGACTGAGGTAAACATACCAGCCTAGTACTGTACAGGGTGTGTCTGACAGTCTGACACCACGGCGGCGTGAGGCTCGGGGAGATGGAACGTGACGCGCTGGCGTCGCACGGAGCCGCCTTCCTGCTGCACGACCGACTGTTCCACTGCTCAGACAAGACTGAGGTAAACATACCAGCCTAGTACTGTACAGGGTGTGTCTGACAGTCTGACACCACGGCGGCGTGAGGCTCGGGGAGATGGAACGTGACGCGCTGGCGTCGCACGGAGCCGCCTTCCTGCTGCACGACCGACTGTTCCACTGCTCAGACAAGACTGAGGTAAACATACCAGCCTAGTACTGTACAGGGTGTGTCTGACAGTCTGACACCACGGCGGCGTGAGGCTCGGGGAGATGGAACGTGACGCGCTGGCGTCGCACGGAGCCGCCTTCCTGCTGCACGACCGACTGTTCCACTGCTCAGACAAGACTGAGGTAAACATACCAGCCTAGTACTGTACAGGGTGTGTCTGACAGTCTGACACCACGGCGGCGTGAGGCTCGGGGAGATGGAACGTGACGCGCTGGCGTCGCACGGAGCCGCCTGCCTGCTGCACGACCGAACAGTCGGTCGTCACTGTACAGACAAGACTGAGGTAAACATACCAGCCTAGTACTGACTACGTACTAATAATTAGAAAATCGAATTAAGCTAGATTTTGAACTGATTACAGTTAAAAGGCAGAATTTTTTAAATAATTATAAAAAACCGACGAAAAATTCCACGCCACAATTGCGGGCCCTCTTTGAGGGTTTGAGAGGCGTCACGGCGTCCTCACTTTCCGCCTGATGCAGGTCCTCACTGGACACGGCTGTTTTTGGAGGTTCCTGTTCAGGACAAGGCGGGTGGAAACGCCCGTGTGCGACCATTGTGTGGATCGCCTGGAGGACACGGTAGAGCATACAGTCGAAGTCTGCCCCGCTTGAGCGGACCAACGACGTGTCCTCGTGAAGGACATCGGCGGTGGCGATCTCTCGCGTCCGGACCTGGTTCAGGCTATGGTGCGGGGCGAGAGGGCATGGGAAGCTGTCTCCTCCTTCTGCGAAGCAGTAATGCTCGCGAAGGAGGAGGCAGAACTCGTGAGGGAGACACCCTCACGCCCCAAGCCACCGCAAGAGACGCCCTGGGCGTCGGGAGTCGCAAGCCGACGCCCGGCCTCCTCCCTCAAGATAAACTTAGAAAGTACATAATTATGAATTTGAAAAAGTCACATTGGTATTTGCCCGGATTTGAACCCACGATTTTCACGCCGAGTTCGGGCTTATGGTCAAAAACTATAAAGAACTTGTATCAGGATTTTTAAAATTGCTACCGCTTCGTTTAGGTTCTTATGGGGGAAGTCTATAATCTACGCCGGCGAAGTCGCTGGAGAAAGCCTCGTATTTGATGTACATATTTCTCTTCCAGGCAATCCTCTGCTCAAAATGCGGCACCCTCTTAGGCCCAATCATCGGCAAGAGTGAGATCAACAAAGAGACCTGTCGCCTCTGCGGCGACGGCAACCTGGTCTCCATAGCCATCCCGTACATCTTCAAGTTCTTCGTCACGCAGCTCGCGTGCGTCAACATCAACGTCAAGATCAACTGTGGCGAGCAACTCGCTATCACTGGCTAATACAACATTCTAGAAACTTCCCACGTAACAAATGTTGCCAGCAGCACAAAGATTTGTTGTGCTACTTTTGGTCACTATGAATATGGTGCTCTATGGTAAAAATTGTATCTTATACTTCATAAAAGATAGCTTGATATCTGCGACATATGTCAAACTGACGTATACGTTATTGCTATACCCTGTCAAGCGCTATTGTTACTTTATTGATACTGACAACTGTCGCAGAGATCAAGCTATCATAAAAAAAGTATAGATTTAAGAATTGCTGTTGCAATAAACAAATGAAAATATATTGTCTTTTGTTTTATTTGAAAATAGTTCTTTTTCCCGCGGCTTCTTTCCCGTGGCCCACTCTGCAGGACCTGTGCTTTTTCGTGGTAAAAAGAAGCTGAAGACACTCAGAAATAACGTAACTTTCTACTGGTGAAAGAATTTACAAAATCGGTTGAGGATTTCCAGAAATTACTTCTTACAAACAAACTTTACTACTTAGAATCTCACTAATATTATAAATGCAAAAGTTCGAATGGATGTGTGTATGTTTGTTACTCAATCACGGTTGAACGAATCTGGATGAAATTTGGCACAGAGATAGGTTAAAATCTGGAGTAGCACATAGGCTACTTTTTATCCCGGTATAATGTTCCCTTGGGATATAAAAAAAACACTTTGCACGCGGGCGAAGCCGCTGGCAGAAGCTAGTATTAGTATAATAGAAGTAGGTAGGTATAGATTAAACTATATATTCGTTTTTTTTTCTAAGGCCCGAAACTGCGATTTACGGGCGCACGCGACACCGCGCGCCGACTGGCACTCATAGACATGCTATGGCAACTTAGAACAAAATTACGATTCCGTTTTTTTATTTAATACAGCGCCATCTATGAACCGGTACCGGAACCAAAATTGCGGTGTTGCCATAGTTAAATATATTACGCCGATGCTGGGAGTTTCCTCAGATATAAAAAAAAACCTAAATCAAGAAATAAAATTATAATCACATGTTATTCTTGAAATAAATATAGAAAACAACAGAAGAAATAAATTAGAACATAATTAGGTTTTTATTATCAGCTCAATAATGCAGAAGGTATATTTTGGTTTAAAAAAAATGCAAACCCTTTGTTTATATGGGCACACATATTTTACAAATGGCCGCTGCAAGAGATTGTTTGACCGTGTGCATTATTTTTTCTTTTTACAATAAAGTTCTCATTGTTTCGCAAGTGCGATTCATATAAATATTTTATACCAAGTTACAAAATTCTTGCTACCTGGATATACTGTAATTGGTAAAGACGGTAAGTTAATTTTGTTTGTCTTCCTTCATAGCAGAAAAATATTTGCATTGAGACTGTTCTTGATAATTTACTATCATCATCTTCCTGCCCTTGTCCCATGATACTTGTGGTCGGCGCTACACGTTTTCTTCATCCATACCGACTTGTCCCCCGTCACGCTATCACGGACTCCCTTTTCTTTCATATCACTCCGGACACAGTTCATCCCTCTTTTCTTTTTCTCTTTTCTTTTCTTTTTTACCTTTTAGTAACATGCTTTTCATCCCTCCTTACATGTCGTACGAACATTACCAGGTCAAACGGTTTCCTTTAAAATTTTCATTCACTGGTGCAATTTGTGCAAAAACTCATTTCTCACATCCATTTTTTTTATTCTATATAAATTTCCTGCTGTCCCAGTCTCCCAAATAGATTGACCTCCAGGTGTGTACCTGGGTGTGCTGTAGTTTAACTTAGCATAATTATTGTAGGTTGACATAATTGTAGGGTAGGTACTGTAGGTAGGGTTGACGGGATCTGTGCCACTATTAAATCGATATTACAGAGTTTAGTTTAGCAGCAATCTAAAAATTTGGTCAAATATCTGTAAGAATCGTCCCTGACTGCGGCTAATATAAATTTAACAAGTGAATGTGTACTCGTACACAGAGTGAACTTATACATTGTAAGAGTACAATTCCACTCTTTCGTAATTTTTCTGCGCATTATACGCGTTGTATAGTAATGTTTATTCATACCTTGCGCAAAAACGAGGTAGGTACATCATGAGATCAAAGTCACAGACTACTTAGAGATACTACGTATATGAAAGAGACAGTTTTTGGTACAATCGTACGACTGTACAAACAGCTACTGATCAATATACTGATATAAAGTATGCTAGTTCTTGTGCAAGACTGAAAATAAAGTTTACAGACGATTATGTATATAAAAGTAATAAAATTAATAATAACAAAATGGTTTAAATATAATAATTTATTTTTATAAAGAAAATGTGAAAATAAAGATGATTCATCAACCTGTATCCATAGTCCATCCAGTGTTTCTTTCAGGCAAAGTTCTCCGGGGGGACGGTTAAGAGATTTGGGGAGGCGGAGTAAACAAAGTAATATTTAAAATCAATTCCAATTATTATTATTTTTTTAATAAATAAAAAAAGCTATATGCTGAACCAAAATTGTCAATGTAACATTGTTAAAAGCCTCGAAGAATAATATTTTTTACAAAAATCTTCTTCGTGGCTTTTTTCTTGTTTACTTCATTCTACAAATTTCGCGTAATTACTATCTATAAACAGCTATTGAGAGTGGGAGAGCCTTATGGGATAGCGTTAGAGGAAAAGGGATGGCGATATTCTCGAAAGTGTGTCGTTTTTTCTAGGCGCTATTCTAGTTTCTGATTGGTTACTTTAACCTCTTGAGCGCCAAGCGGTACCGAATGCGATGTGTCCCCCAGCGCCAAGCTATAAATGTATAACGAATATATAGTCAAAAGTAGTGATGTGGGTAATTATAGTATCGATAAATGTTACTCACATGTTTTTTTTTATAAATGTATCAGAAAAATAGAAATAATGACGTATTTCGATATAACAATAAATAAAATAATGACAAATTTCGATACCTTGTTTTATTAACAATAGTTGTGATAAGAAAAAGCAGAATACACTATAGATAATGACCAAACAGATACATAACTCAATTTAGCCATAAGAAGTTGGCTACATCCCTATTGTCTTTTGGCTGTAGTCTTCTTATCAAGACCGTGGCGCCCGGAGCACGTAAAATTTCAATTGTTATAGGGATGTGTATGTTCAATTTTCTTCTTTTTTTTCGTGTATCGATGTCTGTGTTTATGCTAAACACACATTAATATTATTATCATCGATTTTGCTTGGCCACGTTACGCGCTTCGTTTCTGGATTCGGCGTATCGCATTCAAAGTAAGAACGCAATTTTTGGTATGTTCTTTATTGTGAGATATCATACCAATTTCGAATGTAGGTACCTACTTACGCCAATCTAATGAGGTTATTAAACGAAAATATTTAATTTAATTTTTCTTACCGTTAAGTAATTTACACTACACTCAAAATCTCCGTCTGATGTACTCTCGTATTTATCGGATTCAGCTTCGTAATCCACACCTTGTACGATTTTTAAAAGTTCTTCATAACGTAATTCATTAGCTTCACATTTTTTTTTTATCGATAACGATCCATAACAGCGCTGCACTATCTCAAACTGACCTTGATGCACTTACGTCTATGACGTCACAGGTTGTCTTCTATTGATGCCCATGGCGCATGACGCACCGATATCTATTAGTTTTGTAGTGTCGGGATCTTTTAATATCGATATCAGTATTAACCAAAGTCCGGCTTTGTGTGTTATAAAAGATTTAAGTAAATATATGTGTAAGGACTAGCAAAATTACACACATTACATTCTCCATAAGGATCGCATTTATTTCAAAACTCAACAGTTCGATTCGAAATAAAAGTGTATAAGGGCGGCTAGGTGTCGTAATAAAACGATCTCAGTTCATGCCACGATAAAAACTTTTAATACACATAACACTTTGTACATAAATGTTCTTACGAGCTAACTACAGTATAACACAAACTATTCGTACGACTAAACTTAAAGCTACGACTATAGTTATGGCGGGAACGAGCTAGAACCGTGAATACCCGATCTATCTAGCGTGCGCGACTTGAATCGATTGTCTACTGACTCCTGGTCAGCGAGTCTGCGGGCCCGAAGCCTGCGTGGGCGCGGGGCGGGGTGCGTTTCACACATCTGGTGACCATCTGTCAGCATGGTCCCTCTACCTGCGGCTACCCTGACCCTAGACGTGCACACTGAGCGTTACAGTCTCCCCCTCTAACCCTAACGAACGTCCTCACGTAACACGTTTGGGTTAGCTTCTACGAGGCCTTCCCCTCCTACGCTTCTCTTGTACTGGAGCTTGGATGCGACCAACGAAGGGTGTCAGCACAGAAGCGTGATACTTGCCTAGCACCGTGCCATCGTTGAGGCACTCTAGGATGTATGTAGTGGGGTTGACCACGGCCCGGACCTTGTATGGTCCGTCTCGGCGAGGAATAAAGTTCGGTGTCTGCCCAAATCCGGTGTCGCTAGCTCTCAGCAGAAACAGTTCGTTAACCTTATAGTCGGGAACACGCTGACAACGATCATCGGCATACCTTTTATGTGCTGCCTGGGCGTTTTCGTAGACGTCGCGAGCATCTTGGGGCACCGATTGAATCCTTGTGTCTGCCTTATACCGTTGACGACTAACACATTTTTTACATTGCGTAATGTAGGAACGCATTCTTGGCCAATAATACTTACCAGCTATACGTTGCAGCGTACGTTCCGCGCCCATGTGACCAGCGGTGGGTGCATCATGGTGATCGGCCAATACTTTGGCACGTTCTCCTTTTGGGACCACTAGACTGGCCACATCGTGGTCCCCATTCTCAGGACAGTAGCTGTATAGGACATCTTCGACGGGCCCGTATCCTCTGCTTGTCCATACCCTCCCCCTAGTGGGATCGTCGGACTCCTGAACTTTAACTAACTTATTTACCTCCAAATCTTTGTTTGAATTCTCGCGCAGGTCAGCTGGGGTCAAGAGTCGACTACCCCATCTGAATGGGCGCTCATAGGTCCACTCCCCCTGGAGTGAGTCTGCCCCGAGAGCGTACCCACCGTTATCAGTACTGAGGACGAAGGGTAACGTCGCATCAGCCTGGCGGAGAATCCGTGTAGATACCAGCGGCTCATTCTCAAGCGCCTCTCTCATAGGCGGGGATAATCTAGAAGGAGGAGAATCCAAAGGTTCTTGTGTTTCACTTACCTTATAAACTGCGAAGTTTGTAGGAGGTCCGACCGAAGCGAACTGAGCGACTCTGTGTTGTGGAAACACACTGAGTGCGGCTCTGCGCTCCAGCGATAAAATCTTACCTTTTTCTTGTCGCAACGACACGTTATTGACGTCTGTGTGCATCACGGCTGCGCTTGCTTAATGTGTAGGAGTGCTTAAACGGGAACCGGTCTCCTGGACTATCTGCAAAATGCCATGACTCCTGGCCTATGTCGATTACTATACCTGCGTTTGCGATGAAATCGCGGCCTAAAAGTGTCCTGGTGTCGTCACCGGAGAATACCATAAACTCCGTGTCGACTCTCCGACCACCTAGGGTGACAGGTACAGTAGCCGTCTTTACCATTTTCCTATGACAGGAGCCATCGGCGAGTCCAATGTACCGTTCCGTTTCATCGAACCGGACATTGTTGTCCACTAACAACGCGTGTAGTGATGGGCTAGCAACACTATGCGTGGCCCCGGTGTCGACGATCGCTACCCCTTCTTTACCTACTACTCCTATTGTTACCAACGGGTGCGATCACGTAATCGTGCAAAAGTCGCCTTTTACGACATTGAAGTCGGACAGTTTGGCAGGTGCGGCTTTATTTGAACAAGTCTCACACTTAGACTTGACTACCCCTGGCTGGCCGCATCCGTAACAACGTATTGTACTTTTACCGTTGCTCGTACTTGCATTTACCGCACTTTTAATATCGCTAGTATCCGCGTTATCAGTGCTATCACTGCCGACTTTCCTAGCCTTCCGACATTCGTTAGTCGGGTGACCGAATACTTTGCAGTACGAGCATCGAATGCGATTTCGTTTATCAGAGTTAGAGGTGGGACTGGAACCTAAGGTTGCGCTCGGTCTAGAAGTACTGCGGTCAACGACTCTAGGTAGGTTCGACTTATCCGCGGCAACGGTCGCGTTGCAACTTAGCTCTACGATCTAATCTTCCACGGCTCTCGCTCGCTCTAACAAATGATCAATATTACTAACACTATCTCGCGACAAACGTTTACGTATTCTACGGTGTAAAAGGCCGTACACTATATCTACTATCATAACACTAGGAACAACATAATATGGTAATTTAATTAATGAAGAGCGTACCTTAGAAATAAACACTTCTGCGCGTTCACTATCACTTTGATCTTGCGCGAATATCTCGCGCAGCACCCGGTATGCAGGTCTTTGTACGTCGTAAGCGGCGCGCAGGCGTGCGAGCGCGTCCGTCCACGTGGCGACGCCGGTCCACGCGCCTCGCCACCACACCGCCGCGTCGCCGCTCAGCAACATGGAGAGGCCACGTAGCGCGTGCTCATCGGTCACGTCGGCAAACTCCTTGTAGACTTCCACTGCATCGATGAACGCCTCCAGTACCTCAGTGTCGCGTGACTGCCCGTCGAATCTCGCGGTACACTTCGCGAAGTTACCGCCGCCGGATGCCGCGGGCACGTTCGCCGTGGGCGATGCCGCCGGTGTCGACGCCACGTGGTTCCAATGGTTGCCATGATGTAGTGATCTTAGGCTTTCCACTAAGGTGCGGTTAGTCTCCGCCTGCATTCTTGCGAACGACTCCATCATGGTGGACAGGAGCCGTTCTGTGTTGAGCGCTGCGGCAGGCGCGCCGATATGGGCCCCGCCGAGCGTGTGATCGAGGGCGGCGCCCCCTTGGGTGCGCATCTTCTCGGACGCGTCGGTCGCGTGCGCGTGGGTGTCAGCGGCGCCCGCATGGGCGCGCGACTCCGCCATCGATTCGCAGTCCTCGTCTGAATAACTGTCGTTATTCTGTTCCATCGCCTTGCTGTTGATAACTGCGCGGGTTGCTCGCGTTGTTCGTGGCATGATAAACCTTAGGGTTGGTTCGTTCACACGCTGTTACACTTAACTGATTACAACACCACGTGGTCTCATGTCACGGAGCGGGGTGCGTTTCACACATCTGGTGACCATCTGTCAGCATGGTCCCTCTACCTGCGGCTACCCTGACCCTAGACGTGCACACTGAGCGTTACAAGTGTTTTTTTTTTAACTTTTGTGTATATCGAAACTTAATCAAGTAACCACAGCACTAGGCGTCTTCCTATAAAGACAACGGCGCCTGGGACATAGCAAAATTTTTGGCTGGTATTATTTTTCTGTTTTTTATGTAAACAAAGACCACTATTGAAATAAAACATTAAGTTTAGGGTTTTAGGAAATAGTAGCAATACGCACAAAGCATTTGTTCATGTATTTTAATGTAATAAACGATAAGATTATATATTGTCTTCTAATAAAGACGTGGCGTGGGGGGCACGGAAATGGTTGTCTTCTATAGAAGACCGTGGCGCTCAAAAGGTTAATATGTCATGCACTTCTAAATTCCTGATTGGCTGATTAAGTACCACTTCACGTCAATAAAGGGATTCAAGCTCTAAAATGATACCAGGTTTAAATAATTTGCCAAATTGTAGGGATATTCGTTGCGAATATACGTAAATCTGCTGTAGACGCGTGAAAGTGATCGAGCGGCAACCTATTGCTATTGATTAAGTTCTAAAAGCCCCGGGGGGGCAGTAAAGTTTCTGAAAGAAACACTGAGTCCATCTATGGATACAGGTTGATGAATCATGTTTATCAAGGGATAGCTATAGCATGATTCATTAAAATGCAGTGAACACAAGCGAGAATATGGTGAAGGTGTCCAGTAAGCTCGTTTTATATTCTTGATCCACTTATTTCTTAAATAATTACTCTTAGGAAACCTGTGCACAATCAATATTAGATTAATATGAACAAATGGCAAATAAACTTTATGAAATAAATTAAAGTAAAAATACAGTATCGATAAATCTTTCTTGGGACTTTTGTAACATCTCTAACATCAGAACGTAAGTACGTAATGTAATGTATTTAGAAGATAAGTATGGCAACACAAAATTGAATATCTATGTTCACAAGCCACTTAGTCTATTGTAACATCCGGAAAAAGCAACCATCTTGGAAGCCACCAACTAAGGTCATATATTTTAATAAAAGTATTTTAAATAGCTATGGAAGCATTCTCATTTTATTGAAACACTCAAACAAAAGTGTAAAGACACTTCAAAATGGCGACGAGAATATCGAACTTCGTAATAAAACCTTTTGAAGAAGGTGACGACATAACGTGTTTCCTGGAACGCCTGGAACAATATTTTATTGCAGCTGAAATTGAAAATGAGCGAAAGGCTTCAACATTAATAGTATCACTGCATGAAACTACATATAAAATATTAAAAAGCGTATTGCATCCGGCACTTCCCTCCACCAAATCATTTGATGAATTACGAGCCGCTCTGAAGCTTAGGTTTAAACCCAGAGTCTCATATTTTAGAAAACGAATTGAATTTGATAGACTCAGGCAAAATGAGGGTGAAAAAATCGCACAATATTATGCAAGAGTAAGAGAAATGGCATCGGAATGTAATTTTGAAGAACACATGGAGGAAATTATTAAAACTAAATTCGTCACGGGACTATTATCAGGCCCAATACAGGAGCGACTGTGTGAGGAGAGTATCACCAAAACCACAGAGGAACTGCTAGAAACAGCCTTGAACAAGGAATCGGCTATAAAAGATAGAAACAGCGGTGGAACGGTTAACAAAATGGTCAAGGTTAAGACATTCCAAAAGACACAGAAAAGTCCAAGTTCCAGTACAAAACTTACATGTATACATTGTGGCAAGCCAGACCACAGTTTTTCAAAATGCAAATATAAAACATATAAGTGCAAAATCTGTAATAAAATTGGACACTTAGCAGAAATCTGCAAAAACAAGAAAAATACACATAGCGTGGAAGTCAACGAAGATAATGTTGACATCTTTTCAGTACACAACAGCGGAGTGAACTATGTTTCTCCATTTTTTCTCAACTGTTTAGGAAATGGTAAACAATTCCAGATGGAATTGGACACTGGAGCAGCAGTATCTTGTGTTCCATTATCTACGTACAAGAGTTTGTTTTCAGATGTAAAATTACAGCCAGCTGATGTGGAACTTAAAACCTATAGTGGTGAGATTATGAAACCAAAAGGTAAAATTTCAATTTTATTAAAAATTAAAACTAAAGAATTAAAATGTGTTTTGTTAGTTGTAGAAAATGGATTAAAAAGTTTATTAGGAAGAGACTTAATAAAAAAATTTAATATTCAACATTTATTGTCATTAAATACAGTAGATGAACTGTCATTACAAAATGTATTAGAAGAGTATTCAAAAGTATTTAAGCCAGAATTGGGAGTAATTAAAGGGGAGGAAGTAGGATTAGAGGTTGATACTAGTGTAAAACCTATATTTTTGAAACCCCACCCCATTCCGCATTCTTTTAAAGATAAAGTTGACCAAGAGTTACAAAAATTAGAAAAGGAAGGTGTTATTGTAAAAACAGAGAACTCTAAGTGGGGAACTCCATTAGTACCAGTTATAAAAGAAAATGGAAAGCTTAGGTTATGTGCTAATTATAAAATAACTGTGAACAAACATTTAAAAGATGTAAACCATCCCTTGCCCAGAATTGAGGATATTTTTACAGCGTTACAAGGGGGAGAGAAGTTTACAAAACTTGACTTGAGAAATGCCTTCAATCAATTATTGCTAGATAATGAAACAGGACAATTACTGGCGTGGTCAACTCCTAAAGGTATTTACAGATTAACTAGGTTACCTTATGGTACCAAGCCTGCTTCGGCAATATTTCAGGCAAAGATGGAAAAAGTTTTACAGGGGACCAAAGGAGTAGTTAATTTTATAGATGATGTTTTGGTAACGGGTGCCAATGACAAAGAACAGTTAGAAAATTTAAAAGAAGTTTTAAAAAGATTTGCAAATGTTGGAATTAGATTAAACAAAGATAAGTGTTTATTTTTTCAGTCCGAGGTTAAATATTTAGGACACATTATTTCAAAAGAAGGTTTAAAGAAGGATCTTTCGAAATTGGAAGCCATTACCAAAGCACCTGCACCCAAAAATGTAACTGAGGTAAGATCATGGATTGGAATGGTTAATTATTACTCTAAATTTATCCCCAATGTTTCCATAAAACTCAAACCAATGTATGAGTTATTAAAAAAGGATAACAAATTTAATTGGACATTAGATTGTCAACAAAGTTTTGATAATATTAAGAAAGATATAATTTCTGACAATGTCTTAGTACATTTTGATCGATCTAAACCATTAAGATTAACTTGTGATGCATCTCAAAATGGAATTGGTGCTGTACTGAGTCATGTTATGCCCGATGGTACGGATAGGCCAATTAGTTTTGTTTCTAGAGTATTTAACAAAGCAGAAAAAGGTTACTCAATGATAAACAAAGAAGCGTTAGCTATTTATTGGGCAGTACAAAAATTTTACCAATATTTGGTTGGGACAAAATTTGAATTGTTATCAGATCATAAACCCTTACAAGCTTTGTTTGGTGAGCATAAAAGCCTACCACAAATGGCAGCTGGTAGATTACAGAGATGGTCCTTGTATTTAGCAGGATTTGACTATATTTTTAAGCACATCAAAGGGTGTAACAATAATCAAGCTGATTGTATGTCAAGGATTCCATTAGAGTATGAACAGTCTGTAATAACTAATCATTCTGAGTGTGACTACATTAACTTTGTTGAGGAACAAAATATTATAGATTTAAATGTTGTAAGGTCTGAAACTAGAAAGGATCCACTTTTAAGTTCTGTTTTTAATATGATAAGATATGGATTTCCTAAAAATGTTAAAGATGAAGTTTTGAAACCATTTGCACAAAAAAGGGACCAATTGTATGTTGATCAAGGTGTTATCATGTGGGGGTATAGAGTTGTTATTCCTTGTAAGTTACAGCAAAATTTATTAAAAGAGTTACATACCACACATGAAGGTATTGTGAAAATGAAGACCAATGCTAGATCATATTTTTGGTGGCCTAATTTAGATCAATCTATTGAGAACTTTGTTAAAAATTGCAACATTTGTATGGCAGCTAGGCCAGAACCTAAAAAGGCAAACATTATTTCATGGCCAAAGACGAACTCAGCATATGAAAGGGTTCATGCTGATTTTTTGGGACCATTTGATGGTAAAATGATTTTAATTATAATTGATTCTTATTCTAAATGGCCAGAGGCCTTTATTATGAAAAATACAAATGCTTATAATACTGTAGAAAAGTTTAGGGAATGTTTCAGTCGATTCGGATTACCTAAAATAGTTGTAACAGATAATGCAGCAGTATTTTGCTCCAAGGAATTTTCAGATTTTCTATCAAAAAATGGAGTAAGACATGAAACATCACCTCCTTTTCACCCTGCGACTAATGGGTTCGCAGAAAATGCTGTAAAAAACTTTAAATTTTGTATGAGTAAAGCACTAAAAGATAAGAAAAACAATAATGTTAACTTTGAAACATTAATGAACAGATACCTTTTTCATTACAGAAATTCAATTCATACTATTACGGGTAACACCCCGGCTGAATTAATGTTTCAAAGGAAATTAAGGACTAGATTAGATATTTTAAAAGAGAAAAAGACTAAAGATAAAATAAATAAGAATAATAATATGAGAGAAGAAATTTTCACAGAGGGAGAATATGTGTATTGTAGAGATTATAGAAATCCAAATAAGAAAGTTTTTGTTAAAGCTATTATAGATGAGGTCTTAGGTAAAAGAACCTATTTGTGTAAAATTTTAAATGAAGATTTGATTTGGAAAAGACACCTCAATCAGATAATACGTTCATTACCTTGTGAAAACCCTGAAATCTCTAAAGAAATTCCTATTAATTTAAGTAATAATAATGCTTTTATCAAACCTAATAACTTTAAAGATCATGAGGCTAAAGATTTCAGAGATTTCAATAAGGAAATAATTGAAAGTAATGATAATTATAAATGTGAGGATTTCAAAGATGTAATTCCTGAAGCTATAGATAGCTCTAATGATGCTAGTAATTCTAGTTATAAGGATGACGGTAATAAGAGTGTAACTCAGGAGGCTCAACCAGTACCTCAATCCTCTTTGAGGAGATCTTCAAGGACAGTTAAGGCTCCTGAAAGATTAGATTTATAAAGGACTTAAGAGGGGGGTATTGTAATGTATTTAGAAGATAAGTATGGCAACACAAAATTGAATATCTATGTTCACAAGCCACTTAGTCTATTGTAACATCCGGAAAAAGCAACCATCTTGGAAGCCACCAACTAAGGTCATATATTTTAATAAAAGTATTTTAAATAGCTATGGAAGCATTCTCATTTTATTGAAACACTCAAACAAAAGTGTAAAGACACTTCACGTAAACTGTCAAAGCTCTATCAGCGAACACATAAAAGTTAATTATTTCACTAAATAGAATGGTTTAAATGATACTATACGTACTCGACGTATTTAGAACTAAGATTCCTTTATTCCGGACACAGTGTTTCTTTCAGGTACTACTCCGGGGCATTTGGAAGTTAATTAATCAATAGCAATAGGTTGCCGCTCGCTCACTTTCGCGCGTCTACAGCAGATTTACGTATATTTGCGACGAATATCCCTACAATTTGGCAAATTATTTAAACCATTTGATACCAGATCATTTTAGAACTGGAAACCTGAAGTGGCACTCAATCAGCCAATCAGAAATTGAGTACAGCATGACATAATATAGTAGCCAATTAGAAACCAGAATAGCGCCTAGAAAGAACGACACACTTTCGAGAATATCGCCATCCCTTTTTCTCTAACGCTATCCCATAAGGCTCTCCCACTCTAAACAGATGTTTATAGATAGTAACTTCGCGCCTGTGTCCTTATCGTTATGTGTACGCAATAAAAAAGCCACGAAGAATAAGATTTTTGTAAAGAATATTATTCTTCGTGGCTTTTTTACAATGTTACTTTGACAATTTTGGTTCAGCATCTTTTATTCATTAAAATATTAATATTAATTGGAATTGATTTTAAATATTACTTTGTTTCCTTTATTTACTCAGCCCCCCCAGATCTCCTAATCGCTCCCCCCGGAGAATTTTGCCTGAAAGAAACACTGTCCGGACAGCCTATGAAATGTATTCTCTGCAGAATAATTTCATTATGCTAGTTGATAACTCACCTGTGGAAAGATATCCTTTGATTATGTTCTGTTAATACACTCATTCTACTCTTGCAACCGATAGCCACACACGACATGGTTCATGCAGATAATTAAACAACAAAATTCTTCCTGATATATACGAAACAAAGGCGTGAAAACAGCGAAAAGCTTTAATTAGAGCTGCTAACCAATGGGTTACTACAGATTGACTAAAAAGTTATCTCTTTGACGTTCAGGATGGTAGCGTTTGTCTATGTTTGTCTCTTTTTATTTCATAGAGCTTTTTCATAAGCAAGAAAGAAAGAATTGACACTTTCTTTACCGTTGTAAATATTTTATCTCAAGTAATTACAGACTCTCTGGCTGTTGCAATAAACAAATGAAAATCGATTATCGTTTGATTTATTTTAAATTTAGAACCATTATTTTTTCTAAATTCTATATCATTAGCAAGAGCACAGATAATATAATACTAGCGTAAGAGCGAGACCAAAAAAGAGTGATAGGCTCGCGCTTGACCACTTTCTCATCTGATTGTACATACGATGAACGATGTAGCATGATTGCCACGTTTCACGTTAAACCAACCGCGACACAGCCACACCCGTTTTTTGTCACTTTATTTGTGTCTTTGTTACACGCGCTCTATTTTCAGGGTCATCTATAAGTGGCAATGTCGTGCAAAAGGATAAAAAAAAATTACTAAAAGGCTTCCGTAGCCAGGTCGTGAAATATCCAAAAAAAAAAGTTTCCAGTAAACTCATAAACTGTCAGAGTTTTTGGCGGGATTTTCTCGAGTGCAGTTCAGCGGCTGTTAATATTATTTGCAAATTGATTTATAGTGGATATTGTGATATAAAATTGGTGTAGTTTTGTGTCTCAACTGTCTACGCAATTGGACAATATGTAAAAACGTTAACAGAAGCGATCTCGGGATAGTGGAGCGGAGTATTTTATTGTAGTATTGACTACCTCTGCAAAGCTTACTGGGAAGGCTGACTCGATGCAATTTGCTGCCAAATGCTCCAAGAAACATTAGAATGTGTTGCATCCGCGTTCTATTGCATACTAAAGAATACAAATACTGATGACTAGGCAGCATGGTCTCAGACCTTAGCCTGTTCCGTTAGGAACAAACATACAAAAAAAAAAGAAAAAGGGCGGGAAACGGTTGAAGTGGAAAGGCGCGTTTTTTAATTTATTACTTTGAAATTCAACTTCTCGTGTTTATTGTAATTGAATTCTGTAAATATTCGTACTATTAGGTCTAATTTGGTGTATATATATATTTATGTGACATAAAAATGGGGAAAAAGAGGCGGAGGAAGGATGAGCTGGAAATTCCTCCGGATCTGAAGCAGCATTCGCAGGAATCTTCGGACTCTGACACGGCGGAGTCCACGGTGTCGACGGCATACTCTGTTAATAAATTTAAAGATGCCACTGATAAGGAACCTAAGGACAATAAATATGCCATATATAAGGTAAAGGGGTATACGCGTAAGTATAGTGAAGATACGAAGCAGGCAGAGTTAATCGTTTTTCTTAGTCATATGGACGAGAATAAGTTTTTCAACGACAAAGATCGTATGGCCCTTTCCAAGGGCATACGAGAACATGGAGTGTCTGGTGTGATGCACTTGCGCACAATAAACAAATATAAGGTCGGTGTCACATTTGATTTACCAAATAACGCCAATATGTTTCTAAAAAACAAAAAATTATTTGATCAACTTTCTCTGAAAGCATCTATCCCTGCTGGTGACACAGAGGTTACTGGAGTCCTTACTTCAGTCCCAGTAGATATGTCTAATAAAGAGATATTTTCATTAATCGGCAGTTCAAAGAATGTAATACAGGTGAGGCGTTTCATGCGCAGGGTCAGAGGTGATGAAGGTAGAATATCTTTTGCCCCTACCCAGACTGTTGCTGTGACATTTGCATCCACTATTTTGCCAACTTATATTTATTTGGACTCATGGCGTCATGAGGTGAACAAATATATCCCACCAGTGAAACAATGCCTTAAATGCCTGCGTTATGGGCATATAGCTAAATTTTGTCGAAATACTGAAGTTTGTTCAATATGTACTGAACATCACAATTTCAAAATGTGTGTTGTTGCCCCGAAGGATGCTAAGTGTGCAAATTGTAACGGCAATCATATTGCAATCTCTTCAGCATGTCCAATAAAAAAGCAAAAGGTAGAAGAAAATAAAATTAAAACTAAAAATGCTACATATTCAGATCTTTTTAATGTAAACTCTTTTCCAGCTTTAACATCACGCAATCTGGACACTCAGATTAGTAATCTCATGAAATCAGATAAATTTATAAATACTTTAGTCGAAACACTCACAAAAATAATAAGCAATAAAGATGAACCTATTAATTCACTTTCTATTAAAGAAGCCTTGAAAACAACGTTCAGTAATAAATTTTCTTCAACCAGTTGATGGATTTTTCAGAATTAAATATTGTACAGTGGAATGCTCAAAGTTTAAATAGTAATAAACATTTATTTATCGATTTTCTTTATAGTCACAATATACATATAGCAATTATCAGTGAAACATGGCTTAAACCTCACCAAAATTTTAAAATAAAAAATTATAATATTGAGAGAAATGATACTGGTAACAAACATAACGGAGTTGCAATAATTATTCACAATACCATTACCTACTCTAAAATTGATACCTTCTTTGATAACTCATTGCAAAACATCTGTATTCAAGTAAAAGTAAATAACAAGGAGATAAGCATAGTCAGTTTTTATAGTCCTTTGAATTGTAATCCAGCATTCAGAAAAGAAAACCTTGATTTATTAATAAAATCTATTCCTGGGCCATTTATATTTGCTGGTGATTTTAACGCTCACCACTCGTCTTGGGGTTGTGGCTCGGATTCTGTACGAGGTCGAAACATTTTGGAAGTAATAGATGATAATGATTTGGTTCTGCTCAATAATGGTCATGCAACAACAGTTGGCTCTTTAACTTGGCGTCCTAATGCGCTGGATTTGACGCTGGTCTCTTCGTCTTTAGCTCTCAATTGTGAATGGAACGTCCATGATTGTCCTCTTGGTAGTAGTTATCACATTCCTATAATCATTAAAGTAGTGATTAGTAATATTAACAAAAGTAATACATACAGCAATTGTTCTAATGCTGAACATTTGCCCGTTTATCCAAATTATAAATTGGTGGATTGGCAAAGATATAGTAGTCTTGTTGATGAATTGTTGGTTGATTTTAAAGTCGATAATATAAATCTTTCTGGTACATATCTTAAATTTTGTAGCATTTTACATACAGCAGCTGTAAATTCTATTGAAAATAATAATCATTTGACTGGTAGGACAAATTTTGTCAATCATTCATGTCTTGTAAATAATTTTAAAAGACCTTATCTTCCTTGGTGGAATCAAAAATGCACAGAAGCCGTATTAAATTTTAAAAATGCATACATATATTTTAAAAATAATCCATCAGAAGAAAGCTATCTACAATTCAAAAGGCTTCGAGCAGTTAAAAAACTTGTTCTAAAATTGGAAAGACAAAAAAGTTGGTTTGCTCTTTGTGAAACATTCAATAGGACTACGCCATTATCTGTCATATGGAAATTTATGCGGAAGTATAATAAAACATTCAATTTTAATGCTCTCGAAGATGATGGATGGGTTTTAGATTTTCTTAAAAAATACACACCAGATTTCGCATCACAAGACTCAAAATCTTCATTCACAACCAGTACTAATCCCAGCAATAATTTTCTTCTTAGTCCTTTTTCATTGCAGGAATTAATATCAGCCATATCTTCCAGAAGAGATACTACTTGTGGTCTTGATGGAATGCCATACATACTTTTTAAAAAACTTAGCATTAGTAGTTTAAAAATATTTTTACAACTTTTGAACTTATTATGGCAAAATGATATTATACCTCTTAACTGGAAGGTGGATTGCCTTGTACCTGTTTTAAAACCAGATAAGCCTAAAATGTGTCCTGATTCTTACCGCCCTATAGCTCTTACTTCTTGTGTTGGAAAATTATTTGAACAACTTTTAAAACAGCGTTTAGAGTTTTATATTGAAAAAAATAATATCTTACCATCAAACCAATTTGGTTTTCGTAGGAATCGTTCTGCTAGGGAAAGTGTTTGTCAATTACAGCTTGATATTCACAAGTCGTTATCGTCAAATGAAAATTTGGTTGGAGTGTTTTTTGATATTGCAGGTGCATTTAATAGTGTGAATATAGATATTTTATGTAGTGAGTTATCACAGATAGGAATCCCTGGAAAAATAATAAATTGGTTAAAACAATTTCTTAGCAATAGGAAAGTCTTTGTAAAATTTAACAGACACCTTTATGGTCCTAGGCTATCGTCTAAAGGAGTTTGTCAAGGGGGCATTTTATCACCTTTAATATTTATATTGTATATACGAAGATTAAATTTAATTTTAGGGTCTCAGGTTCAAAACTTACAGTTTGCAGATGATTTAGTGGTTTATGCATCTGGAAAAAATGTATCACAAGTAGTTGAAATAGTGAATGTTGCATTAATGTATCTATGTAAATATTTCTCTTACCTTGATCTTAGTGTCAACCTATTGAAGTCCAAAGTTGTTTTATTTGGTAAACATAATCATAATATGCCTGCTGTGCTGTACAATAATTGTGCATTACCCAGTTCTTTAGATGTCAAATTTTTGGGTGTTATTTTTTCACATAATTTGTCCTGGAATAATTATATGAAACATATTATTAGCAAAGCAAATAAAGCTTATAATATTTTGAGATCCTTGAGTGGTACATATTGGGGTGCAGACCCTAAAATTTTGTTATTATTGTACAAATCTTTAGTTCGTAGTCACTTTGAATATGGTTTCTATTGCTTTGCTGCAGACTCTAAACATGTAAATAGTTTAAATATTTTGCAAAACAAGTGTTTGCGCGTTATAACTGGGGCGTTCAGAAGCACTCCTGTAAATGCAATGCAGATTGAATGTAATGTTCCACCATTGGCCATTCGTTTTGATTACTTGTTAGAAAGGTTCTTTTTGAAGCTTTATAGTGTTTTGGGTAATAGTCTTTTAGTCAATATGTTGCATTTAGCTGTGCAAACTGCTACAAAATCTTTTTATATACTACAGCAACTTAGAAAATTCAAAAACTTTATTGAAAATATTAACATTTACCGATCTAAGCTTAACTTGCCTTGCTATGAGGGAACTTTCAGCAGTAAATTTCCAGCTATTAGTGTTATTATAAATAAGAAAAAGGATTTGCCTTCAAAAGAGGAAGTATATGTAATGTTGTCAGAGTGGTCAGATCATAAATTTGTGTATACTGATGGTTCCAAGAATGATAGAGCTGTTTCTTTTGCCATCTATGAGCCGTCTTCAAACATAGGTATTGGTAGGAGAATTGACAGAAATGCTAGTATTTTTACAGCTGAAGCTGTTGCAATTCTGAGTGCTTTAAAACATATTAAAAATAGCAATTCTGAACATAGCAAATGGGTTGTAGTAAGTGACAGTATGAGTGTTCTAAAAAATTTGGCAAATAATAAACTACATGCCAACACTAATTACATTATTCATTTGATAAAACAACTCTGGGTTGAATTAGCCCAGTCAAATATTGAAATTTGTTTTGTTTGGGTACCTTCACATATTGGTGTTAGAGGAAATGAAAAAGCAGATTTTCTTGCCAAAAAAATTGTTGAGTTGGAAGAATTAATACCTAGCACTGATATGAGTGTTCCCATACCATACACAGATGCAGTTAGTCTCTTAAGACGGCGCATGTGTGAGGCATGGGGGAAATATTCATACCACTGCACACATATTGAAAATAAAGGTTCTTGGTTTAACAGTCTTGATGTTCAAATCAACTCTGTTCCTTGGTTTTGCAAAAATAATTTATTTGTAAGTAGAAAGTTTTATTCAATTATTTGTCGTATGCGCTTTGGTCATTGTAGATTAAATTATCATCTTCATCGTCTTAAAATGGTCAGCATATCGTATTGCAATTACTGTCAATCAGATAAAGTTCAATCACTACATCATATCTTCTTTGAGTGTTCATCTTTCAACATTCAGCGCCTTGTGTTGTCGGATGAGCTTCTAAAAATTTATAAAACACCTGATAGGGTCCCGCTGTGCATACAGGAGTTGCTTAAGAACGCTTCAACTTATTTATATTTGTATAGATACATATTGGAGACTGTAAATGAGATTTAAATGGTTCTATTTCTTGTTCCTATGCACCTATGTATATATAAATATTACCGTTTTATTATTATTTATAAAGTTTGTATATTTAAAACTAGTATAAGATGTGTGATAAAAAAAAACCAGAAGAAAATAAACATAAATAAGATGACATGAAATGGAAATGACACTTACCCTGGAATTGATTGACATTGACATATAATGGAAATGACGTTTACCCTGGAGTTGGAATTGGAAAAAAAAAACGGAATTGTGTAAAAACAAGATTTTAACTAATAATCAAAGACAAACTTATAATGACTACAACATGGATTAGAAAAACGAAAGACATGATTTCTAAACATATTACGAAAGAAAAAATACCTACGAAAGACTAGGCAGTATGGTTGAAAGACTATAGCCTGCCCGAAGGGCGAAAAAAAAAAAAAAAAAAAAAAAAAATCATAAACTGTCAGAGTTTTTGGCGGGATTTTCTCGAGTGCAGTTCAGCGGCTGTTAATATTATTTGCAAATTGATTTATAGTGGATATTGTGATATAAAATTGGTGTAGTTTTGTGTCTCAACTGTCTACGCAATTGGACAATATGTAAAAACGTTAACAGAAGCGATCTCGGGATAGTGGAGCGGAGTATTTTATTGTAGTATTGACTACCTCTGCAAAGCTTACTGGGAAGGCTGACTCGATGCAATTTGCTGCCAAATGCTCCAAGAAACATTAGAATGTGTTGCATCCGCGTTCTATTGCATACTAAAGAATACAAATACTGATGACTAGGCAGCATGGTCTCAGACCTTAGCCTGTTCCGTTAGGAACAAACATACAAAAAAAAAAGAAAAAGGGCGGGAAACGGTTGAAGTGGAAAGGCGCGTTTTTTAATTTATTACTTTGAAATTCAACTTCTCGTGTTTATTGTAATTGAATTCTGTAAATATTCGTACTATTAGGTCTAATTTGGTGTATATATATATTTATGTGACATAAAAATGGGGAAAAAGAGGCGGAGGAAGGATGAGCTGGAAATTCCTCCGGATCTGAAGCAGCATTCGCAGGAATCTTCGGACTCTGACACGGCGGAGTCCACGGTGTCGACGGCATACTCTGTTAATAAATTTAAAGATGCCACTGATAAGGAACCTAAGGACAATAAATATGCCATATATAAGGTAAAGGGGTATACGCGTAAGTATAGTGAAGATACGAAGCAGGCAGAGTTAATCGTTTTTCTTAGTCATATGGACGAGAATAAGTTTTTCAACGACAAAGATCGTATGGCCCTTTCCAAGGGCATACGAGAACATGGAGTGTCTGGTGTGATGCACTTGCGCACAATAAACAAATATAAGGTCGGTGTCACATTTGATTTACCAAATAACGCCAATATGTTTCTAAAAAACAAAAAATTATTTGATCAACTTTCTCTGAAAGCATCTATCCCTGCTGGTGACACAGAGGTTACTGGAGTCCTTACTTCAGTCCCAGTAGATATGTCTAATAAAGAGATATTTTCATTAATCGGCAGTTCAAAGAATGTAATACAGGTGAGGCGTTTCATGCGCAGGGTCAGAGGTGATGAAGGTAGAATATCTTTTGCCCCTACCCAGACTGTTGCTGTGACATTTGCATCCACTATTTTGCCAACTTATATTTATTTGGACTCATGGCGTCATGAGGTGAACAAATATATCCCACCAGTGAAACAATGCCTTAAATGCCTGCGTTATGGGCATATAGCTAAATTTTGTCGAAATACTGAAGTTTGTTCAATATGTACTGAACATCACAATTTCAAAATGTGTGTTGTTGCCCCGAAGGATGCTAAGTGTGCAAATTGTAACGGCAATCATATTGCAATCTCTTCAGCATGTCCAATAAAAAAGCAAAAGGTAGAAGAAAATAAAATTAAAACTAAAAATGCTACATATTCAGATCTTTTTAATGTAAACTCTTTTCCAGCTTTAACATCACGCAATCTGGACACTCAGATTAGTAATCTCATGAAATCAGATAAATTTATAAATACTTTAGTCGAAACACTCACAAAAATAATAAGCAATAAAGATGAACCTATTAATTCACTTTCTATTAAAGAAGCCTTGAAAACAACGTTCAGTAATAAATTTTCTTCAACCAGTTGATGGATTTTTCAGAATTAAATATTGTACAGTGGAATGCTCAAAGTTTAAATAGTAATAAACATTTATTTATCGATTTTCTTTATAGTCACAATATACATATAGCAATTATCAGTGAAACATGGCTTAAACCTCACCAAAATTTTAAAATAAAAAATTATAATATTGAGAGAAATGATACTGGTAACAAACATAACGGAGTTGCAATAATTATTCACAATACCATTACCTACTCTAAAATTGATACCTTCTTTGATAACTCATTGCAAAACATCTGTATTCAAGTAAAAGTAAATAACAAGGAGATAAGCATAGTCAGTTTTTATAGTCCTTTGAATTGTAATCCAGCATTCAGAAAAGAAAACCTTGATTTATTAATAAAATCTATTCCTGGGCCATTTATATTTGCTGGTGATTTTAACGCTCACCACTCGTCTTGGGGTTGTGGCTCGGATTCTGTACGAGGTCGAAACATTTTGGAAGTAATAGATGATAATGATTTGGTTCTGCTCAATAATGGTCATGCAACAACAGTTGGCTCTTTAACTTGGCGTCCTAATGCGCTGGATTTGACGCTGGTCTCTTCGTCTTTAGCTCTCAATTGTGAATGGAACGTCCATGATTGTCCTCTTGGTAGTAGTTATCACATTCCTATAATCATTAAAGTAGTGATTAGTAATATTAACAAAAGTAATACATACAGCAATTGTTCTAATGCTGAACATTTGCCCGTTTATCCAAATTATAAATTGGTGGATTGGCAAAGATATAGTAGTCTTGTTGATGAATTGTTGGTTGATTTTAAAGTCGATAATATAAATCTTTCTGGTACATATCTTAAATTTTGTAGCATTTTACATACAGCAGCTGTAAATTCTATTGAAAATAATAATCATTTGACTGGTAGGACAAATTTTGTCAATCATTCATGTCTTGTAAATAATTTTAAAAGACCTTATCTTCCTTGGTGGAATCAAAAATGCACAGAAGCCGTATTAAATTTTAAAAATGCATACATATATTTTAAAAATAATCCATCAGAAGAAAGCTATCTACAATTCAAAAGGCTTCGAGCAGTTAAAAAACTTGTTCTAAAATTGGAAAGACAAAAAAGTTGGTTTGCTCTTTGTGAAACATTCAATAGGACTACGCCATTATCTGTCATATGGAAATTTATGCGGAAGTATAATAAAACATTCAATTTTAATGCTCTCGAAGATGATGGATGGGTTTTAGATTTTCTTAAAAAATACACACCAGATTTCGCATCACAAGACTCAAAATCTTCATTCACAACCAGTACTAATCCCAGCAATAATTTTCTTCTTAGTCCTTTTTCATTGCAGGAATTAATATCAGCCATATCTTCCAGAAGAGATACTACTTATGGTCTTGATGGAATGCCATACATACTTTTTAAAAAACTTAGCATTAGTAGTTTAAAAATATTTTTACAGCTTTTGAACTTATTATGGCAAAATGATATTATACCTCTTAACTGGAAGGTGGATTGCCTTGTACCTGTTTTAAAACCAGATAAGCCTAAAATGTGTCCTGATTCTTACCGCCCTATAGCTCTTACTTCTTGTGTTGGAAAATTATTTGAACAACTTTTAAAACAGCGTTTAGAGTTTTATATTGAAAAAAATAATATCTTACCATCAAACCAATTTGGTTTTCGTAGGAATCGTTCTGCTAGGGAAAGTGTTTGTCAATTACAGCTCGATATTCACAAGTCGTTATCGTCAAATGAAAATTTGGTTGGAGTGTTTTTTGATATTGCAGGTGCATTTAATAGTGTGAATATAGATATTTTATGTAGTGAGTTATCACAGATAGGAATCCCTGGAAAAATAATAAATTGGTTAAAACAATTTCTTAGCAATAGGAAAGTCTATGTAAAATTTAACAGACACCTTTATGGTCCTAGGCTATCTTCTAAAGGAGTTTGTCAAGGGGGCATTTTATCACCTTTAATATTTATATTGTATATACGAAGATTAAATTTAATTTTAGGGTCTCAGGTTAAAAACTTACAGTTTGCAGATGATTTAGTGGTTTATGCATCTGGGAAAAATGTATCACAAGTAGTTGAAATAGTGAATGTTGCATTAATGTATCTATGTAAATATTTCTCTTACCTTGATCTTAGTGTCAACCCATTGAAGTCCAAAGTTGTTTTATTTGGTAAACATAATCATAATATGCCTGCTGTGCTGTACAATAATTGTGCATTACCCAGTTCTTTAGATGTCAAATTTTTGGGTGTT
This sequence comes from Orthosia cruda, assembly GCA_964057195.1. Classification (NCBI taxonomy): domain Eukaryota; kingdom Metazoa; phylum Arthropoda; class Insecta; order Lepidoptera; family Noctuidae; genus Orthosia; species Orthosia cruda. Next base: position 4,635,744 of record OZ059827.1, read on the forward strand.
ATTTTTTCACATAATTTGTCCTGGAATAATTATATGAAACATATTATTAGCAAAGCAAATAAAGCTTATAATATTTTGAGATCCTTGAGTGGTACATATTGGGGTGCAGACCCTAAAATTTTGTTATTATTGTACAAATCTTTAGTTCGTAGTCACTTTGAATATGGTTTCTATTGCTTTGCTGCAGACTCTAAACATGTAAATAGTTTAAATATTTTGCAAAACAAGTGTTTGCGCGTTATAACTGGGGCGTTCAGAAGCACTCCTGTAAATGCAATGCAGATTGAATGTAATGTTCCACCATTAGCCATTCGTTTTGATTACTTGTTAGAAAGGTTCTTTTTGAAGCTTTATAGTGTTTTGGGTAATAGTCTTTTAGTCAATATGTTGCATTTGGCTATGCAAACTGCTACAAAATCTTTTTATATACTACAGCAACTTAGAAAATTCAAAAACTTTATTGAAAATATTAACATTTACCGATCTAAGCTTATCTTGCCTTGCTATGAGGGAACTTTCAGCAGTAAATTTCCAGCTATTAGTGTTATTATAAATAAGAAAAAGGATTTGCCTTCAAAAGAGGAAGTATATGTAATGTTGTCAGAGTGGTCAGATCATAAATTTGTGTATACTGATGGTTCCAAGAATGATAGAGCTGTTTCTTTTGCCATCTATGAGCCGTCTTCAAACGTAGGTATTGGTAGGAGAATTGACAGAAATGCTAGTATTTTTACAGCTGAAGCTGTTGCAATTCTGAGTGCTTTGAAACATATTAAAAATAGCAATTCTGAACATAACAAATGGGTTGTAGTAAGTGACAGTATGAGTGTTCTAAAAAATTTGGCAAATAATAAACTACATGCCAACACTAATTACATTATTCATTTGATAAAACAACTCTGGGTTGAATTAGCCCAGTCAAATATTGAAATTTGTTTTGTTTGGGTACCTTCACATATTGGTGTTAGAGGAAATGAAAAAGCAGATTTTCTTGCCAAAAAAATTGTTGAGTTGGAAGAATTAATACCTAGCACTGATATGAGTGTTCCCATACCATGCACAGACGCAGTTAGTCTCTTAAGACGGCGCATGTTTGAGGCATGGGGGAAATATTCATACCACTGCACACATATTGAAAATAAAGGTTCTTGGTTCAACAGTCTTGATGTTCAAATCAACTCTGTTCCTTGGTTTTGCAAAAATAATTTATTTGTAAGTAGAAAGTTTTATTCAATTATTTGTCGTATGCGCTTTGGTCATTGTAGATTAAATTATCATCTTCGTCGTCTTAAAATGGTCAGCTTATCTTATTGCAATTACTGTCAATCAGAAAAAGTTCAATCACTACATCATATCTTCTTTGAGTGTTCATCTTTCAACATTCAGCGCCTTGTGTTGTCGGATGAGCTTCTAAAAATTTATAAAACACCTGATAGGGTCCCGCTGTGCATACAGGAGTTGCTTAAGAACGCTTCAACTTATTTATATTTGTATAGATTCATATTGGAGACTGTAAATGAGATTTAAATGGTTCTATTTCTTGTTCCTATGCACCTATGTATATATAAATATTATCGTTTTATTATTATTTATAAAGTTTGTATATTTAAAACTGTAGCATAAGATGTGTGATAAAAAAAAACCAGAAGAAAATAAACAAAAGATGACATGAAATGGAAATGACACTTACCCTGGAATTGATTGACATTGACATATAATGGAAATGACGTTTACCCTGGAGTTGGAATTGGAAAAAAAAAAAAAACGGAATTGTGTGAAAACAAGATTTTAACTAATAATCAAAGACAAACTTATAATGACTACAACATGGATTAGAAAAACGAAAGACATGATTTCTAAACATATTACGAAAGAAAAAATACCTACGAAAGACTAGGCAGTATGGTTGAAAGACTATAGCCTGCCCGAAGGGCGAAAAAAAAAAAAAAAAAAAAAAATACAAAAAAAAAAAAAAAAACATAAACTGTCAAACTGCTTGAAAACTAGGGATGTGACCTCAGACTAATAATAACTGAATGTGACATTCTACATAGAAATTATATTATTTTTTATTATTAGATTGTTTCTTAGCATGAAAAATGGATTAATAAGTAATCGATTGTTTCTGAAAAAAAAACGATTTAGATATATTAGTCGATGTTTTCCTAATCTTCAATTAATTTCAAAATTAACGCCATAAATATTATATTAATCATAGTTTTACTAATTAAAAATAAAAACAGAAATAATATGTTTTTTCTTTCTTTCAACATAAATTAACAAAATTGAACTATTCAAATAAAAAAAAAACTAGGAATCCGTAGGCAACGAGTTCAGAAATAACAGCTTAAGTAGGCGTTTGGATAATATTCGACTCCTGGTCTTTGTTAATAAGGCGCCAGCTTTCGAGACAAATATCTCTGCTGGAGCCGAAGAAGTCGGTACTAAAGGGTGCTTACACGCCAACTGTGCCAGATTTATTGTCAACACGAAAATATTGAAGCCAACTATAGTTCTCGCCAAACTTATTGGCCGCCCTGAAGTTGGCTATAATGGCTACGCAGTAGAAAATCTCATACAAAAACAGCACCGTTTCGTGCCTCGCGCATCCGGTAAACCAACTTCAGGGCGGCCATTAAGTTTGGCGAGGGCTATACTTGTCGCCCTTTTGGTTGTTGACATTGTTATAAACAATACTTTTAAAAACACTTTTTGTGACAAAAAACTTTCAAAATTGTCGTTTGAAAAATAAAGTTTCACCAACGAATAATGAATGACTTAACAACCGAATGTCGGTAATTCTCTTGTGAATGTTTGATTAGCTAAATGAATGATCAATGAACTAAACTGTTTCAAAAGCACAGAAGGGATGCCATCGTAGATGCACAAATTGCGTTAATGTAATATTATGGAGATAGTATTCTTTGGTTATTCGCGTTCCTGGCTATACATAGCAGACCAGACTTAATGCCGGGCAGTGGCAGATGAAAAATCGGTTATAGTTGATTTTCGTTTATAACAAAAAAAAAGATTATTAATTGATTATTTTTAATATTAAAAACGTATTAAAATCGATTTTAATCGATTATTTCTATAACCGATTATTTTTTCATATCCCTATTGAAAACTTAACATCACATCAGCTCAGCAATCTGTTATTCTGTCTGTGGCAGACTCTGACTATATATAGTTATCTGTGGGCAGCAGTGGTGGCAGGCTTGCCAACTTAGGGCTTTTGGCCCCAAATTTAGGGCGAAAATTTCCACGTTGGGCTCTTTTTAGGGCTCAAAAATATTTAGGGCTTTTTTTAGGGCCATTAATAATATTTCATGCATTACTAAAGAAACCAATTTTTCCTTGAAATGCTGCAAAGTTTAATGATGGCATGATTTATTTTAAAAGAGATGATAGATCATTCGTTACATTTACTCCATTGCCGAAAATGTTACAGTTGGTTTATTATAAACATTGCATAATGTATGAGCTAAAGAACTCCGAAAGCTCAAATGAAACGTCAAGTTGAAACGTAAACGATTTATTTACAATTATTAACAATATGGATCTTTAATTCGTTATAATAAGTTCTAATACAAAGTAATTAAAACTAAGTAATATTTTATTTACCTTAGTAAAAAAAGAGACAAAATATGTACCCAATACAGGGTTTTTTTTGGGCCTTTTAAATATTGCATTTAGAGCTATTTCTTCTTGATCTTAGGGCTATTTATTTTTAGGAGTTGGTAACCCTGAGTGGTGGGCAGACTGTGGCTTTTGAAAGGTGAAACAAAAAGTTTCAAGTAAACTCAAAGTTCTCAAACTCAAGTTGAAGTGGTCAGTGAAGTGTGAACTTGAAAGTAAAACTGCAAACTACCAAACAGATAAAAATTACTGATGATTTAAGATTTTCATCAAATAGGCTGCAAAATTTAAAATACAGCAGTAAGCCCTGAAATTTAGTGCACCGAGCACCAAACACACAAAACTAAGTTTAGCACTGTAGAAAAAGTGGTGTGCCGTGGCTTGCTTGATATGTGTTCTCCGTCTCCTTTGGTTTTGTCAATTACGACGAGAGGAATTGGCATTAATTTGTGTTCATTTTATACTAATGCAGAACATATAATATATTCCATGGATTCATCATCATCAGATGATGATTATCAGGTTGAACTGCCGAATATTTACGCAGTATATCGAGCATTGCTGGCATTACTTGAAAAAAGATTAGTTACCGTCACTAAAAAAATAACATCACATTATTATGGGCATATGTATAAGTATTACTCACCAATATTAGAAAATATTTATAATGTAGTAAATATTCCCATAATTTTCAAGGGATTACTTGAAGCTATTGATGTTATACAGTACAATGATATCACCTACTTTCCAGCAATGTCCAAGAATATTTACATTGATGGCAATTTTATTCCCAGACCAGAAAATATAATTTTATCAAATTTGCGACAGACAGTAGAGGCACTACAAGCCTCGGACGTTCCTGATGATGATGATACTGCATTGCAGCATAGGAAAAATTTTTACAAAAACAATCCAATACCTGGAGCTATTTGGAATAAAAATAACTTTAAATTAATTAATGCTGATGAGATTATACCAGCCAAATATGATTTACATAATCAATCTCATGATGATATGCACCAACTGGTTCAATTTGTTTCGAAATTAAGAGGAAGATACTGCTGCAAATATATCAATACGAATTGTCCAAATCAGAAAGTAACTCGAAAAAGGTTTTCAAGTTTCATATGTAATGAGATGGGTGATCTCCGTGTGCCTGACCGAATATCTGGACAAAATTTCAATGATTACTATAGGAGTTGTTATCCAGGAGGCGATATTGAATCATGTTATAGTCGTTTCAAATTGAGATCAGAAGATATTATTGAAGAAGGAGCTTTGTTCTTGCTTGGGGAATATCCAAATAATGAAAGTTTTGCAAGACCGATATATGAACTCCGTTCTGAACACGTAAATCCATATTTTTATCAATATCCAAGTTATACTTACTTTTACACTAAATTTGAGCAAGGCATGAGGTCACGAAATAAAAAACGATAGATTGTAGCTACCTACAAGGTAGCTAAGTAGAGTTAAGATTTCTGTTGATTGATTAATTGCATAATTGTTTGTTTTTAAAATAAAATAATGTAATGATTTTGTGTTTGCTGTAAGCCTCTTTGTCAGCAATGATCGTAATAATGTCTTCTATTCAACTACATGACAAAAAAACTTTTAGACAGTCGGATATTTTTTGTTTTTAGCACTGACATGGGTTCTCAATTCAAACAAATTATAATTAGTCTTAAAAAATATCTATGCATTAGGAATTTCATGTGATAGCGGGGTAGAGGTGTAATCAGGGGTAGGGTACTGCGCAGCGAGTAGCGTTTTTTAAAACATTAAGTTTGAACCAGCCATCAAACAATCCATAAGTAAATAGGAGCAGCGCATGATACAGGACTTTTTTCATTTTAGACTGACTGATGGCTTTACTAATAGAGTTCGATTCAAACTTAACCTTAACTAACCTTCGTTCCTAAGGGAGGGTCAGCAAAATCTGTGGATGGGTATAGGCCAGTTGCAGTATTGTCGACGCCGGCTAAAGTACTGGAAACTGCCATTCACAAGATTATTTATCAACAGGTTAGCGCACAGCTCTCAGACGCTCAGCATGGTTTTCGACCGGGAAGGAGTACCACCAGTAATCTTCTCTGCCACATGGCTCATCTGGTGCGGGCAGTGGATAGTGGGAGGCAAATTGATGCTGCTTACTTCGATTTTCGAAAAGCATTCGACCTAGTCGATAATGACATGTTGCTTGCAAAGTTAGCTGGTGTTGGTTTCACCCCACATTCGCTCCAGTTTTATGCCAGCTATCTGAGAGATAGGCGACAGTACGTGGAATATGCGGGACACGTGTCAGATCCGTATTTCACGAGGTCTGGAGTGAGTCAGGGCAGTAACCTTGGACCTTTGGGGTTCCTCCTGGTGGTTAACGACCTACCAGAAGTAGTCCAAGACGCTCACTGTTTGTTGTTTGCCGACGACCTCAAATTGTCCCTCACAGTGGAAAGGAGCGAAGACTGTGACAAGCTACAAAGGGATATTGACAGGGTAGTGAGCTGGAGCAGAGAAAATCTGTTGCAGTTCAATATTTCGAAATGTGTGACAATAACTTTTTCTCGTGCACACAATCCCATCGTGCATGGCTATCATATTGATGGCTTGCCTATGACACGGGTCACGGAAGTCAAGGACTTGGGGGTAAGCTTTAACACCAGCTTGACATTTCGTGACCACGTTATGCGTTGCTGCAAGAGAGCATATAGAAATTTAGGCTTTATGCTTCGTACGGTCCGAGGGTTCACGAATTTGAAAGCCATTATAGCTTTATATAATGCATTGGTTAGGAGCCAGCTAGAATGTAACGCAGTCATCTGGTCTCCACATGAAGCTAAATATAGTCTCATGCTGGAGAAGGTACAGAACAAATTTGTTAGATATTTGTATATGAGGTATTACGGTGTTTACCCATTTTATCCCTTAATGTATCCTACTTTATTTATTTTAGGTATGGTAGGATACAATGAGTTGAGGGTTAGGAGGGAACTGACACTCACCTCATATATTTTCAAAATATTAAGAGGGAAGGTGCATAATGCAACGGTTTTAGGACAGGTGTGTCTGTATGTTCCGGACAGGTACGTCTGGCGACGGCGGCGGCCGAGCTTGCTAGTTGAGCCGCGCAGTCGAACCAACCTTTTAAGAGAGGCGCCGCTGACGCGTGCACTCCGCACGCTCAACCTTGTGGCTATTGAGACGGACCTATTCTGCTGTACTCTGGGTGAATTCACAAGGAGTGCATTGTTTAAAATTAGTTATAGATAAAATTTGTTATGTAAACAAGTTAACATAAAATTAGTTTAGATATCTACTGTTATGTATTAGATTAGGTTTACTGTAGTTAAGCGCATTTATCGTATTGGGTGTAATCCTGTAAAGATGTATGTGATAAGGTTGAAATAAATAAATAAATAAATTAATGGTGGCTCAAAACACTCCACGAGTCGCTGCGCAGTGAGATACTGCCCTGTGAGTAGCGAATTTTACAGCCGCTATTAAGTTTGAATCGACGACCCGACCGATATATGATTACACGGCTCCACTATTCGTACAGTTCGATTCAAACTTAATGACGGCTTGGAACACTCGTATGATTCGCTGCGCACCCCCTAACCACCACTGGCACAATTGTTTTTTAATATGCAGTGTCTGTTGCGCCATTAAGTTTTATCCTAGACTACATCAAATTTGTTCAAGTAGCTCATGCTCATGTACCTAAATTATTAAAAGTAAATATTTTTGTAAAATAACTTTTTTTTTTAATATGTTTTCGATCCGACGTCAGACAAAAAGTTTACAAATATTTTAAAATAAATAAAAAAGACAAAATAAGGTCTGACTTTATTTATTTTGAGTATTTGATTGTACTTTGGCTATTTTGAGAATATAATATTTAGCGAATCCAATATTTCGAGAATCTGATATTATGCGAATAAAGGAAAATAACCTATCGTTACCTATGGCCTGTGATACCTTTGTTAATGACGTGGGTAGGCAGATAGGTAATCGCAATATTTTTTTTATATTGTAGGTACTAAAGGAACACTTGATTTTAATTCGAAACGAATCTTGTAATAAGTTATCCAACATCTATTTAGGTCCGAATATTGTTTTGAAAGACAAATCACCAAATGTACAAATATTAAAAGACGGCAAACCCGATACTGTTCACAAAAACCGTACAAAACTGTATATTCCAAAATCATAAAGTAGCATTACGTATAAAAAAGGTCACTCATGAAGCAAATAATATTGTTAAAAAGCATGAAACTTTATTATTGTAATCAATTTAGTATTAAGTTTAAAAATAAAATAAATCCATGTATGTTTTATTATATTTCTCCATACGGAGGGAGATGTAGTGTATAAGCATGTACCTAATAAAGCTAAGTCATGTAATCAATATATAATCGATGTTTATCCGTAATAAAAGTTAGTATCATTACGTACAAGCTTGTGTTTCAATCTATTCTTATCCCAACATTATATGGCGTAGTTGTAGACCTTCTGTGTTGTTATATGAATATCATTAAGGTGATATATACGCCCCAATGTAACGCAGTACTGGCCGTGCGCCCGCTCGGTGCCAAAATATCAAAATTGAACCTACTTTTGAACAGTTTTGTTTGCAAAATATTATTTGATTTACATATGCTATGTTAGGTATGAAGTAATTACAGCCATAATTTTTTCTGAATAAAAATATTTTTAAACATCCAAGTCGTTTTGGAGGAGTTTCCAAAAGTTGCGAAAAAATATCGTGTTGTTAATAAATTTTTTTAAACAAAACTATTAGTTACACGAAAAAACCTTGTGTTCAAAATTATGTACTATGGGCCAAAGCTACATCTGATCACTTTGAAAACAAAATCGCGTGCACAACATGACCACAGCTGCGTCCGCCCTTTTTGCGTCGACCATAGCCAAATGACTTATCAGATTTTTTTGCCGTCTTTTTTAATTACAAAAACAAGGAGCTGACACGTACTAGAGAAACAGTCACCCGATGCTGCGATGCTATTGGTTGATGAGTATGTCGGTGTTTATTTAGCGGGCGAGCCCTGCAAGCTAAAATAGTCCTTGAGGTGATCAGATATAGCTTTGGCCGATTGTACATGAATCAATAATAAATATATATATTTTTCCAAACCTTTTAACCTAGCTGTTACGGAGGAGTATGCTTTAGAAAGTTACCGTTTTACGGCACTAAAGCGTATGTAGGCCCTTAACTGTGATCATTAAAGAGCGATAGGTATTAGGGGATCTACTTTTAAGAAATGTCTGGTCTTATGTGGAAAGATTCTAGTTAAGTATACCAATTTGGGCAGACAGTTTATCTTATTCAAAGGAATAGACTCATCAGTCAGTTTTTGGTAATTTGGACGTATTCTCCTTGTTTGTATATTATGATGATTCTTGTAAAATAAAGTTTGCTTCATATTGTACCCATGAGCAAAAAATAAAACACATTTATGCCTTAAAATTAATTTATTAACTGTAAAAGAGGTATAATACCAATATCTGAAAAATATGAATTTAGTAATCTAGGTATGACTTAAGCTATGTATGAACTGTCACGTTGACAGTTCAACAGCTAATCTTCATCCATAGCTACCTCTTTTTGTTCTTTCTTCTTCTTCTTTTTCTTTTTCTTGGCACTGGCTTCGGCTTCAACAGCCTGTTGTAACTCGTCCAAGGCTTCTTTCATGACTTCGATGTTCTTCTTAGGAATGTCACCGGTTTCATAGAATTTCAAGCGATCTTCGACTTGTTGACGTAACTTCTCGCCGAAAACAGATGATTGGATTTCTGTAAAAGATATTTGAGTTTTAAAGGAAATTCAAATTTAAACCTTATGACGATAACATAAAAGACACATAACGCGAATTTTGAAATTTATTGGACAACAGCTAGGATCAGAAAAGCATAAAGCTAGCCTACGGCAAAACATACTAGCTTAGATTAGATAGACTGCCAAATGAAACTTTGAAATATTATTTATTTATTATTTTTTAGGGTTCCGTACACAAAGGGTAAAAGCGGGACCCTATTGCTAAGACTCTGCGGTCCGTCTGTCTGTCACCAGGCTGTATCTTATGAACCGAGATAGCTACCAGTTGAAATTTTCACAGATGATGTATTTTTGTTGCCGCTATAACAACAAATACAAAACGGAATAAAATAAATATATGAATATGTGCGAGTCCGACTCGCACTTGGCCAGTTTTAAATTTCTAACTTATGTATTGTTAATGTAAACCGTAACGGAAATACCGAATACAAGCAATTCTTCGTTTAAAAAGTACTTCCCATCAATATATTGTTATTTATATAAGTTGTAGAAATTAAAAGGAGGGTTATGGTTTTTACTAAGGTTTTATAGTACTGAGAATGTAGCAGTAAAATTAGTACACGATACGCTTTTTGGCGTTCGTGTGTGGATATAACTGCATTCCTGTAGCACTACTATTATTATCACAAATGCAGGTTACACTTGCAATAGATCAAAAAGTGTGCAAATAACACAAAATATGAAAGAAATAAAATTATTCATTAATAAACCTTACAAAATTGACTAATTAAAGTACTACTGTTCATATATTAAAAAAATCAGTATGTTGTAGAATCGGTAATTTATAGAATTAGTCCATTTTCGAATCGGTCATTTGTAGAATTGGTCAATTATAGACTCTGTAGTCATTTCGCGATTTAGTCATTCCTCGACCACAGACAATATAATACTAGTATACAGATGCCTCATCCCATACAAAGAAACCGTGCCGACGTAACTAGCGTTTTTCATCTGATTAATCTTGTTAGTTTTGTAAGTACATCAATCGCGTTCGATCTCGTTTCACGGCAATAGATGGTGTTAGCAGCGACTTGCAAGTAAAAGGATTTACTAGGTTCGTGAATATTTTTATCTTTAAATACAGTGAAGGTTCGTTTTATAGTATTTTTTGGCACGTTGCACCAAAATGTGCAAACAATGCAAATTTTAACAATCGAGTGGAATGCCTCAGAAATTTAAACACTTTCGGCGTCTGTTGGCATCAATTTTAAATGATCCGTTCAAATAATCTATGAAATGTGAATTAAGAGCCCAATATTCCATAATTTTGTACTTAGGAGAGTTGATTAAATTTTTAGGTTTAATTCCAGAAAATGTTAGTGTTAATTTTACACACAATTCTATGGAATTGTGTGTACATGTCGCGCCATCTAGTGAGATTTATTTGAACAAAATTTTCTTTCACAGCAAGGAGACCCCGTGCCTAGACTAAAATAAAATTAGGGTGCAGGTTTCATAATGAAGAAGTTATTTGTTACCAGAGAAGCAGTCGATCCTGGACGCGATGGAGCACTTGTTGGCGAGGTAGCGACTGATGCGGCCCTTGTTCTTGAGGCCGGCGCGGCCGATGAAGGACGAGTGGTACAGCAGCCCGTACTTGGGCGTGTTGGAGCGAGTCTTCAGCGCACGGAACAGCGCTTTCTCGGCACCTGCAGAGAACAATGGGAGCTTTAGTATCATTATTGGTTTCTTGGGCTAAAGGCGGCAACACACTTACGTGTCGTGACACGCCATAGAATATCAGTTTCATACATTTAGTATCTACAGTTAACACGCACTGCGGTTTATAATCCGCGTAAGGTATCGGGCACGCGTACGGCGGATAAATTGCGCGCGATTTTTGTCCGTTTCTATCCGTGCATAGAACAAGCACAAAATATTCGCTCAGATTTAAATCACGCCGCGCGGTGCGGTGCGGTTCCGTGTTAAAACACTGATTTGTTGCGGCATTTTTACCGCAAGTGCGTGCAGTTTCATACAATTCCATAAATATGTTGTAGAATGGGCGGTAAAAAATCGCGTAAATAGAAACTGCAGTGCGTGCTAAGTAACAGTTTAAAAAGTCAGCTTTAAAGTAGGTACGATTTCAGTTGTAGAAATTACGTACTTAAGTTCGGCAGCAAGTGTGAATGTTTGTCCTTTTATAATTTGTAAGGCAAGGATAAATATTTTCAAAACCGGTTTTGAGAAGTATCTTGAACTATGAACATGACAGTAGAATACCACTGGACAGTCATTTTCATCCTACATTTAGTTATAGAAATCAAATACCATCCGGCCATGTCTGGACATGTGGCCTTCTGTCCGGAGTTGGTCCGGCCTTCTAATTTGTCCGAATTTTGTATTTTTTTCATTCGACCACGGCCATCATGTGGCATATTTTCTTGTTCCGTACTTATCATCAGATTGCAATGATTTTTTGTCAGATTTTAGTTTTTAAATGAATTGGAGTCCGGCTTTTAGTTAGACCTTTTCGAAATGGCTAATCAAATATCCCATCTTTAACCATTTGAAAAAATTTTAGCATCTAAATCAAATATCATACCCAAAATCTGCAGCGTAGAGGCAGGATACTTGGCCAGACTGGTGAGGGAGCCAGCCTTGGAGATAAGCCGCGCCCCAACCTGGTCGCCCACCAATGTGGTCAGGTTGGGAGCTACGGACTCCATCTTTGTGTGTAAGTACTCTGATATCTGCTTCCTGTAGGTTGAAAGTTATGGTTAGTAAGTTAAGTTATGATATTTGAGTCAAAAAATCAAGCATAAGAGTCTACACAGCGCCTATTAAGTTTTAAGTTTGATTTCACAATTTTTTTTACTTTTAATGTATTTTATATTATATAGACTAAAAATGTTTGTTATATTGAGAGAGATGGAGCTAAAGAAGATGAAAAGATGAAGGACGAAAAAGAACTTTTTTAAAACAAGCTTTTTCATATTCTTCTTAGCAAACCCTTTCATATGATACCCATATCATGGCACTGCATAAAAAATAACTAGTCCACCATCTTAGGCCATCCGCCATATTGAATTAAGAATGACGTCACTCAGCTAGCCATGCATTGTCATCCAAACTAAATGTGTATGCAAAATTTCATCTCAATCCGTGGATGATAACTGCTTTAAAATCCAGTTGCAAGATTTGACCCAATCACTTACATACATACATACATTGCATGTTAAATAAAAGCTTGTAAAATAGTGTCTTTTGCACATAAGAATACAAGACTGACATAAAAAACATAATATTTCGAACCCCTTACCTATAATTACTGAGCCCAACCACCCTTCCCGCAAACATCTGTATATTAATCAAATCCACTGGTGAGATATCCATCCCCATTGACATCTTAGAGGCATCAATGATAGCTTGTGCCTTCTCCGAGTCCCCGAGGATCTCTGTCAGGGGTTCCACTGATTCTTCGCTTAACGTCTTCCTGTCCTTGATGTATTCCGCACACTTGGTGTATAACTGATTCTCTGGGACAATGTTGATCAGCTCTGGGAAGTGATATGAGTACCATTCTCTGTGAAAAGATAAATGTTGAATTACGAATGTTATCAAATACAAATAGTAAAAAGATAATTGGGCGATATGGGGACTGCAAACAGAAGCGAAAATTTTGACATTAAACCTCCAACATTTCACGTAATGCAAAAGATACGTAGGAAATGGCAAATATTATTATATACATGCTAAAACAATACAACTATGGTGATGTATAGTTCTCGCCAAACTTATTGGCCGCCCTGAAGTTGGCTACAATGGCTGCGCAGTAGAAAATCTCATACAAAAACAGCACAGTTTCATGCCTCGCGCATCCGTTAAACCAACTTCAGGGCGGCCATTAAGTTTGGCGAGGGCTATACATTCCTAAGTGTTCATGACAAACACAAGACAAATAAAATTAAATCTGTTAATTACCTGATCCGCATAGAAAATGTATTAATATCCTTGTCCAGTTGGTCAAGCAGTGCGATGGACTGTATGATCATGTTGTCAACACGGTGCACATTGAACTTCACCCGGGCTCGGGAGTATGAGTGGCCCAGACCCAGCTGTGCCACGCTGCAAGCCTTCAGGGTGAGACCCTTGATAAGGGCGTGGAAGTGGTGGCGGATACCTGTTTGAAAAAAAGAATGAATAAGTTGAAAAAGTGGGGGGTATGGTGTAGGTGGACAAGGGTTCCCTTGTTACTTTATGTGGATTTGTGATTATGTACTTTGTTGTTACTCCTTTTAGAGTCATCATCTGTCTAGCCTTTATCCCAATTATTGTTGGGATTAACTGAGTAACACAATACCTCTTGGCAAGACTGGTGTCAGATCTCAGGCTTCTGACTACCCGTAATGACAGCCAAAGATCTTCAAATGACAACAGCTTGACGTGCTTTCCGAGGCACGGAGGAAACTCGGTATGTTGAAATGGTCACCCATCCACGGACCGACCTCGTAAATCGTTGCTTTGCCTTGAAGATCGACCCTTCCGGCTGTTATTATTTAGCCACAAGCTCCTCATTACTCCTTTTAGAGTGATTTTACAAAAAATAATAATGTGTTAAACTTGTACCGTTAAATGCATGTTACAGTTAGCATACTAGTCTCATAATACACTGAGTTTCAAAGGAATAAGAGGTCAGATTATACTGGATTTGTATCTTCATAAAAATTGTTCCAAAACAATAACTGTGTGATCTGTTTTTATTACTTTTTATACATATTTTACATACTGTGGCGAAAAGGTAAGATATTAACCCCATGAGTGCTTGAAACGTTTATCCACAGGAAAATGTCTTTTCTATTGTTCTGGTAATTACAGGCATTCAACCGATGAATGAAATAATCGTAAAACTTGAACAAACAACAGCTATTCATGCACTGGACTAGGTTGAACTGTAATTTGTTGCAGACATTTTATTACACAATGCACTTATTATTTAGGTACATGTGTGGATATTACTGCATTTACTATAGCACTACTATTATTACCACAAGTGGAGTTAGAACACCTGCAATAGATCAAAGTTTGCATTTAGATTTGGAGGTGTGTGGAACAGGTTGTAATGTTCGACAACCTCCATTGAAAATGGAGGACCCTCTGACTAGACTAGTGATGTGTCCACCCAAGGGTTGTTGTTGCATATGTTCAAATTGCGCCGAAAATTCTTCTTGCGTGATGCAGGACTTTGCGATTTAGTTTGTATGTGGCATGATACAATAGCAACAAAAACAAAACCCATTTTTTTTTTAATAAACATACATAGCAGGTGACATTCCATAGTTTCTGCCTACCCTCATAGGAAAAAGGTATGAATTTATGTATGTATAATACTACTACACAATTTCTTTCATACATTCATAGCCAAGGACTCGCCTCGTGGGAGACAATTGTTTCAGTAATTACGACAACAACTGTGTTAACGAGATTGCTAGAAAATATTACAACATCTGGATGTAGTCTAAATAAAAGAACACAAGAATGCTTCTTGTGAAATCTTGAAAAATGCTGCTTATGAAACTTACCCCTTAGAATCTCTGGAACAGCCCCAGTGTGTGAGCAGGGAATTTCCAGCGCCTCGCTGATAGCTGCCCCCAGCTTGGGGTCTAATACACCGAGGATGCATTTGCTACGCTTCTTGCGCTTCGGAAGCGCTCCCTCCAGGAAAAGGTTCAGGTCTTCTGGGAGTACACCTGGTTGTTAAAAGTGAAAATGTAAAATCACAAATAATAAATTTTGGACTTTGCTGACATTGGTGAAGGAAAATATCTTGAGGAAACATAGTTAATATAATTTGATTTTGGTAACCCACCTTGAGCAAGCATGGTGATTAGTGCTCATGGCATTAGTCTCATGCCTTCTTAGTATGAGACACTTTCGATTTGCAGTGGTAGAGTAACAGGTATTATTATTACACTATCTATTTTTAGATCTAAGTAGTTTTAAAACACTAGATTTGTGATTGTTTGTAAATATGAAAGTGTTTATCTACATAAAAAGTTAATCGTCGACTTAAAAAACGGGTTTATCTGATTGAAAAGGAAGTCGTCGGGAAAGATAAGAAAATCAGGTCAATCCCAATAAATTATTATCAGCTTATAGTTTCCCTGAATTAAAGATGCCCTTTTCATAGTAAAAACCAAGTTCTCATCACAAATTTAAGCTACCAAAGTATCTAACATGCGTGGTCTTTACGGACATCAGTTAAAAAACAAGCGTGGTCTGTATGGACATAATCTAAAAACACGCGTGTACTAACCTTCGGACACCGCATTGATATTTTCCAAAGCTACCACCGCCGATTTGAAAGGCTGGAACCCGCTTAGCGTCACCACAGAGTTGAATCGCTGCAAGTCAGTCACAGACTCCTCAACTTGAGGCAAGAAAGCCGCAAGCTCCTCAAACTCGGTGACTTTGAACAGCGCGAACCCCGCGCTGTGTTCGTACAACACGTATAACTTACTCTGAAATAACACAAAACTTTATCACTATCGGTCGACACAGATTGAAATTCAATTAAACAAGGAAATGTAAGGATATTACGCACCATTATGCTTGATTATCTTCAATCTATTTTCATTTTTCAGGAAGAAGCAAACACGTGAATACTGTTTGCTCCCCCGATAATGAAGTAATGTTTTTGAGGTTAGAACGTTTCGTGTCACGTATGTAAACAATTTTCGTTACTACGTTTGGAATTGGTTTTTGAAACTCAAAATTTTCAATTAATTTTACTAGTAGTTTTCAAATTACATTTTTTTTTGTGCATATCTCAGCTAAAATTAGCTCGAATGAAATTAAACAATTTCTTTAATTGCGTTTTCAGCATGTAATTTCTTAACGTCTAATGAAACGTTGCGCTGATTTCGTTCAGAAACTGGTATATCATTTTTTATTCGTTTGAGGCTGTAACTGTAAGTTAGGGTAGGGTATATATGTTCTGTGCTGTAAGTACCGATCACAGTGGTTTTTGTTCACAAGCGAACGCGAAGCTATAACTCTTTGAAAAATAAAGTTGTGAAATATTTAAATTTGTTCTTCATTAATGGTACATTTGTTTTCCGAACGGAGCATAGTTGAGAGTCTAGTTGAATTTCATAATTGATCAAAATATAAAATTCGAATCGACTAAAATATATTTAGTATTGGCATTTTAGACAAAGAGGAGTATGGAGTTTCTTGTTCGTTCTTCTCCATAACAAGCTACTTTTCCGAATGCACGGTAGAATATTTTTTTAATACTTGTAAATAATTGTTAACGTTTAAAAATGCCGCTTATTGGCCCAGTTAAAATAAATATATTTGACTTTGACTTTGAAAGAAAGGTTAAAAAAAAGCATTAACAAGATGAACAGCACTGGTGTAAAGCCAAATCAAAAGTGATTTAAGTCGACTGCGGCCTTGTTTAAATCATTATTATTTCATTTTTAGGTGCCAAGATATTCTGGCCCTCCTTCACCCCTACTGTTAAAACGAAAGATACCTACATAAAGCATTTAAAATATTTAAAACTATATTCTGAAGCGCTAAATTTGATCCACAAACAGTTTTAAACTAATAATGTAAAGTTAACTTTATTGTTATCTTATTTTCACATTAATTATAGGTTTTCATTTTATGTTATGTGTATTCAATATCATCTTTTATAATATTATAGTCGATTTTCTTTCATCAGAAACTGCAACAGCACAACACTACGTCGCATCAATGGAAAAAATGACATTTCAATCAATTTGAATTCAAGTTTCATTCAATGAGTTCAACGGTTTCTACGTGGTTACATACAATAACAACAATCTGAATAAAAATGGATTGAAAAAAGTGAATCCATGTGATAATAAAGTGATAATAAGTGCTTAAAAATGGCTACAATAACCATGCAAAGAGACCTGGTCGTCACGTTTAAGAAGGAGACGATTTTGAACTTGGGAATACTGAGCAAGTTGCAGCAAATGCCATCCGAGCTCAGTAGGCTGATATTCAGAGACAATGCATTGGAAAAACCTACTCAAAACTTCTTCAATCATCTGTCACACTATTTGGTCACAATAATCGATACTCAAGCCTGCAGTTCATTGCCATGGCCACTATATGATACTAAGACTGAGCGAGCATACAGAAATGAGCTGTCGAACTTCATCAGCAACTGCAGCAACAAAGGTTTGTTGGCGCCAGTCATGTCATCATACCTGGTCAACCCAGGTTGCTACAAAGTCACCATGTTAATATTCCAAATGTCACAACTCGCGATACAAAGAGTTTTGATGACTAAAATGGTAAAGGAAACGCAAAAGAAGCTGTATAATGACACGACTGATGCCTATACGGCTAAAAAGGAAGACTTTATTGACAACATTGAAAAAGAAACAGTGAAAATATCTAGTAAATTTTCAAATTTTATGAAGAAAAGAGCAGCCATGGAAAAAATTGCTGAGTTGTTCCGCAAGAAAATAACTGAAATGGAAAATAAAATGGCTGAACTAAACCCTCAAGGGTATTTAGATGATCTAGTTGATGGATTTTTGAAAACACATAATGTGGATGATATTACAAAAGCGGAAATCCTAAAAATAAAAGAAGTTCACAAACCATGTCCATTTTTTGATGATTTGCTAACTGAAACGGACAACAAAATCACAGAAATGGAAAATGAATGGGATACAAAAATGAAAACATTTCTTGAAAGTTGCAGAGAAACACGTAACTCCACCGAAATGCTAGTGGCGAGACAAACTGGAGAAGCACCAAAAAGTTCTTACACATTAGAGTATAATCCAAAAACGGACTATATTTGTACGAAAGATTTACAAAACCAAGTCAACAGCGAACAGAAATATATTCTTAAAAATATTACGAAAGATGATAAACTGTGTTTCCCCAACCTTATCAGGGCATTTCTCATTTCAATAGGTTTTATGTTGAAAAATGCTGATATTGGGGATGAAATATACAAGTTTAATGAGTACTTGGACGATGGGAGGCGGAACTTTGGTGAAATGGTGTCCGCTATGAAGATTTTGTTGGATAGGGTGATGACTGCAGAAGCTAGACTTCAGGTAAGTTTTAATGATTAGTTACAATATTGTTTTATCTTTTAAACTTATACTTTAAAGAAAATATTGTATTATTTATTTATTAAAACTATGCCACGGGGTCCCAGCGCTAAGAAAACTTGATTCAAAATAAACAAGGACAAAGCAAATTTTAACAATCAAGTGGCAAGCCACATAAATTTAAAACCGCGCCATCTATTGGCATCAATGATTTGTTGTGTGAATTAAATGATATGTTCAAATAATCTTTGAAATGTGAATTAACAGCCCAATATTCAATCATTTTGTGCTAAGGAGAGTTGATTAAACAAGAACAATTTAATGAGAATAATTAATGTTAAATCCAGAAAATATTAATTTAACTCACAATTCAATAAGAAATCGGAGCATATCGCGCAAGCTAGTGCTATTTATTTGAATCAAATTTTCTATCTTAGCGCTGGTACCCCGTGGTATTGGTAATCTCTAGATCCAATTACATAAATTCTATCACTGATAAAAAGCAACATCAGAAAAAATTCAAGGCTACTGTTGAATAAACTAGTCGCAAAGTCCCAGTTTGAAAAAGAAAGAATTGTTAATTAATTAAATGCTGAGTGCTGAAAATAATGTAGACTTTTTAAATATAATTTGTTATTATCTCACCTGATGGCAGTAACAATGTGGTTGACGGTGACGCATGCTTGCCTAGAAGTTCTATCCTATTCACTCTTGACTTAAAGACAAATTTATTTTACCCATAAAAGTTGTAGTTATTTTATGGGTAAAATCAATTTGTCCTGTGCCTTATCCCTTAAGAATCATGCATTTATACATTTTCCAGGATTACAGTACATATAGCAATAGTATAAATTACTACTACCAGAGATAAGCTTTATTAAAGAAGCAATTTTACCTCTTAATCATATTAGTTTAGAGAACAATGTTGATCAGCTCCAAATGAGAAAAAGAATTCCTGCTTTTTCTAACTTTTTATTTAACTATAGGCTCGTATTTGATCACTATCTCATCTGATGGTAAGCCATGATGTGGTCTACAGTGAAGCAAGCTTGCCTAGAATTAACCAATTCACTCTTGACTTAAAACCCGTAGATTGTAGATATCAGGAAACAAAGACTACGGCAGGGAATTCCACTCAGCTGTGTGCACAATGAAAATATTCCTGCTGCTTTTATAAAGATCTATTCTTTTGCACTATTCTAACTATATTTTTTTTAATTTTCAGCCAATACAAACATCATACAGCCAGTCTATATCACTGTTCTCCGATATACCACCATTACCTGATCTCGCAGATCTGAAGATAGGCAAGGACCTACAGTCTCAAGTTACATTTGACAGTTTTACACCCCTCCACATAACCAAACATCAATTCAACTTGCGTAAAAGAGCCACCGGCTTTGCTAAGCCACAGTCACGGTCATTACTTGTCGCTCCATCTTGCCAAAAACCAAGAGATGACTTCCTAAAGAGCCTAGTATCTTGTCGAATCAGTTCCTATGACCGTCCAAATGCAACGCAGAACTTTAACATGTCAATACTGTCTCAAACTAACTATAGAAACAATGAAACTATTGCGGAGTGTTCCTCAGGCTTCACCAAGCATCAAATATTGAGATTGTTATCAACCAAAAAGTCTAGCAGCTCAAAAAAGTTTAAATATAAAACCGAGAGACCAGAAAATGTTAATGTCAAGAAAGGAGGACTGTTTAATGAATCTGTCGCATCAGTTGCTTCAACCGATAGCAACGGTTTCTTCAGAAGCCATTCATCACCAAATCTCTTTGAACACAGAGAAAGGAAGTCAAAGATTCCTATTCCAAGGAAGTTGTCTGTCATGCAAGAAGACAGTCCACTGCTTGAAGTTTCAGGAATCTTGGCATTAGCAGAAAGTGACAATAGTTTTGGCACTCCTGAAGGTGTAATGCGACTGGAGAGCAACAGAAATATATTCGATGCCACTAGTCTACCCACTATAAGTATAACTCCGGAACCAGACAAAGTTTCAACAAATCAGGAGGATGTGAATAAAGTACACTATTCTAATCTTAACATACTTAAACTACAAGAAGATATTCTACAGAAAGAAGAAATTAAGACTGAAACACCTAAAAGTAACTCGAATTTGATAAGAACAAAACCAAGTTCTTTAGAGAAAATTATCAATAGGTTTAAGGACTTTAGAGCACGCAAGCTTTATGATAAAAGCAGCGAAGATGGTAATGAAATAAAAACCATTGTAGAAGAAAAAGAAAATCTCAACTCTGTAAACATAGATGTGTTCACAGCAAATAGGGTCTTACTGCCTGATTTATTAAGTCCAAGCTGCAGTGTGATACCGAAGAAGCCTTCGGAATATTTGGATCCGATCTGGTTGGATGACGAGCCTCTTTCTAGAAAACCGCGGGAAAGTCTTGGGACTGCATTAGGTGTAGACCACACATTCTTAGACCAGTTTGATTTGATAGACTAATAAAAAATAAATAAGAAGAATATTTAAAGTCCAGTTTTTCTTAAGTATAAGATAGATGTTTCATGCCTCAAGCTTTAAAAAAATATTTAAGTTCTATGTTTATGAGTATTGTTAGCTTTATTTAGTACTTTATACTCCTTTTAGTAGAATAAAAGCTTGTTTTTAAGAAGTTTTTCTTACTTATATTTTGTTTTACATCAGATGTTTCTATCACCAATAAGTATATGGCAAACAGTATAGATATAGTACATTACTGTAGCGGCCAGCAAAAGAGGCATTGATGGACCAACGTGTAAATGTGGGCCGAGGCGAAGCCGATACGTAAGTCCATCAATGCCTAGTTGAGGCCAAGGTTTGTATAGTACTTTTCTCAAATAATGCGCGGAAATTAAATCTAAGATTTCTCATCCCATACAAAGAAACCGTGCCGACGTAACTAGTGTTTTACGCCTGATTATTTTTTGAGAATCAAGCGTTCGGTTCCGTTCCACGGCGATAGATAGATCACCTATATACGTGTAACGGAACCGAACGCGATCGATTTACAAAAAATAATCAGTTGAAAATTGCTAGTTACGTCGGCACGGTTTCTTTTTATGGGATGAGGCATCTGTACGCTAGTATTATATTATCTATAGTAGTACCTAGAACTCATTTTGTCAAATACAATTATTACTTTTCAAATTCAATGACGAACAACAATGATTTTTCCCGCGTTCTTAGATTAATATCTAAGCCCGCGTTAATGTTCATTTGTTTTATTTTTCAATAAACAGCTTTCTATTTGCAAGCCAGTTCGAAATTTAAATAAAACCTTTGGTAAGTTACCTCCTTGGTTGCCATGATTCGGAGTAAAACATCGTTCCATTTATAAATTACACGACAGATATGAGTTTATTTTATTCAGATTTTATAATACAACTTTTGCCGGCCACTGCTGGCATGTATTTGGCCCTTAGATGAAGAACCTTATTTGGCCAGTACAGCAAATTCGATTTATCTCAAAGAAGGTTGTCAAAGTAATGCTCTTTCCAAGCATGTTTGAGAAATATCATAATTGGTTATGATCTAGACTGATAAGCAGAAATTGATAACCTTTTGTAAAAATCGCCCATCATTCACCATTGTGTACCTAATAACTAGGTAGCCATAATTTGTATCCACAGCTTTTAAAAATAGGTATTTTAATGCTTAAAAAAATCCATTAGCCATTAAAACTGTTATACACTTTGTAACCAACTCGGTTCACTAATAAAAATTATATAAATCGACCACCAAGTTTTTATATATGCAATTCATTTTTTAGGTTTCAAAAATAAAAACAGGTAATAATTTTTTTAAAATTAAAATTGGTATTTCAATGTTTTATAAAATCCATTAGCCATTAAAACTTTTATCCACATAATAAACAACTCTGTACACTAATAAAAAAAAATCGACCAAGTTTTTATTATTCATTTTGAAGGTTTCAAAAATAAAACACAGTTAATACAAAAAAAAACTTTTATGACGAAACATTTAAATAAAATATATACCTATTATTATGCTTACTTCGTTGCAGTTTTGCTAATAAATATTACTAAAATAGCAAGCAAGTATTATAATTTTACATTGCAAAGTGACTATTTTTTATAAAGTTTTCAAAATTAGCAGTAGAAAAGTGGTATGCAACATGAGGGATTTTCATTAAGTATAACTCTCTTACAACGGACAGCCCATTCAATCAAGCTTTAATTTTCTACGCTTTTACAAAAATACGTCTCTCTTGTCTTGCTTTATTTAAGTAAGCACTAAATCCTAGGATCATCTTCGCCCAACTTCACCATTTTCTCAGAAATCTCCCAAACTTTCTTAGCTCTGCTCATATTACTAACAGAATTAGACAAGGAACTTTCTCTACAATCAGAAAAGTACTTTCCGGAGACCTTTTCTAGTTTTTCTTCCACCGCCAACATTACTGTAGTCTGACAACCTTGTTCTGGGTTCTTGAAGAAGCATTTGATTATAGGGTACAGCATCCAATTTAATGGAGGAGGCACGGAGCTCCAAATTCCGGTTTCAATCAAGCCGGGGTGAAGGCAGTTGGCGGTTACTCCTGTTCCTTCCAACTTTCGGGCTAGTTCTCTTGTAAAAAGTATGTTGGCTTCTTTCGAAGCGTAGTACAGATACCCTGGTAATGTGTCAACTGGGTTTGGATTTTCTATGTTGAATGCTCCAAGACGGTACAAAGACGAAGCGACTATCACTATTCTTGATGGGGCACTCTTCTTCAATAGATCTATCAGCAAGTGGGTTAGCAAGAATGGTCCATAGTGATTAGTTTCCATGGTCATCTCAAGGTCATCAACCGTCTTCCTCTTCTTGAAAGTGTCTGCGTAACCAGCGTTGTGGATCAAGACATCTAGTTTCGTCTCAGTTTTGTTGATGTCTTCAGCGAATTCTCTGATGGATGCGAAGGAGCTGAGGTCCAGTTTCTTGACCACGACCTTCGTGTTCTTTGTTGTGTCAATGATGTCAACTGGAAAAATAAATTGTTGTTGTTTGGTAGGGATATTCGGTTTTGATTTAAAATTAAATAGCATTTAAAAGTAACGAGGGTAGTTATTATAACACGCTGAAACAGTTCAGCACCCTAATTGTGTAACTGTTTTAACAGCACGAAGCACACTCCTTCCCTTTCATTTTGATAACTTAACAATATTCATATCGTTTTTTACGCTGTCGAGTAGACGGATTTTTGAACATATATGAAGCAATGAATGCAAGTGAAACAATCCGTACCTACCATACTCTTTGGAACTTATACAATTAGGGTGCTGTACCTGCAGTCTCTTGTTAAGTTTCTGTCGGAAGCGTCTATTGGAAGCAGCACTACATGTTTTCTTTAGCTGTCTTATCTGCGAGAAGTAACTAACTACTCCTGAATATTGCATTTCAAAACTCTTCCATCAATTTCAGCCTGCACGCTATTTGTTCACTGTTTCGGCGTTTTACCCTAAAGGCAGTGGCGTAGCGTGCCTTGGCGGGGCCCCGTATAAAAATTTGTTTGGGGGCCCTTATTGTAGGGTACCTTAGGGTAGGGTACCTTAGGGTAGGGTACCTTAGGGTAGGGTACCTTAGGGTAAAGATTTCTAACAAAAGAAAAAAAAAATGTTTGCATAAAATTAAAAGAAATATTTATTCATCATAATTATCTATCTGTCACTTTTTCCAAATTTTTTACAAACAATTCTAATTAAATATACACTCTCCTTGCCTTTTTTCGGCAAACTGATTTATTAAATCATCTAAAGCTGATGATGACTTTAGTTTTCTAAAGTTTCTGCCTCTATGGACAATAGTGAAAGGGCTGACAAGCGGAAAAAAAAATTAGGAAGTTTTTATAAATTTTTGCTTACACACGTCGGGGGCCCCCGTGTCCCCCGTAAAATTGATACGGCGGTAGCTACGCCTCTGCCTAAAGGGGTACCAACATTGACTAATGCGTCTCTAAATAATAATATTTCAATTACCTTTAACCTTCTCAGCCACCTCCAAATTCCTGCAAGCCATGATAACCCTGGCTCCTCTCTTAGCTAGCTCCCTTGCAGTCTCCTTCCCAATGCCACCGGTACATCCAGTAACAATCACGGTTTTCCCATCCATTCTTGTAGGCTTTCGGTACTGTCCACAGGTGTACTTGGCAAAGAGCCTGATCGCAAATATGATTCCGAAAACGCCGAGGATCGCGAACACTGTTGCGATGATGAGCACCGGGAAGACCCAGTAGAGGTAGCTCGCTTTCCAAGCTTCGGCGACGATCATGTCTGGAAAGAGAAAGAAAGCAATTGAGTATATAAATATACCTAGTTATTACCTAGGAACTCGTGGCTAAATAACAACAGCCGCACTGGTCGATCATTCAGGTTAAGCAACGCTTAACAAGATTGGTCCGTGGGTGGGTGACTATTTCAACATACCGAGTTTCCTCCGTGCCTCGGCAAGCACGTTAAGCTGTTGGAACCGGCTGTCATTTGAAGATCTTTGACAGTCGTTACGGGTAGTCAGAAGTTTGAGATCTGACACCAGTCTTGCCAAGGGGTACCGTGTTACCCAGTTACTGGGTTTTGTGGAGGTCAGATAGGCAATCGCTCCATGTAAAACACTTGTACTCAGCTAAATCCGGTAAGACTGGAAGCCGACCCCAATAAAGTAATTGGGAAAAGGATAGGCAGATTGATAACCTAGGTCTCTTCATGGGACCGAATTGTGACCTGTCAATGCCATCATTTCGCCTATTCGTCTTGAATGGCTCGGACTTTCTCTCTCACTGGAATTTGATGGCGCTTCAAAACACAGCGCTGCAGCCCCTGTTGTAAGGTGCTTACAAAATTACCCAAAAAATAGCCAGAGCAGGACTACTCCTATTTTTGAATAAGGCTCTGAGGAAGGTAGAGATTGAGATGATGTATCATCTATGCTTGCGCCAAATCCTTGGGGACTAATATTAACATGTCTTCTTGGCAGTTAATCCTCGTTATTCAAACCTACATACCTACCTCGTTTGATTAGCCAACACAGTAGCTACACTTGTGCCTATGACCATCAGATTAACACACGCAATGCTACCTGTTGTGACTTCTTATTACCCAAGAACATTGACCTTAGATGCCCCTGAAGTCGCATCGTACTATTTACAATGGAACATTTGGGATTCATAAGAATTAGAAGTCTTGTTGTAAAAAATTAAAACAAAAAATAAAAAACCCTAAAAAACTTTTTTACACAAAATCTACCGACTTCCAAATAAGAAAACTACAAAGTGAAAAATAACTATGAAAATAACTTTATTTCTGGAAGTCGGTAGAATTTTATGCAAAAAAGTTTTTCTTCACTTTTTAGGTAATAGGCAAGTTTTTTAGTAAGATACCTATAATGCCAGAATAGAATAACCGAATATCATGAAAATGAACATAACCGGTGAAATGAGATTATAGTACGCAGTGTGTTCAGAGGCCTTAGTGCGAGTTTTTACTCACGCTCACTCGTGATACGTAAACGATCTCTTATGTCAAAACGTATACAAAAAAAGTGGTTTCTCCTTACCGACACCAGACGGCGCTTATCCAGTTTCAATACAAAATGATGTTTACGTATCACGAGTGAGCGTGAGTAAAAACTCGCACTAAGGCCTCAGTTCACCTTGGTGTTGAACTGCATACCTACTGGCGTGATGTCATGTTATGAAATGGTATAAATAATAAACAAACATACGATTTACCGTTATTTATTGAAGAGTTCTGTTGTATATTTCCGAAGTTCTTTATTAGATCTGTACCAATTTAAAATGGGACCAATTTCGGAGCATAATCTTACAAAAATTAAAAATCGCTCCACAATTGACGGAGATATCGATGAACAAACACAAAAAAAAAACAAACGAAGTCGAACATAGAACCTCCTTTTTGGTAAGTCGGTTAAAAAGACGTAAACAAGAAGAAAAGCATGCAGCCGGAGGATACATATTCGCGAGCTGGCTGACCAAAACCAATGTATCCCCCGACTGCACTGCATGATTTTCTTCTTGTTTGTCTTTTTATTTCGCTTAAGTAAAGAACCAGGGACCCTACCATAGGCTCTTAGTGTAAGGTTATTTACATTGTGCTTAAGACACAAATGTATGACTTGAATATGGATAAAAAACTTTTTAACAAAAAATCAAACCGACTTCCAGAACAAAAAACTACAAACCAAAAAATAACTTTCTTTTCCGAAGTCGGTGTCTTTTGTACCCATTTTTTTCAGTTTTTCGACACTGACTTCGGAAAAGAAAGTTATTTTTTGGTTTGTAGTTTTTTGTTCTGGAAGTCGGTTTGATTTTTTGTTAAAAAGTTTTTTATTTTTCTCTTTTTAGTTTTGGTAGGTATCTCCAATTAACATGATAATCATTTGTGGCCAAAGTACATCTCATGACAATTCCAATAAGCCCAAGCACGACTAGGATACATTGTTTTATTTCAAAGTTCCAGTGCCTACCTTCCGGCTTCATCATCAGAACAGTTCAATGGTACTATCATTTATTATTCGCTTAATCATAGTCGGTTAACTATTCGAGAGATTTTATACCCGTGACATCTTGGCATTAAGGAGTTTCAGTGGCCATCTGTGGTCTTCTTCATCAGTTCCACTTCACCAAATTAGACTTTCTGAGTGCAAGTAATTGCATTGTTGGTGAAAATACCAAAATCACTATATAAATGCCTATAATATTTGAGGAGTTCCCTCGATTTCTCTAGGATCCCATCATCAGATCCTGACCTGATGACTATGGGACCAACTAGGAAATATACCCTTCAAAACAAAAGAAGATTTTTTGAAATCGGTCCAAGCGTCTTTGAGTAATCGGGGAACATACATAAAAAAAAAAAAAATAGATTCCGACGAATTGAGAACCTCCTCCTTTTTTTGAAGTCGGTTAAAAATAACATTGCTCTCTACGAGCTCATGGTACACACAGGGCCCATTAGCAATCTGGCTCTTGAACTTAATGACTGCCGTAATGGTTGTGTCCTGTTGACCTTATTCAGATGTCATTTAGCCTAAATTCAATCAAATACGAAAATAATTAATTCTGATGACCTGAATTCAGCAGGTACCGACGTTATGTCTACCTAATCAAAATAATTTCGTAACTTAATTAATATTGCTAGAATCACTTGCGAGTTTCGTTACGAAGGTTAGCAGTTTGATAATGTGCCTATTGTCTGCGTTACTGCAATCAGTTAGTCTATCTTGACCATTGTCAAGATATCCATGAGGACTCGAATCCCAACTTATACAGGGTGTCCCAGAAATCGACGTCAAGCCGTAAATGGGTGATAGACCAAGTTATAACAGTTCTCAGAAAAATACGAAAAAAAATCTATCTCATGTTTTAAAAATTTATGGTCACTTTAAAAATTTACTAAAAAACAATACGTAACAATACGTAAAGTCGTTTTTGTGAAGGTTCCAAACTGTTTCCTTTGCCGAATTCACTTACGCAATTCGGCTGCAGATGTACCCGGGTGTATTAGAGTAATAGGTACCTACCATTAGTTCTGTCTCTAAGGTGTAGCCTTGAGCGCAGAACTAGTAGAATC
Source organism: Orthosia cruda (assembly GCA_964057195.1). Lineage (NCBI taxonomy): Eukaryota > Metazoa > Arthropoda > Insecta > Lepidoptera > Noctuidae > Orthosia > Orthosia cruda. Next base: position 4,663,884 of record OZ059827.1, read on the forward strand.
TAGATAGAAACTCTTTTATAAAGAATAGCACTGCAGTATTAGCTTGGGAAGATTATCTATCTGACCTATAAAACACAATAACTGGGTATGATGATTATGGAACATGCATGAAAAATATTTGTTATTTGACCAGATTATCGATAAAATGAATAAAGTAGAATACTAATAGTGAAAACAGAATCAAAATTGATCGAAAAACGAAAGAGATCTATAACAATTTAAAGAAATAGGTATATCTCTACGAAAACGCTGTTTTCTGAGGCAGATGTATGGTCGTCGTGCCATCTGATGTCATGTGGCAAATTAGACTTCTCTTTGTAATTCTCAACTTTGACGATTTATAACTTCGTCTTGATCGAGATATATAAAAAAAATCTTTCATATTTGTTTACTATAGTTAATAAGAATATCATTTAGCAAATAAAAATACCGGCAAAGTGCGAGGCGGACTCGCGCACGAAGGGTTCCGTACAATTATAGCAAAAAACGGTATAAAAATCACGTTTTTTGTATGGGAGCCCCCTTTAAATATTTATTTTATTCTGTTTTTAATATTTCTTGTTATAGCGGCAACAGAAATACATCATCTGTGAAAACTCTCTAGCTATCACGGTTCTTGAGATACAGCCTGGTGACAGACAGACAGACGGACCACGGAGTCGGGTCCCGTTTTTACCCTTTGGGTACGGAACCCTAAAAATACATGCATAGTTCAGGACACCCGTTGGCAAGACTGATGGTATAATGTATGATTTTCTGTCTTCCGATTACCGTAACAACTGTCGAATATCTACCTACAAGAAATGACAGCCAGGACCACCAGCTTATCGCGGATTATAAGGCACGGAGCAGTCTTTGTATGTGTTGACTTGAATGGTCACCCATCCACGGACCGACCTCGGTAATGTTTGCTTAACCTCGAAGATCGACCTGAGCAGCTGTTCTTGTTTACCCACGAGCGTTATGTTCTGCAATCAATTAGTTGATCAACCTTGAACCACGTTCAAGCTTCTAACCAATACAATGAATAAATGAGGAAATCACACGGATCTGCTTGAGCAAGGGTCGAGTGAGAAGTACCAAAGTTCAATATTACTGGGACGTGCTACCTCCTTTTCTTACCTGTTTAAAGCTGGCAACTGATATAAAGTTTTGGAAGATGAATCATATTTGGAACGCTAGGAAATTTTTGAGATATTTTTGTTGTGACTCCTATAAAAAGGAGTACTTATTCCCGTTTGAGCACCAATTTTTTGGGCTACTATGCATTGAGCACCAAAGGTATTCTCACTTGAGCACAAATCAATATTTTAATGAGGTACTCAAAGGGGAACAAAAAATAAAGTTTGACTTTATTCCCCATTGAGCACCTACGGACTACGGTGCGGTAGCTTTTAGTGATGGGGTGTATAATACCTATATACATATCGATAAAAATCAGCAATATTGTTGCAGAATTTTATCATCTAAAAAACATATTTTAACATACCTAATATATTTAATCATAACACTACATATATTACTGTAAAAGCCACCATAGGGAAATACTATATTGAAACTATAATAAGTAAAAACACGTACAATCTACGTCCCCACAGTACCTATTGGTACCTTCAATAACAATATTACATGGCATCAAACTTACATGTAGGTTTTTCCGCAAAGGTCCCATCCTAAATAGTAAGGGTACACGGGTACAATAAGGAAATCACGCATTTTGAAAGTTATAGAATAAAATACTCACAATCTATTCCAATCGTATATTAATCAAACTTCATCCAAATATTTAAAACTTTACTAACAATAAATACAAAGTCGAATTAAGTAATTATTTAATTTATATTTTTAAATTCATTCACTGCAGCAAGCAATGTTACGGTCAAAATACGTTGTCTATTGCACTGTATCTTTAGCAAACTGACTGACGAATCTTTAACCTTATCGTAAACTTATATTATAACATTTAGGTAGGTAATTACGAGAAAAAATCTTTAGGCTCGGTTCACATTGGTGAAGTAACAATAGAATAAAGTAGTTTACTTAAATAATGTTACTCTACCTAAGGTTTTTCATTCAAAATTTGCTTAAAAAAGTTATAGTCCGAAACACCACTCAAAAATATTAATAACCAGCTGACCCCCGGGCGGGGCTTCACTTCCGTCAACTGGCTACCTACCTACCCTGCCTGCTCTGCCTGCGCCCTGCCTGCCCTGCCTACCCTGCCTTACATACATATACCTTGGGTTACATTATTGCAATTTTCTTATGGATCTCTTTTTTTTTGAAAATATATCAGGATAATGTAGCTTTCTACTGGTAAAAGAATTTTCAAAATCGGTTCAGTAGATCCAGAGATTACCCCTTACAACGTCACAAACTCACAAACCCACAAACTTTACCTCTTTATAATATTAGTATAGATAATGAAATTCCTGCTTCGACCGGATCGGACGAAACTCGGCGGCCGAAACGCCTACTAAGCCCTGGCCACTTTGTATTAAGAATCTGTTGATTAATATTTAAACTAATCATAATTATTGTTATGGGAAGGATAGTTACTCCACCAATGTGAACTGGGCTTTAGGTGTGTAAAAAAAACGCTTACAAATTGGAAGCGAACTCAAGGAACAAAGTCTGCTTAAATACAGACACAACAGTTATATGCTTAATCGAGGTTATAACGGTTAAATTATTTTAATTTATTAATTAATTAAAAATAAACATTTATATATTGTAAGCAAAATTCGGTATTAAGCATAAACATATATATACATGTGTGACCCTGGTGAAGGTTGCGGGGATCCGCTGGTTGCGAAACGCACGGGATCGGTCAATGTGGCGACGCTTGGGGAAGGCCTATGTCCAGCAGTGGACGTATTTCGGCTGATATGATGATGATGATATACATTTATTTATGGGTTCTTTAATTCATAATGTAGGTAATTTATTTTGGACATTTCTGATATCGGTGAAGGAAAACATCGTAAAAAAAACAAAATACCCGTCTGCTTAAAAAGCGAACTAAAAAGACGTAAACGAAAAGAAAATCATACTGTGCAGTCGGAGCATACTTGTTCGTGAGCTGGCTGATCAAAACCAGATGTATCCCCAGATGCACAGCATGATTTTCTTGCTAACTAACTTTTTTTATTTATAACTTTTTAGTTTTGTTTTTTTAGAATTAGGTACATTTAAACATATAAGTTATATATGTTTCCCCATACGATGGGTATGGAAGAATAAAAATTTGGTGCTCCACAAGCGCCCAAAATCCGCCATTTTTTTATTTTTCAATTTTAATGTAGCCAGTGACACTCGCAGGGTTAAGACTAATTGTTGATGTAAGAATCATCAAAATCGGCCATCGCGTTTTATCTCTAGAACGCCACATAGGAACAACCATACATACATACTTAAACTGATAAACACATTACGCTCCTTCGGCAGTCGGGTAAAAACTTGGACTAAATAATTTTGACATCATTGAACAGATTTGAGCAAGCGTGGTGATCAATGCTCCTGCCTTCGCTGTGGGAGAAGAGACCTTTGCCGTGCAGTGGGACAGTTACCTGTATTATTTAGGTATCTTTGTAAGCAAATTGCATAATCAATTTAATTGATATCTGCGATAGGCTGAGTTGATTGGAATGAAACATGGTTGTCTGCTGTCGATATTATCCATCCATATTAATATAATGGTAGTATATTTAAGTGAGCGAAAATAAATTCAAATTAAAGGTGTAAAAATACTGAATATGGCTTACTGAAATACTAAGTGGGCTACAAACAGTGGGCAAATACAAAGTTTGTGACGGAGCTAAGTTCGCTAGCTCTGCTCGCTCACTTCAGCTCCCGTCATCCCTTTCGAACCTAACTTATCCGTGTCAAGATTCTCTAAGCTCCCGAGCTCGCTTCGCTCGCTCTTGGACTAATTCGTTGAAAACACGAATACTTACACCCGAACTCTCGCGCTGCACAGCGATGTCGCCTCTTTTTTTTAATTATCTGTAGGTTCGCGTTTGATCACCATCTCGTCTGATGTGGAAGTGATGATGTGGTCTACGGTGAAGCACGCTTGCCTAGAAAAAACCTATTCACTCTTGACTTAAAGACCCCTAGGTTGTAGCTATTAGGGAACAGACTCCGGAAGGGAGTTCCACTCCTTAGCTGAGCGCACAATGAAAGTATTAGCAAAACGCTTTGTGCGTATGGGAGGGATGTCTACCATGTACCGATGACGCATGGCCGTACGTCTTGTAGTCCGATTATGGAAAGGGCTAGGCGGAATCAAATTATGAGTTCCGTCGCACACTCCCCGAAATGTAAACGATAAAAAACGGACAGACTGGCGACTCGGCGACGATGTTCGAGGCTCTGGAGCTTTGATGCGACCAGTGCATCGTTGCCAATAAGCCTTTTGGCCCGTCTGTCAATCGACTCAAGTGCATCAAGCTGGTATTTGGCAGATCAGGTTTTTTTTAGAAATACGAATAAGTGCATTTGTCAAACAGCGAGCGATTAGCGAACGATTGTGTAGTACCTACCATACCTACACTGTAGGTGATTCCGAATTTTATGACATAAAGCGTTTGATCGCTATCGTTTTGCTCTTGCAAAAGATATGTAATAAGCCTACGGATAAGGTAACCACGAGTTCCTCGTGTATAAATAATGTGCGTAGTATTCTGAGTATATACATGTCGCAATTTCGATATCTAGGTTACAACAAAGTGTATTGTTATTTGATATTCAAGTCATGAACGACGGACTGATGCAATATGGAAACAAAGTAGCGACTTTTTTGGTCTTCATTGTTTCTATATGATGACCTTCACAATTTTAATTGATTGATTCGATTGATTTTTGGGCTATAATACATAATCATAACTTCTTTTGTTCGGAAGATATGTAATGGCAGCTGGGGTGACGTCACTTCAGCTTACACACACGTTTTTTTAACATAGTTTCAACACTTTTTAATTATTATCGTTCAGTTCTTTCCTTCCATGTGCAGCTATTATGCCTTATTTTTTTGACTATAGTTCAAAACCCTAACCTCACTGGTTTGCATGTATTGAATGAGGAAGCTGGGGTGACGTCACTCCAGCTAACACATACTGAACGACTCATAGTAACGAAGTTTTTGTGGCAGCTAAATTAAGACTCGGAACTTTGATTGCTGCTATTATGCCTCAAATATTGGTATAGATAGAATTATTCCATCACTTATGAGGAAGTTGGCGTTATGCACATGCTTTAATACACAAGTCAGCACAGCTGTTATTACGAAATACGTGAACTTTTTTTTAAGCGGTTGGCGAATTTTTGCCCAAACCACAGATTATACAGTGTTTTGTTCAGAAACTTTAAGGGCAAATACTTACGTAGATATACAGCCATGACGGAGTGTAAAAAGAATTAAATAATTTCGACGTTTTCAAACTACGAGTATAACTATTAAAATCGATTATTAAGAACATTAGTTGAGTATTTAAGTAACATGTAGCGAGATTGCAAAGAAATTCCTGTTTAGTTAACATTTTAAGACAATTTTTCAATTGCGTGTAAACTCCTTGCTTGAACTTGCATGACCTGTGTGCTGCGCCATAAATTAAAAAAATATTACTTACCGCCCTAGGGTTTCATGGCAAAAAGAAAGCCCGAGGGTTTTATATGGGGCATTACGGCCAAGTTAACCTGTATGTTTAAGTACTTTTTACGTGCAATAGTGATGAAAAAAACGTAACAAACGTTATACAAACTAGTACGGAAAATAACAATCGCCCGTCAAACACAGTACCTTGCTACAATTCTACCCACTAAACAGTAAATACCTCATAAATTAGATGATGTGCACATGGAAGGAAAGAACTGAACGATAATAATTAAAAAGTGTTGAAACTATGTTAAAAAAACGTGTGTGTAAGCTGAAGTGACGTCACCCCAGCTGCCATTACATATCTTCCGAACAAAAGAAGTTATGATTATGTATTATAGCCCAAAAATCAATCGAATCAATCAATTAAAATTGTGAAGGTCATCATATAGAAACAATGAAGACCAAAAAAGTCGCTACTTTGTTTCCATATTGCATCAGTCCGTCGTTCATGACTTGAATATCAAATAACAATACACTTTGTTGTAACCTAGATATCGAAATTGCGACATGTATATACTCAGAATACTACGCACATTATTTATACACGAGGAACTCGTGGTTACCTTATCCGTAGGCTTATTACATATCTTTTGCAAGAGCAAAACGATAGCGATCAAACGCTTTATGTCATAAAATTCGGAATCACCTACAGTGTAGGTATGGTAGGTACTACACAATCGTTCGCTAATCGCTCGCTGTTTGACAAATGCACTTATTCGTATTTCTAAAAAAAACCTGATCTGCCAAATACCAGCTTGATGCACTTGAGTCGATTGACAGACGGGCCAAAAGGCTTATTGGCAACGATGCACTGGTCGCATCAAAGCTCCAGAGCCTCGAACATCGTCGCCGAGTCGCCAGTCTGTCCGTTTTTTATCGTTTACATTTCGGGGAGTGTGCGACGGAACTCATAATTTGATTCCGCCTAGCCCTTTCCATAATCGGACTACAAGACGTACGGCCATGCGTCATCGGTACATGGTAGACATCCCTCCCATACGCACAAAGCGTTTTGCTAATACTTTCATTGTGCGCTCAGCTAAGGAGTGGAACTCCCTTCCGGAGTCTGTTCCCTAATAGCTACAACCTAGGGGTCTTTAAGTCAAGAGTGAATAGGTTTTTTCTAGGCAAGCGTGCTTCACCGTAGACCACATCATCACTTCCACATCAGACGAGATGGTGATCAAACGCGAACCTACAGATAATTAAAAAAAAGAGGCGACATCGCTGTGCAGCGCGAGAGTTCGGGTGTAAGTATTCGTGTTTTCAACGAATTAGTCCAAGAGCGAGCGAAGCGAGCTCGGGAGCTTAGAGAATCTTGACACGGATAAGTTAGGTTCGAAAGGGATGACGGGAGCTGAAGTGAGCGAGCAGAGCTAGCGAACTTAGCTCCGTCACAAACTTTGTATTTGCCCACTGTTTGTAGCCCACTTAGTATTTCAGTAAGCCATATTCAGTATTTTTACACCTTTAATTTGAATTTATTTTCGCTCACTTAAATATACTACCATTATATTAATATGGATGGATAATATCGACAGCAGACAACCATGTTTCATTCCAATCAACTCAGCCTATCGCAGATATCAATTAAATTGATTATGCAATTTGCTTACAAAGATACCTAAATAATACAGGTAACTGTCCCACTGCACGGCAAAGGTCTCTTCTCCCACAGCGAAGGCAGGAGCATTGATCACCACGCTTGCTCAAATCTGTTCAATGATGTCAAAATTATTTAGTCCAAGTTTTTACCCGACTGCCGAAGGAGCGTAATGTGTTTATCAGTTTAAGTATGTATGTATGGTTGTTCCTATGTGGCGTTCTAGAGATAAAACGCGATGGCCGATTTTGATGATTCTTACATCAACAATTAGTCTTAACCCTGCGAGTGTCACTGGCTACATTAAAATTGAAAAATAAAAAAATGGCGGATTTTGGGCGCTTGTGGAGCACCAAATTTTTATTCTTCCATACCCATCGTATGGGGAAACATATATAACTTATATGTTTAAATGTACCTAATTCTAAAAAAACAAAACTAAAAAGTTATAAATAAAAAAAGTTAGTTAGCAAGAAAATCATGCTGTGCATCTGGGGATACATCTGGTTTTGATCAGCCAGCTCACGAACAAGTATGCTCCGACTGCACAGTATGATTTTCTTTTCGTTTACGTCTTTTTAGTTCGCTTTTTAAGCAGACGGGTATTTTGTTTTTTTTACGATGTTTTCCTTCACCGATATCAGAAATGTCCAAAATAAATTACCTACATTATGAATTAAAGAACCCATAAATAAATGTATATCATCATCATCATATCAGCCGAAATACGTCCACTGCTGGACATAGGCCTTCCCCAAGCGTCGCCACATTGACCGATCCCGTGCGTTTCGCAACCAGCGGATCCCCGCAACCTTCACCAGGGTCACACATGTATATATATGTTTATGCTTAATACCGAATTTTGCTTACAATATATAAATGTTTATTTTTAATTAATTAATAAATTAAAATAATTTAACCGTTATAACCTCGATTAAGCATATAACTGTTGTGTCTGTATTTAAGCAGACTTTGTTCCTTGAGTTCGCTTCCAATTTGTAAGCGTTTTTTTTACACACCTAAAGCCCAGTTCACATTGGTGGAGTAACTATCCTTCCCATAACAATAATTATGATTAGTTTAAATATTAATCAACAGATTCTTAATACAAAGTGGCCAGGGCTTAGTAGGCGTTTCGGCCGCCGAGTTTCGTCCGATCCGGTCGAAGCAGGAATTTCATTATCTATACTAATATTATAAAGAGGTAAAGTTTGTGGGTTTGTGAGTTTGTGACGTTGTAAGGGGTAATCTCTGGATCTACTGAACCGATTTTGAAAATTCTTTTACCAGTAGAAAGCTACATTATCCTGATATATTTTCAAAAAAAAAGAGATCCATAAGAAAATTGCAATAATGTAACCCAAGGTATATGTATGTAAGGCAGGGTAGGCAGGGCAGGCAGGGCGCAGGCAGAGCAGGCAGGGTAGGTAGGTAGCCAGTTGACGGAAGTGAAGCCCCGCCCGGGGGTCAGCTGGTTATTAATATTTTTGAGTGGTGTTTCGGACTATAACTTTTTTAAGCAAATTTTGAATGAAAAACCTTAGGTAGAGTAACATTATTTAAGTAAACTACTTTATTCTATTGTTACTTCACCAATGTGAACCGAGCCTAAAGATTTTTTCTCGTAATTACCTACCTAAATGTTATAATATAAGTTTACGATAAGGTTAAAGATTCGTCAGTCAGTTTGCTAAAGATACAGTGCAATAGACAACGTATTTTGACCGTAACATTGCTTGCTGCAGTGAATGAATTTAAAAATATAAATTAAATAATTACTTAATTCGACTTTGTATTTATTGTTAGTAAAGTTTTAAATATTTGGATGAAGTTTGATTAATATACGATTGGAATAGATTGTGAGTATTTTATTCTATAACTTTCAAAATGCGTGATTTCCTTATTGTACCCGTGTACCCTTACTATTTAGGATGGGACCTTTGCGGAAAAACCTACATGTAAGTTTGATGCCATGTAATATTGTTATTGAAGGTACCAATAGGTACTGTGGGGACGTAGATTGTACGTGTTTTTACTTATTATAGTTTCAATATAGTATTTCCCTATGGTGGCTTTTACAGTAATATATGTAGTGTTATGATTAAATATATTAGGTATGTTAAAATATGTTTTTTAGATGATAAAATTCTGCAACAATATTGCTGATTTTTATCGATATGTATATAGGTATTATACACCCCATCACTAAAAGCTACCGCACCGTAGTCCGTAGGTGCTCAATGGGGAATAAAGTCAAACTTTATTTTTTGTTCCCCTTTGAGTACCTCATTAAAATATTGATTTGTGCTCAAGTGAGAATACCTTTGGTGCTCAATGCATAGTAGCCCAAAAAATTGGTGCTCAAACGGGAATAAGTACTCCTTTTTATAGGAGTCACAACAAAAATATCTCAAAAATTTCCTAGCGTTCCAAATATGATTCATCTTCCAAAACTTTATATCAGTTGCCAGCTTTAAACAGGTAAGAAAAGGAGGTAGCACGTCCCAGTAATATTGAACTTTGGTACTTCTCACTCGACCCTTGCTCAAGCAGATCCGTGTGATTTCCTCATTTATTCATTGTATTGGTTAGAAGCTTGAACGTGGTTCAAGGTTGATCAACTAATTGATTGCAGAACATAACGCTCGTGGGTAAACAAGAACAGCTGCTCAGGTCGATCTTCGAGGTTAAGCAAACATTACCGAGGTCGGTCCGTGGATGGGTGACCATTCAAGTCAACACATACAATTCCAATGCTATAACAATTCCAATGCTTTTAACACCGTTGATCACGACATTCTCCTGGCCATACTGTCTCAAATTGGGGTCTCTTCGTTGTCACGTGAGTGGTTTTCATCATATCTTCGTGGTCGCCAGCAGGCTGTGCGTGCTGATCAGGATTGCTCTGACTGGTGCGACTTGGTTACTGGTGTTCCACAAGGCGGTATACTCTCTCCTCTTTTATTCTCTTTATTTATTAACTCCATTACTGTCATCCTCAAATGTTCTTACCATCTGTACGCTGATGACTTGCAACTTTACGCTCAATCAGACATTGCCAACCTTGACAATTGCATTTCATTACTCAATGCTGATCTTCGAGCTATCAGTGAGTGGTCTGGCAAATTTGGGGTTTCTGTTAACGTCGGGAAATGTCAGGCCATACTCATTGGTAGTTCGTACTATTTGAGAAGTGTGAACACTGGCCAACTCATGCCACTGATGTACGAGAACTCCGTCATTTCTCTTTCACCTCATGTAAAAGATTTAGGTCTGTACATTGACGACAGTTTTAGTTGGAATAAGCACGTGGCTCAGGTGAGTCAGAAAGTTGCGTTCTCGCTGCGGTCTCTCTATAGATTCAAGCATTTCCTCCCATCCAGCACCAAAATCACTTTGGTCCAGTCACTTGTGCTTCCCATTATCGACTATGCTGATGTTTGTTATCCTGATCTATCCCAAGAACTTCTAAATAAATTGGATCGACTTGTCAACAATTGTATTCGCTTTGTTTTTGGCCTTCGTAAATACGATCACATTTCTTCCTACCGTTCTCAGCTTAAATGGCTGCCTATCCGCCTCAGGAGGTCCCTTAGATCTCTCTGCTTGCTCTTCACTACTATGAACGATCCATGTGCTCCCGATTATCTAAAAACTTATTTCAAAGTGTTGGGCAGTTCTCACAGTCGTAACCTTCGAGCTTTCAAAAATCTACTTCTCCAAATTCCTTCACACCGCACTGGTTTTATGTCCAATTCATTCGCTGTCTCAACAATAAAGCTCTGGAACGCGCTACCCTTTGGCATTAAAAAGGCTGAAAGCAAATTCACTTTTAAAAGAAAGGTTCGTGATTACTATTTGAATCAAACTAAATAGCTCTCATCTAGAGACATAATAATTATTAACAGGTTTCTCGTTTTTTTTATTATTGTTATTTATTAGTCTATTTTATTTGTATATGTGTATTATATTAATATATATATATGTAAGTATATACTTTTTCGTATACAAGTTGTCTTTTTTAATATTATTTTGTACCCGCTCACAACGTTGTCCTTATTAACCCAATGGTTGACTGGTAGAGAATGCCTTGTGGCATTAAGTCCGCCTATGTACCACTATTGTACATGAAGTTTAAATAAATAAATAAATAAATACAAAGACTGCTCCGTGCCTTATAATCCGCGATAAGCTGGTGGTCCTGGCTGTCATTTCTTGTAGGTAGATATTCGACAGTTGTTACGGTAATCGGAAGACAGAAAATCATACATTATACCATCAGTCTTGCCAACGGGTGTCCTGAACTATGCATGTATTTTTAGGGTTCCGTACCCAAAGGGTAAAAACGGGACCCGACTCCGTGGTCCGTCTGTCTGTCTGTCACCAGGCTGTATCTCAAGAACCGTGATAGCTAGAGAGTTTTCACAGATGATGTATTTCTGTTGCCGCTATAACAAGAAATATTAAAAACAGAATAAAATAAATATTTAAAGGGGGCTCCCATACAAAAAACGTGATTTTTATACCGTTTTTTGCTATAATTGTACGGAACCCTTCGTGCGCGAGTCCGCCTCGCACTTTGCCGGTATTTTTATTTGCTAAATGATATTCTTATTAACTATAGTAAACAAATATGAAAGATTTTTTTTATATATCTCGATCAAGACGAAGTTATAAATCGTCAAAGTTGAGAATTACAAAGAGAAGTCTAATTTGCCACATGACATCAGATGGCACGACGACCATACATCTGCCTCAGAAAACAGCGTTTTCGTAGAGATATACCTATTTCTTTAAATTGTTATAGATCTCTTTCGTTTTTCGATCAATTTTGATTCTGTTTTCACTATTAGTATTCTACTTTATTCATTTTATCGATAATCTGGTCAAATAACAAATATTTTTCATGCATGTTCCATAATCATCATACCCAGTTATTGTGTTTTATAGGTCAGATAGATAATCTTCCCAAGCTAATATCAGTAGCATTAATCTGACGGGTTTGTCCCGATTCGCAGCTGTGGTGGCCAATGGGTCAAAATCCATTTAATTTGTGGGTTGAATTTTGTATTTAGCTAGTGGTTTGGAAGATTCATAACATTATATATATATATATATTTATTTTCTATTCCACAAAGGTGTCTTAGAAACTATTCATATTTTTTTATTCCAATTAATAAAAACTTTTTTTAAACTATCTTTTTATGATATCTTCGAAACTATGCATTTTTGGGTCACATATTCTAGGACATTTTGTATTATTTTTACTTTAGATTATAACCCTAGAGTAAAGGGATATAAAATACACATTTTAAATAATTACAATATAATATTATAAACGCGAAAGTAACTCTGTCTGTCCATCTGTTACCTTTTCATGCTTAAACCACTCAACCGATTTAAATGGAATTTGGTATGGAGATAGTTTGAGACCTTGGGATGGACATAAGATAGTTTCTATCCCAGAAATCATCATTGAGGAGGTGGAAGTTTGTTTGGTGAAGTAAAAGTTTCTCAAGTAAGGCGGGTGGCGCCGGCGGCAGCCCACAAATCTACAATATTATTGCGAGATATAAAAAGTTATAAGAAGTTCTACTGCCACGCAGACGAAGTCGCGGGCAACAGATATTATTTGATAAATCCTTTATGGGAGACTGGTTTTTGTACTGGGAAATCCCGTCACAAAGTTATTACCAGGCCCCAAGAATGATGCAATTTCGCCCTTTCTAGATGATGTAACAACTAGACATAAGGATTATACATAGGTTAGCTTTCATTTTTCGTGAGCAAATTTTGATCTTCAAACACACACGCACATCATCAGCCTACAGCAGTCCACTGCTGGACATAGGCCTCTCCAGCCACACAGCATTGGTCTCGATTTTCGCCAACTCTCATCCAGCTATTACTACCCACTCTGCGAAGATCGTCGCTCGACCTAGCCTGAGCGATCTTAATCGTACTACAACCAAAGTATAGTTATGTCTTTTATGGTTCAGGAAACTTTTGACGCTCTACTTGAAAGTCGGTACCCTTAAAATTTAAGCTACACTTTCTGCTGAAGTGCTGTTTTATAGGATAGAGTAACTAAGTTTCAAACCGCAGATATTATGCATGACAAATTGAAGAAGCCTTAGAAAGTTGGGACTGTTTCTTATCTAGCGAATGCCTCTATTGCTATCTGTAGCTCTAAACAAAGAGACATTCTTTAAGCGGTGGCGATTGATAAAATGTCAAAATGTTATTAATCACGAGACATGTCAGAGCAATGGTGGTCCAGTGGTTTGAACCCAGGCAGGCGCTTTAGTTTCTGTAAATTATTTCATCACCACTACTTTAAAAACGGTGAAGGGAAACATCGTGATGAAACCGGCATGTCTTCTTTGCACGCTTGCCTAGAAGTAACCTATTCACTCTTGACTTAAAGACGCCAAGATTGTAGCTATCAGGAAACAAAAACTCCGGCAGGGAATTCCACTCCTAAGCTGTGCGCGCTATGAAAGTATTCGCGAAACGCTTTGTACTCATGGGTGAGATGTCCACCATGTAACGGCGCATTGCCGTACGTCTTGTTGTCCGATGATGTAAGTCTTAGAACCAAAAATTCGAAGACATCCACCAACCCGCACTGGGCCCGCGTCGTGGATTACGGTCCATTCCCTCTCACAGAAAGGAAGCCTGCATGGACAACGGACCAAATGGAAGTCTAAGTGCGGAAAAAAGGATTTGTTCTATATCCTCCTCCACGTTACATATCGATAGAGCTTGACGATCCCAAACATTTTTGCTATCGCGAGGCTTCCCAGAAGTGTCTAGAGCCTCTGGTAGCTTTTCAACAAAGATAAGACAGCAATACCATTTTAGGACAAAACTAGCTACAGGCAAAACATTTTACATATACCCTTCAGGGATTTTCCAAGCAGAAGGCACACGAAACGAAACACACGATAAGCAATCCCAAAATAGGTCTACATAAGAATAATGGTATGTCAGTAGTTGCGTGTTTTCTTATCACATATATTTGTATGACAATAAAATATGCTGACTCATGTTAGTACTTAAGCTCTAAGACTATGAATAAATGACTTGGTTGAAGACATGTAGACACACGCTGCTGAAACACGTAAAACTAAAGATATAAGGTTAAATATCAGGGTACTGTAGGTCACCTCTGCTTAATACTTAGACTGAAAGAGGCGATACGTCATGTAATAATTTATAATAGATACGCTAAGATTTACTTTCTAGTAACTGCCCTGTCAATAGTTTTTGTGAAAGCAACTATTTTAACCAAAATGATGCACAGAAAGTGACACTGAAACTGATATGATTCAGAAGTAAAATTGATTGTTTGTATGGTTTTTGTAGGCGATAATGTTTAGAAGAACTGACTCGATTACAAAAACTATTTAGTTTCTAGTAGAGATCTCACTTACAGAGACACGGCGATAATACTGAGTACCAAAGAGAACATATAAGAAATATACAAAGTTAAACTAATAACTAACTAAAGTGTGTTGGAAGTGCACCAGAAGCTTCATAAAGAAACATACAAAACTTTTTATAAACAGAAAAAAGAAACAGGAAGAACAACGCATTAATTAGGTATATTCTTAAACACGCGTCAGCGCTTGTCAGCTGTCTCTCCTTATTCTAAACTTTTTTGGGAACTTCACCAATTTCGAAAAAGTTGTTACTAAATTCTTTAGGGCAATGCTTTCGTTTCTGCTTCATACAAAAAAAAAAACAGTGAGCCTTCGGTTTATTGTGAGGTTGATTATTTAATACTTATTTATTTATAAGGAGAATATAAACACTATAGAAATAGTACATTATGGTACAAGTGTGTTATGTTGGTGATTACCGCTGAGGCGCCATTGAGACCCAAACCGTTAGGTGAGGGTCTTAAGAGAGCCGAAGACGGTAATCATCAATACACACGTGTATCATACGACGTTTTTCAACACACTTGTGAAGAAAATAATACTATAAAATCATTTCTAACAGTGAAATCAGTTTTCCTATGCGCGCGCATCTAACAATGGCGATCGGATATAGATTAAAAAGAATGAAATTTATTTTTTTTGTCTTTTCGTGGATTGCGTTTTAGCCACGTACAAAATGGGGAATTTCAAGTCTCCTTTATTACAGAAACAATCACGTACAAGTTGAAATTATCTATTTAAATACGAAGTTGCATGAAATGTGTTGCATTTGTACTATTGGCCACAATCTTTTTTGATCGAAACTTTTTTAAGAACAAAGCAACTCAAACAATCAATTTAAGAAAAATAACTCTTTATCTCACTTGTGAATAATAGCAATGAAAAAGTCACAGTTTGATAACAGGTAACATTATGTGCCTAATTGCGGTGAAATTAGAGCTACTTTATGAGCAAGTGTGTTGAAAAAATATTATTACAATAAAAAACTAATTTAACACATTCAATAGAATTAAAGAAACTTCCACCTATAGGTTATTGTTGATTGATCTTATGGTTCAACTAGTTGACGGCACGAACTGTTTTGTGCGCGAGGTGATTGAATGTAATATATTCCTCCAGATCGAATTTTGGATGGTGGCCAATCTCAATGAAGATTAGCCTCGATATGTATCTATCTAATACCTTTAAACGAGCAATTCTTGTATATATGTATGTATTTATATATTCTGAATCTCGGAAACGGCTCCGACGATTTTTATGAAATTTAGTATGCAGGGGTTACGGAGGCGATAAATCGATCTAGCTGGGTTTCATTTTTAGAAAACGTCGTTTTCTCTTTGTCACCGCAGCAGAGCTCGGTCGCCCAGGTACTTATAGTGCAGGAATATAGGTTACGAATTGCGACAGTCCACTGGATGTGAGAAGCACGGGACCGGTCAATGTGGTGACCCTTGAAGGAGGCCTATGTTCAGCAGTGGACATGCAGCAAATGACGATGATGTTGTATAAGTATGTGCGCAAACACAGATGCGCTCTTTTTGCCTTTATAGCAATGAAACAGAATACAACAGGACTGGAGAGATATGAAAGAAATGTAGAAAAACAATGGGTTGCTTCAGAGAAAGTCCTAATCCAGCCCACACTTTGTGCCTTTAGAGCAATGAAACAGCAATACAACAAGACTGGAGAGATAAGAAAGAAACAAAACACTTCAAAACACTGGGTTGCTTCAGAGAAAGTCCTAATCCAGTCCACTCTTTGTGCCTTTAGAGCAATGAAACTGCAATACAACAAGACTGGAGAGATAAGAAAGAAACAAAACACTTCAAAACACTGGGTTGCTTCAGAGAAAGTCCTAATCCAGTCCACTCTTTGTGCCTTTAGAGCAATGAAACAGCAATACAACAAGACTGGAGAGATAAGAAAGAAACAAAACACTTCAAAACACTGGGTTGCTTCAGAGAAAGTCCTCATCCAGTCCACTCTTTGTGCCTTTAGAGCAATACAACAATGAAACAGCAATACAACAAGACTGGAGAGATAAGAAAGAAAGAAAAACACTTCAAAACATTGGGTTGCTTCAGAGAAAGTCCTAATCCAGTCCACTCTTTGTGCCTTTAGAGCAATGAAACAGCAATAAAACAAGACTGGAGAGATAAGAAAGAAAGAAAAACACTTCAAAACACTGGGTTGCTCTAATCCAGTCCATTTTTGGTGCCTTTAGAGCAATGAAACAGCAATACAACAAGACTGGAGAGATAAGAAAGAATGAAAGAAAAACACTTCAAAACACTGGGTTGCTTCAGAGAAAGTCCTAATCCAGTCCACTCTTTGTGCCTTTAGAGCAATGAAACAGCAATACAACAAGACTGGAGAGATAAGAAAGAAACAAAACACTTCAAAACACTGGGTTGCTTCAGAGAAAGTCCTAATCCAGTCCACTTTTTGTGCCTTTAGAGCAATGAAACAGCAATACAACAAGACTGGCGAGATAAAAAAGAAAGAAAACACTTCAAAACACTGGGTTGCTCTAATCCAGTTCATTCTTGGTGCCTTTAGAGCATTGAAACAGCAATACAACAAGACTGGAGAGATAAGAAAGAAAGAAAAAGACTTCAAAACATTGGGTTGCTTCAGAGAAAGTCCTAATCCAGCCCACTCTTTGTGCCTTTAGAGCAATGAAACAGCAATACAACAAGACTGGAGAGATAAGAAAGAAAGAAAAACACTTCAAAACACTGGGTTGCTTCAGAGAAAGTCCTCATCCAATCCACTCTTTGTGCCTTTAGAGCAATACAACAATGAAACAGCAATACAACAAGACTGGAGAGATAAGAAAGAAAGAAAAACACTTCAAAACATTGGGTTGCTTCAGAGAAAGTCCTAATCCAGCCCATACTTTGTGCCTTTAGAGCAATGAAACAGCAATACAACAAGACTGGAGAGATAAGAAAGAAAGAAAACACTTCAAAACATTGGGTTGCTTCAGAGAAAGTCCTAATCCAGCCCACACTTTGTGCCTTTAGAGCAATGAAACAGCAATACAACAAGACTGGAGAGATAAGAAAGAAAGAAAAACACTGAGTTGCTTCTGAGAAACTCCTAATGGAAAATACCCAAAAACCCTTTTTTCGTTTTAGTTCGATTTCCAGGTCGGTAACGACCTGGAAATCGAACTTAGGATCCCACGCTCGGCAGTCGCGTTTGCAACCAAGTTCTCAACGGGGCAGTTAAAAGAAATTGCCATAATGAAATATGAAGTAACCATAGATATTATCTATGGAAGTAACATTAAGCCCGACTACCACAATATACGACAAAGCCCTACTTCTCAACCTTGTAAGAAGTGTCTAATGATTTCATACATTTAGAAGAAGTAGCTTCTCCAGAAGCTTGTTAAACCAGCAATTTGATGATGAGCTCTAAATAAACCTAAAGAAAAAATAAAGCTAAACCTTAAGATGAAATGGACACAGGCCTCCGCTCTGTGAGAGAGAACGGGCCGGAATCCACCACGCGGGCTCAGGCGGGTTGGTGGTGTCACATGTCTTCGAATGTTTGGTTCTAGGACATGTCGGTATCCTCACGATGTTTTCCTTCACCGTTTTGAGAGCAGTGGTGATGAAATAATTTACACAAAGTAAAGCGCCTGCCTAGGTTCGAACTCACGACCTACTCTTAATTTCCCAAGTAAAAAAAAGACGTGTGGCACTCGGGGACTGCCGCGGTAAAGCTATTGCATAGCATTAAATTTTTGAGAATTTAAGTCATTTTATTTCACCTATTGTTCTTAAAATCTACTTTCTTTTCCCAAATAGTAAATGCAGATCACGGTCCACCCACAATAATAAACCCTTAACGCCACCCTCTAACAACCCCCTTATTATCATATTTTTACCTTTTCCCCAAATAATAAATTTAAATAGTGACCCCTATTTATACCACAATAAGGTCACTTTTTCAAAGTGACCCTTATTCCCACATACATAAAGTCTACATTGAACGCGGTGGAATTTAAAATAGGATACAAATAAAGAACCTCAACTTCAATAGAACATAAAAATATTTCCTACATCCGTCATATATTTTTTTTTTTTTTTAACTTGTCATTGCCAAGCGAATTTGAGCCTTTAAATTAAAAACGTTAAAAACTCGAAAACATTTACGACCAACAAAAATTTTAAAACCCTCATATCTCAGAAACGGTTGGAGTTAGCGCATTTCTGACAAAAAATTTGCCCCCCCTGTCCTCCGCTACTTCATCCAGGAGAACAAGATAGGACTAATCCCCCCCCCCCATAACCGTTTACCTCCCCCCGCAAAAAATAAATAAAGTGACCCTTATTCGCATTGAAATAAGGTCGCTTTTCTTTGACAAGCAAAAGTGATCTCATTAGTATCGTATTCTCATTAGTATCGTATTCTCATTAGCATAAGGTCCAAATTGATCACCATTGTCACGTTTCGTTACGGAATTTCTGGATTCGGTCTCCACGCTCAAGGCCCGCGATTGAAGCTATGCAAAAATCATAATGAGGTTTGGGTCTCGCCTATTTCCTTTTCCAGTATTGAACAAAAAAAGATATATAAATTTAATAAAAAATATTTAAGTTGTACTTCTATGTTTTTCTTTTTTCATTTATAGTTGTCAAATTTGTACACTACACCTCTGTTGACAGCGCAATTATGAGCATCTTTTGAGATTTCTATTTGGTCCAACATTGGAGGAGAAAATAGGTGAGCGCCAAACTTCGAATTATGACTTATTACTTCAGTATATTCATTCGGATGTCTGCGAACGCATTTTCTCTTAATGAGTTGTGGACACGTCCCTAGTCTTGGATAATCCGTTTGTTTGTAACGTAAGTTAAGGTTATACAATGCGTAGGCCTGCCAACACAAACAAAATTGTTTCTTAACTTTCTCTTTTACTATAGAGGTTTACACAAAACATTAGCAGCAAGATGTCGTCAAATGTTGCCATTAGATCGTTTAGAAATCGTTTCGCAGATGTTGGCTGGTACTTACCAGTGGCGGATCCAGGATTGTCGTCTGGATTGTTATAGCAAATAGGTAGGTAGTTTCCGTGAATGTGTCCGTGGCATCAAAAGTGGGCCCATATTCTTTTAAATATCGCTGCAAATGATGAGATAGGAGACTTTTGGTCTCGCACGGTGTTATTATTTATTTTTTATTACCTACTGTTTTTGTTTTGCTTATCTTGTGTCTCCTATGCGGATACACACTTAAATAGGTACTATTTCTTTCTTAAATACAAAAAATTCACACAACAAAACAACGTATTAGGTAAAGGATAATTGATGACAATTGCTTGCGAAAAAGTTTAATTATATAATAATAAAATTGTCAAGTTCACTATATGATTTGTCACCGAAGAACTCAAGATTACTTTGCCGGGGGGGGGCTTCCATTATTTTATATGGATCGACAGCCTATCTGACCTAAACAACCCAGTAACTGGGTGACACTTTACCCCATGGCAAGATACGAAAGACATAACCCTTTCCTTGCAGTCGGGTAAAAAGGAAAAGAGAAGCTGGAGATAATAAGTAAGTGAAACTAAAAGCTTGAAAACAGAAATTAATTTAACAATTTCATTTTACCAAATGATCATTACCGTGTTAAAATAATAATTACAGAATTTTAGTTTATTAAATAACATCCATAATAACAAGAGAAAGTGCATCTTTTCGATGTTCAAAATCAGCAGCGCATAGAATCTTTCACATTTTGGAGAAATGAGAAAAATGGTTAGTATCAAAATAAAAGATGATTGTACGGGAACAGTAATCTAGCCCTGCGGTTGTACGAGTACAGAAGGCGTCTAGCCCTGCGGTTGTACGAGTACCTACAGAAGGCATAATCTAGCCCTGCGGTTGAGATGGGTAAAACCGGCCAAGTGCTTGTCGGACTTCACACATTTAAGGACTAGGGTTCCGTACAAATGTAGAATATATTGAAATTTGTTGTAAAATATACGTATAATAATATAATCAATATCATGCTGTGAAAACCAGATGTATCCTCCAAAGACCTTATACGTATTTCTTACTACTGACTGTGTACCAAAATGTTTTGTTTAGCTAAAATGAAATCTATCATCGTACACCTAGGTTAGCTATTTCCTTAAAAGCGGTAGCTAACCAAAAGCGGTCCTGGCGAGAGGGTTACCGCTGGTAGTGTGTCCTTGTCTGACCTCTTGCTAGCTCAACTAATCATTGGGTTTGGTAGAAATGGTAGAAAATTTTATATTTTTCTTTTTATGTTATACCAAAACGAACAATTCATAGACTTTGACACGTATTTAAATATTTCTAGAAAAGAATATAAATATTTCTACAGTTCCTATATTTAATCAATACGTTGTATTTAATACTGAGTAAGAGTAGTACTTTTAAATGTTTGGGCTTGGTAATACTAAATGTAGGATGGTGATTTGCGGACTTTTTGGCGGACTTTGTTCGAGTGAAATTCATCGGCTGTTAATATTATTTGCAAATTGATTACTAGTGGAATACAATTGGTGTAGTTTTATTTCTCAACTGTCTACGCAACTGGACAATATGTGAAATGACAGAGATCCTTTGAGGTATATTTAGCTGCCGGTATTTCAAAGCACCGTCAGAAGACTGCAGTGTCATCTAACGCCTCTCCTTCATGACCCACGGCAAACATGGAATGGTGAAATTCTTTACGCCCGACCCCATGCGGTTAGTGATGTAGATACCAAAAAATATAAAAACTTTTTTTTATTAACTATAAATTAGGTAGGTTTAGGTAGCGCAGTTAGCATCAGCTATAGTTTAAGTATTCCGATATGTTAGCATCAACACATGGGAATACTTAAACTATATTTTTTACAATAAATTTGTCCCGTGTTCTGTTTGGGCATGGACACCTCATTAGAAAGAGACACACTACCAAAGAGAGCCCTTTCGCTCGGACCGGTTTTTGCGCCATAGTGCACAGTCTAGTAGTAAGAAGTATAAGGTCCTCCGACTGCACACCATGATTTTTTCTTGTTTACGTCATTTTAGTTCGCTTTTTAAGCAGTCGGGTGTTTTGATTTTCTGAATTAACACTTTTTTTCGAATTAGGTACATTTAAACATAAAAGTGTCATATATTTTTAACCGACTTCCCAAAAAGGAGGAGGTTCTATGTTCGACTTCAAGTTTGTTTTTTTTTTTTTTTTTTTTTTGTGTATGTTCACCGATTACTCCGTCAATTGTGGACCGATTTTGAAAATTCTTTTTTCGTTTGAAAAAGTATGTTCCGAAATTGGTCCCATTTTAATTTGTTGAAGATCTGATGAAGAACTTTGGAGATATACAACAGAACTCTTCAATAAATAACGGCAAATCTCTCGGGATTGCTGCAATCACATGTCTGTTTGTTGTTTATAACATTTCATAACATAACATCACGCCAGTTCGCTCTTAAGGGGTAAGCAGATCTCTCATTTCACCGGTTATGTTCAAGTTTCATGAAATCTATTCTGGCGAAATAGTTCCCTTACTAACTTGCCTATTAGGTACGTACAACTAAAAAGTGAAAAATAAAAAAACTTTTTGCAAAAAAATATTACCGACTTCCAAATACAAAACTACAAAGTGAAAAATAACTTAATTTTTTGAAGTCGGTGTCCATAACGCAAAAAAATGGTACTTACGAAAGACACCGACTTCAAAAAATTAAGTTATTTTTCACTTTGTAGTTTTGTATTTGGAAGTCGGTAATATTTTTTTGCAAAAAGTTTTTTTATTGAAATCACCTCTTAAAAACGTTTATTTTGATTTTAAAAATTGGGCCCCACAATATGGCGCCCAAAAGCCGCCATTTTCTATTTTTAAATTTTAATATAGCCAGTGACACTCGCAGGGTTAAGACACATTGATTGACGTACGAATCATCAAATTTGGCCAACGCATTTGGTCTACGGAACGCCACATAGGAACAAGTACCTAAACATACATAGACTGATAAACACATTAACCTCCTTCGGCAGTCGGGTAAAAATATAGGACACGTATTTTTTTGTTTTGTCTTGTAAACATAAAGTGACGACGATTTAATGCGTTGAAATATCGTGTGACGTCACGCCACTAGTACCTACACTTTATACTGCCTTAGTGACGTCACGCCACTAGTACCTACACTTTACACTGCCTTAGTGACGTCACGCCACTAGTACCTACACTTTACACTGCCTTAGTGACGTCACGCCAGTATAAAGTGTAGGTACTAGTGGCGTGACGTCACTAAGGCAGTATAAAGTGTAGGTACTAGTGGCGTGACGTCACACGATATTTCAACGCATTAAATCGTCGTCACTTTATGTTTACAAGACAAAACAAAAAAATACGTGTCCTATATTTTAAAAAACAAAAAAAGATATATAAATTTAATAAAAAATATTTAAGTTGTACTTCTATGTTTTTCTTTTTTCATTTATAGTTGTCAAATTTGTACACTACACCTCTGTTGACAGCGCAATTATGAGCATCTTTTGAGATTTCTATTTGGTCCAACATTGGAGGAGAAAATAGGTGAGCGCCAAACTTCGAATTATGACTTATTACTTCAGTATATTCATTCGGATGTCTGCGAACGCATTTTCTCTTAATGAGTTGTGGACACGTCCCTAGTCTTGGATAATCCGTTTGTTTGTAACGTAAGTTAAGGTTATACAATGCGTAGGCCTGCCAACACAAACAAAATTGTTTCTTAACTTTCTCTTTTACTATAGAGGTTTACACAAAACATTAGCAGCAAGATGTCGTCAAATGTTGCCATTAGATCGTTTAGAAATCGTTTCGCAGATGTTGGCTGGTACTTACCAGTGGCGGATCCAGGATTGTCGTCTGGATTGTTATAGCAAATAGGTAGGTAGTTTCCGTGAATGTGTCCGTGGCATCAAAAGTGGGCCCATATTCTTTTAAATATCGCTGCAAATGATGAGATAGGAGACTTTTGGTCTCGCACGGTGTTATTATTTATTTTTTATTACCTACTGTTTTTGTTTTGCTTATCTTGTGTCTCCTATGCGGATACACACTTAAATAGGTACTATTTCTTTCTTAAATACAAAAAATTCACACAACAAAACAACGTATTAGGTAAAGGATAATTGATGACAATTGCTTGCGAAAAAGTTTAATTATATAATAATAAAATTGTCAAGTTCACTATATGATTTGTCACCGAAGAACTCAAGATTACTTTGCCGGGGGGGGGCTTCCATTATTTTATATGGATCGACAGCCTATCTGACCTAAACAACCCAGTAACTGGGTGACACTTTACCCCATGGCAAGATACGAAAGACATAACCCTTTCCTTGCAGTCGGGTAAAAAGGAAAAGAGAAGCTGGAGATAATAAGTAAGTGAAACTAAAAGCTTGAAAACAGAAATTAATTTAACAATTTCATTTTACCAAATGATCATTACCGTGTTAAAATAATAATTACAGAATTTTAGTTTATTAAATAACATCCATAATAACAAGAGAAAGTGCATCTTTTCGATGTTCAAAATCAGCAGCGCATAGAATCTTTCACATTTTGGAGAAATGAGAAAAATGGTTAGTATCAAAATAAAAGATGATTGTACGAGAACAGTAATCTAGCCCTGCGGTTGTACGAGTACAGAAGGCGTCTAGCCCTGCGGTTGTACGAGTACCTACAGAAGGCATAATCTAGCCCTGCGGTTGAGATGGGTAAAACCGGCCAAGTGCTTGTCGGACTTCACACATTTAAGGACTAGGGTTCCGTACAAATGTAGAATATATTGAAATTTGTTGTAAAATATACGTATAATAATATAATCAATATCATGCTGTGAAAACCAGATGTATCCTCCAAAGACCTTATACGTATTTCTTACTAACGCGAAATAGTTCCCTTACTAACTTGCCTATTAGGTACGTACAACTAAAAAGTGAAAAATAAAAAAACTTTTTGCAAAAAAATATTACTGACTTCCAAATACAAAACTACAAAGTGAAAAATAACTTAATTTTTTGAAGTCGGTGTCCATAACGCAAAAAAATGGTACTTACGAAAGACACCGACTTCAAAAAATTAAGTTATTTTTCACTTTGTAGTTTTGTATTTGGAAGTCGGTAATATTTTTTTGCAAAAAGTTTTTTTATTGAAATCACCTCTTAAAAACGTTTATTTTGATTTTAAAAAATTGGGCCCCACAATATGGCGCCCAAAAGCCGCCATTTTCTATTTTTAAATTTTAATATAGCCAGTGACACTCGCAGGGTTAAGACACATTGATTGACGTACGAATCATCAAATTTGGCCAACGCATTTGGTCTACGGAACGCCACATAGGAACAAGTACCTAAACATACATAGACTGATAAACACATTAACCTCCTTCGGCAGTCGGGTAAAAATATAGGACACGTATTTTTTTGTTTTGTCTTGTAAACATAAAGTGACGACGATTTAATGCGTTGAAATATCGTGTGACGTCACGCCACTAGTACCTACACTTTATACTGCCTTAGTGACGTCACGCCACTAGTACCTACACTTTACACTGCCTTAGTGACGTCACGCCACTAGTACCTACACTTTACACTGCCTTAGTGACGTCACGCCACTAGTACCTACACTTTATACTGGCGTGACGTCACTAAGGCAGTATAAAGTGTAGGTACTAGTGGCGTGACGTCACTAAGGCAGTGTAAAGTGTAGGTACTAGTGGCGTGACGTCACTAAGGCAGTATAAAGTGTAGGTACTAGTGGCGTGACGTCACACGATATTTCAACGCATTAAATCGTCGTCACTTTATGTTTACAAGACAAAACAAAAAAATACGTGTCCTATATTTTTACCCGACTGCCGAAGGAGGTTAATGTGTTTATCAGTCTATGTATGTTTAGGTACTTGTTCCTATGTGGCGTTCCGTAGACCAAATGCGTTGGCCAAATTTGATGATTCGTACGTCAATCAATGTGTCTTAACCCTGCGAGTGTCACTGGCTATATTAAAATTTAAAAATAGAAAATGGCGGCTTTTGGGCGCCATATTGTGGGGCCCAATTTTTTAAAATCAAAATAAACGTTTTTAAGAGGTGATTTCAAAAATATATGACACTTATATGTTTAAATGTACCTAATTCGAAAAAAAGTGTTAATTCAGAAAATCAAAACACCCGACTGCTTAAAAAGCGAACTAAAATGACGTAAACAAGAAAAAATCATGGTGTGCAGTCGGAGGACCTTATACTTCTTACTACTAGACTGTGCACTATGGCGCAAAAACCGGTCCGAGCGAAAGGGCTCTCTTTGGTAGTGTGTCTCTTTCTAATGAGGTGTCCATGCCCAAACAGAACACGGGACAAATTTATTGTAAAAAATATAGTTTAAGTATTCCCATGTGTTGATGCTAACATATCGGAATACTTAAACTATAGCTGATGCTAACTGCGCTACCTAAACCTACCTAATTTATAGTTAATAAAAAAAAGTTTTTATATTTTTTGGTATCTACATCACTAACCGCATGGGGTCGGGCGTAAAGAATTTCACCATTCCATGTTTGCCGTGGGTCATGAAGGAGAGGCGTTAGATGACACTGCAGTCTTCTGACGGTGCTTTGAAATACCGGCAGCTAAATATACCTCAAAGGATCTCTGTGATTTCATATATTGTCCAGTTGCGTAGACAGTTGAGAAATAAAACTACACCAATTGTATTCCACTAGTAATCAATTTGCAAATAATATTATAACATAAAAAGAAAAATATAAAATTTTCTACCATTTCTACCAAACCCAATGATTAGTTGAGCTAGCAAGAGGTCAGACAAGGACACACTACCAGCGGAAACCCTCTCGCCAGGATCGCTTTTGGTTAGCTACCGCTTTTAAGGAAATAGCTAACCTAGGTGTACGATGATAGATTTCATTTTAGCTAAACAAAACATTTTGGTACACAGTCAGTAGTAAGAAATACGTATAAGGTCTTTGGAGGATACATCTGGTTTTCACAGCATGATATTGATTATATTATTATATTTTACAACAAATTTCAATATATTCTACATTTGTACGGAACCCTAGTCCTTAAATGTGTGAAGTCCGACAAGCACTTGGCCGGTTTTACCCATCTCAACCGCAGGGCTAGATTATGCCTTTTGTAGGTACTCGTACAACCGCAGGGCTAGACGCCTTCTGTACTCGTACAACCGCAGGGCTAGATTACTGTTCTCGTACAATCATCTTTTATTTAGATACTAACCATTTTTCTCATTTCTCCAAAATGTGAAAGATTCTATGCGCTGCTGATTTTGAACATCGAAAAGATGCACTTTCTCTTGTTATTATGGATGTTATTTAATAAACTAAAATTCTGTAATTATTATTTTAACACGGTAATGATCATTTGGTAAAATGAAATTGTTAAATTAATTTCTGTTTTCAAGCTTTTAGTTTCACTTACTTATTATCTCCAGCTTCTCTTTTCCTTTTTACCCGACTGCAAGGAAAGGGTTATGTCTTTCGAATCTTGCCATGGGGTAAAGTGTCACCCAGTTACTGGGTTGTTTAGGTCAGATAGGCTGTCGATCCATATAAAATAATGGAAGCCCCCCCCGGCAAAGTAATCTTGAGTTCTTCGGTGACAAATCATATAGTGAACTTGACAATTTTATTATTATATAATTAAACTTTTTCGCAAGCAATTGTCATCAATTATCCTTTACCTAATACGTTGTTTTGTTGTGTGAATTTTTTGTATTTAAGAAAGAAATAGTACCTATTTAAGTGTGTATCCGCATAGGAGACACAAGATAAGCAAAACAAAAACAGTAGGTAATAAAAAATAAATAATAACACCGTGCGAGACCAAAAAGTCTCCTATCTCATCATTTGCAGCGATATTTAAAAGAATATGGGCCCACTTTTGATGCCACGGACACATTCACGGAAACTACCTACCTATTTGCTATAACAATCCAGACGACAATCCTGTATCCGCCACTGGTAAGTGCCTTAGTGACGTCACGCCACTAGTACCTACACTTTATACTGCCTTAGTGACGTCACGCCACTAGTTAACTAAAACACATGTTAACTAAAAAGGATTAAATAAAAAAAAAACAATAAATGAAAACACCCGACTGCTTAAAACGCGAACTAAAAAGACGTAAACAAGAAGAAAATCATGCTGTGCAGTCGGAGGATACATCTGGTTTTGGTCAGCCACCACGCGAATATGTATCCTCCGACTGCACAGCATGTTTTTTTTCTTATTTACGTCTTTTTAGTTCGCGTTTTAAGCAGTCGGGTGTTTTTTGTGAGTTGATATTTGCATAAACCGTTCTTTGATTGATATCTAATTCCTGGGAAAAATTTGACTGGTCATTGAAACTTAACCCAAGTTATAACATTTCGCACAGATTTTTTGTGTGGCAATCCCAATTTATAAATGCAAATTTAATGGTAATTATTCAATGCAATCAAAATCTAAAACCCACAGCAGACCAAATTACAAGATTGGATCCGTTGGATCATATTCTAAAAATAAAATTAATCTTCTAGATGATCTAAGTTTGAACGATAATAAATATTTTAATAGTACCTAGTAAGTATTTGTGGCAGACTAGCTCGATAACCTGTCTCCTTATGTCTATTATTAGCATGCGCAGAGTGTCGCGGTCGGGTTCGATAGCTCTGTCGCCGCGCGCCGGGGCTTTTCTGGAGGATAATTTCTGAAGCAGCCTGTGGATTATGACTAATTATCTGTTAATTCTCGTCCTATTTGGGGACTAAAACGAAACCTATCACTTCTGAACCCCTTCAGAGAAAGAATTTACTTTGCGAAATTTTGGGCGATATTGAGTTTTATACTCTAGTAGTGACAGGGGTCACCAATTAGATAAATACATTTATTTAGGGTCCGTTTTTTTTAAAAGTTAAGGGTAAGGTTTAAAATCCATCTTACGAGTATTTGGTTTGGACTTATAGAATTTAGTACTAAAGTTGGTGCAGGCTTTTGTCATTAGGGCGGCCGTGATGCGGCTCCGGGCCAAGAACGTGGCACCGGGGCCCGACGGGATCCACGGCTACGTATTAGCCCTCGCTCTGAAGGAGCTAGAGCCCTGGCTGAGAGGACTCTTCACAGCGTGCCTTGAGCGGGGCCAGTTTCCCACTTTGTGGAAATCTGGTCGTCTGGTCCTGCTCAGGAAGGCGGGGCGCCCTGCGGACTCACCGTCCGCGGCCCGGCCCATAGTGCTGCTAGACGAGGTGGGTAAGCTGTTCGAACGGATACTCGCTGCCCGCCTCGTCAGCCACTTGTACAGAGAGGGGCCGGACCTGGACGAAAGCCAGTTCGGCTTTCGGCATGGGCGCTCCACCATCCACGCAATATCGCAGGTGAGAGTCCTGGCGGAGGAAGCGGTGTCCCGGGGTGGGGTGATGTTGGCGGTGTCCTTGGACATTTCCAACGCCTTCAACACCCTTCCCTGGAGTTGTGTTCGCGAGGCACTGCGATATCACCGAGTGCCTCCCTACCTCCGCCGCATCGTCGGGGCTTATTTGGCGGAGAGGTGTGTCACCTACGTGGGACGTGATGGCGTCGAAAACCAGCACCGCATGTCGTGCGGTGTTCCACAGGGCTCGGTCTTGGGCCCGCCTCTGTGGAACATCGGGTACGACTGGGTGCTGAGAGGCGAACTCCAACCGGGCGTGGATCTGACGTGTTACGCGGACGATACGCTGGTCACTGCCCGGGGGAGTTCGTACAGGGAAGCAGCGTTGTTAGCGACGGCTGCGGTCTCACAGGTGGTGAGCCGCATACGGCGCCTTGGCCTGGAGGTGGCCCTCAACAAGTCGGAGGCCATGGTCTTTCATGGCCCCCGGCGGGCGCCACCACCCGATGCCCACATCGTGGTTGGGGGGGCTCGAATCGCTGTCGAGTCTACCATGAAGTACCTTGGATTGGTGCTCGACAGCCGGTGGGATTTCGGCCCCCACTTTCGGCGGCTGGCGCCCAAGTTGTTGGGCGCGGCTGGGGCGCTGTCAACGCTGCTTCCCAATCTGGGGGCCCGAGCGCCGCCTGTAGGCGGCTCTACGTGGGGATCGTGCGATCGATGGCCCTGTATGGGGCCCCGATCTGGGCGACTGACCTGATGGCCGGCAGCATCGCTGTTCTGCGAAAGCCGCAGAGAGCGATGGCCGTCAGAGTCATCAGGGGGTATCGCACGATCTCCTACGAGGCGGCTTGTGTACTGGCCGGATCCCCACCCTGGGACCTGGAGGCTAAGGTACTCGCGTCACTGTACCGGTGGCGCGAGGAAGCGTCGCTGTTCTGCGAAAGCCGCAGAGAGCGATGGCCGTCAGAGTCATCAGGGGGTATCGCACGATCTCCTACGAGGCGGCTTGTGTACTGGCCGGATCCCCACCCTGGGACCTGGAGGCTAAGGTACTCGCGTCACTGTACCGGTGGCGCGAGGAAGCGCGGGCGCGGGGCGAAGGGCCGATGCAGCGACATATGGAGCTGCGTCGGTCTCAGCTTCGTGAGGTCCTGGTGGTGGAATGGCGGGACAGGCTTTCACGCCCTACCGCCGGCCTCATTACCATCGAGGCCGTCCGGCCAGTGCTCGAGCGCTGGCTCGGGAGGAGGCACGGCTCCCTGTCGTTTCGGGTGACGCAGGTGCTCTCGGGGCATGGTTGCTTCGGGAAGTACCTGTGTCGCATAAACAGGGAGCCGGACGCCCGGTGTCACCACTGCGTCGACTGCCGGGAGGACACGGCGCGGCATACGCTGGTGGAGTGTGCCGCTTGGGAGGAGCCACGCCGTGCCCTCATCTCTGAAGTAGGCAGTGACCTGTCGCTGCCGGCCGTAGTCGAGTCTATGGTCGGCAGCGAGGAGTCCTGGGACGCGGTGGTATCCTTCTGCGAAACAGTCGTCTCGCAGAAAGAGGCTGCGGAAAGGGAGAGGGAGATTTCATCCGCTAACCCAATCCGCAGCAGACGCGCCGGGCGTCGGCAGAGGGCGCACAACGCCCTCTTCCAGCCCCCCTAAATGGGTCCAGAGGTGACGGACTTGGGGACGTCCGTCGCCCCCAACACATCAGGACCCGAGGTGGCGGCGCGTAGTGTTCCACGCGCGCCCCTCTTAGACGTCGCGGGGGAGTCCAACACCTCACTCCTCCCCCAACCCGAGATCGTGGCCCGCAGAGGCGGGCCGGCACTAGCCGGGGGTTGCGGAAGTATCGTAGTTCCCGCGACCCCCGGTGTAGGTGTGAGATGGAACACCGGGGTGGTTTTTAGTCAGTACGAGTCTGACAGACCCCTCCGCCCCCCCAGGGCGGGGGACATCCAATGAGGATTTTCCACCCCGGAAAAAAAAAAAAAAAAAAAAAAAAAAAAAAAAAAAAAAAAAAAAGGCTTTTGTCATTAAATCTTGGATATGTTCATCGGTATGTCTACTCGGTTTATTTTTACAGTGCGAGGACGCCCGCTCTTGCGCACCGGCGCTCTTCCTTTTTCGAATCGACGCGGACGTGCGCCGGCAGTACAGACAAAGCGCGGGATAAATTATTATTCAATTACGTACTCACAGACATAAATCTAACTTGATGACGAACATAGTTTTAGACGATCGGCACCGGAAATCCACCGAAATCTAGAAAAACTTATTTTTACGCCATATTGAGCTGTAAAGAATGTATAGAACAAGTTAGCCGAGGCATTGGTAATGTTTTCTTTCATTGGTAAGTAAATTTGTTTTTCAAAACTTTTTGTTTGTGAAAAAGTGGCACGCTTGGTTTTCATACAGATGGAGGGATTTGCGTTATTTATTTATATTTATGTCTGTGTACGTACTCAAGTAAGACAAGTAAATTAATTGTATTGTTTACTTCAGGTACACACAAAATAGGTCGGCGGTCCGGATACGGGCCGCGGTCCGCCATTTGGTGATCCCTGCCCTAGTAGGTCTAGAATAGATATAAGTATCTACTATAACTTGTTCCGATTACTTTGATTAAATAATTTTGGTCAGTATGTTGTTGGAATTTGTAAATTGTAATACAATACACACTTAGTAGGTAAATTAAACGGTTGCACACTTTGGTAAAGTGGCCTCAATCTTCGTGTCTTGTGTGGTCTCGGGTTCAATACCCAGGTCAAGCGAATTAGGTGTCGCGATTTGTGTTAGAATTAGAATACAAACTTGAAAAAACGAAACCTAATTTGAAAACAAGATGATATAAGATAACACCAATATATTTTCTTTTTACGAGACATGTCATTGTTTCTGAAATTGTGTGTGTAATTTTTTTTAAACCAGCAAATTATCACAAAAAACTTACCTTTTTCTTTAATAAATATTTCAGACCCCCGGTAACCACTGCACTTAGATACACGCGTGTGAATCGGACGGATGTCGAGTTAGCACTGGGCCAGTGCCACTGGCAGCCTTTGGCTTTCGACTCTTGTTAGAGACGCTTGCTAAGGTGGATGTCACAGTGTTAAGCTAAGCTATGCGAATGCGATCAAATAGAAGAATAAAGACGTCGAAGTCACTTATATAATGCACCACGCGGGCCCAGTGCGGCTTGGTACTGTTGGTAGATGTCAAATGTCTTCGAATTTTTGGTAGGTACTAGGACGCATGTCCTTTTTTCAGGTTTCATCACCATGTTTTCCTTCACCGTTTTAGAGCAGTGGTGATGAAATAATTTACACAAAGTAAAGCGCCTGCCTGGGTTCAAACCCACGACTTGCGAAACGTAAGTAAGGGCCGTTATCACTGGGTCACCGCTGCTCTCTAGTGCTAGAGGTTGCTAACCTACAAATACCACGTGTTGAGGTCATTGAAAGTCCTATTTCTGTAGTTTCTTTAGTAATTTCAAAAAGGAAAATATCGGCTAGGGGCATCAGAACCTCAGGGTAGACGCTTCTTCAGTCTCCCCAGTGATATGCCCTAAGATGCAGGCATTGCAGAAGGGGTTACAGGATGGTTTTTTTAGGGGTCTGTTTAGCGTGCTGATGGTGATCACCGAGGTGGTTTTAGTGAGGTAAAAATGTCACACTGGTCTTTTCCCCAAAAGTTTAGTCGCCTTTTGGAGGTTTCCCCCCGATAAAAAAGGGTCATAAGAACATCGCACCGTGTACATTAACCTATCAGCCGCGGCCCGCGATAAATCGCTTACAGTGTGTCGTTGAAACTTTAGAGCTATTGGAAAACAATTGAGTGTGCATAATCGGTCATCACGCTTGTATTATTGGTGTTCGAACAAAAGTTTAAAAGAAATCGTTTGTCCTGGTATGGTCATGCATGTGACGAGGAGGTAAATAAAACGCATGTTACAAAAAAAAATCGGCCAAGTGCGAGTCGGACTCGCGCACGAAGGGTTCCTTACCATCATCGCAAAAAACGGCAAAGAAATC
The DNA here is from genome assembly GCA_964057195.1 of Orthosia cruda. Taxonomy (NCBI): domain Eukaryota; kingdom Metazoa; phylum Arthropoda; class Insecta; order Lepidoptera; family Noctuidae; genus Orthosia; species Orthosia cruda. The sequence goes on from OZ059827.1 coordinate 4,697,028, forward strand.
ACGTTTTTTGTATGGGAGCCCGCCTTAAATATTAATTTTATCCTGTTTTCAGTATTTGTTGTTATAACGGCAACAGACATACATCATCTGTGAAAATTTCAACTGTCTAGCTATCACGGTTCCTGAGATACAGCCTGGTGACAGATAGACAGACGGACCGCGGAATCTCAGTAATAGGGTCCCGTTTTTACCCTTTGGGTACGGAACCCTAAAAAGAGTTTTTTTTATTGATAGGCTCGCGCTTGACTATCTCACCTGTTGGTAAGCGATGATGTGGTCGACGATGTAGCACGCTTGCCTAGAAGAAACCTATTCACTCTTGACTTAAAGACTCCCAGGTTGTAGCTATCAGGAAATACAGACTCCGGCAAGGAATTCCACTCCTTAGCTGTACGCATAATAAAAGTAAAACATTTGGTGCGTACTGGGTGGGATGTCCACCATGTACCGATGATGCATCGCCGAACGTCTTGTAGCCCGATGATGGTACGGGCTAGGAGGAATTGATTTGCTGAAAGTTATGAATATAAATGTGGATGGATGGAGAGGGAGGACCGACATGAAGGAGTGACATGAAAGAAAACCGAGTCAGTGATAGCGTGACGGGGGACAGGACGGTATGAAAGAAGAAAACGTGTTGCGCCGACCCCGAGTAACACGGGACAGGGACAGGAGAAATAAGAAAAGTAGGTAATTGGAGGCGGGCGTATTGTCATATTTGGGTAGAACTCTACATTCTGGGCTGCTTTTGAGAAATTCCAGAAAACCCTAATAAATCTTTTCCCGAACATGGAATAGGGTAGTTGACAAAAAATATCTATTTAGTCCGTCATTAAGTTAACCTAAAAATATTAGAATAAAATAGAATAGAAAATCTTTATTTCGGACACAAAAATCCATAGTGTTAGTAACATAGAAAAACTTATTACCCAGTGTTAGTAACAATCAACCGCCGCACAAACTGCTGCACAATCGGAGAGCCGAAGCTCTCAGCTACAGTTTTCAGGATGCCGTTTCGACTGTCCCTCACTCTCCTCAGTAGCTATATTGGACACGTATTTTTCTTTTGCCACGTAAATAAAGAATTACTGCGATACAGTGCGTTGAAATATCGTGTGACGTCACGGTGTGCTACACTTTATACTGACAAAGTGACGTCACAAGCCCCCACTCCTGAACTTTGATGCGCTTTATCTTTGTCAATTTTGATTTATTTGATAAAGCAAAAAATACGGGTCTAATATTATTTGATAATGTCACTCACGGACTAAATCAAATTATATTTTTTTTACCCAGGAACATCCTTATTGATCAGCGCTAACGATGACTCTGTCAATGAAGCAGGTTTCCTTAAGTAGACCCTTCTTAACTTACCTTTGGCCTACTTGGTTAGGTCATACAATATTGGCAATTTAACCTCGTGTTAGCAACTAACTCTGAGTAAAGTTTTCGTGCAAATGGGCCTTAGGATATTGCTTTCTGCATTAGCCCTGAAGAGATTCGCAAATCGAGAGCTTCTTGAAATGCGATTAGTTAGTCGTTAGCGGCTGGTACAGCCTGCTTGAATGATTGCCGAGCTGTCCTACTTTCCTACATTGTGCATTGATGCTGAAGTTAGAATCGCTTTGCGGATACAGGCCAGTACATTAGTCCAACAGCCAAGTATGTAAGTTTTTGTTCCGTTGTGATTTCCACTCGCTGCTGTATTGACGAGAACTTTCAACAGAAGTTGGAAGGGTTGGCGGAAATACAAGCATCTACAGGATGTCTCAGGATAAACTAACTTTTGTAGATGCATACAAAATTTATAAAAAAAAAAATAACATTATTCAAATATCGTCCTTCGCGGTTCTGGCAATCTTCAAAAGCGATCTCTATCATTAATTAAAACGCGCCTCAGAAGTTGAATAGCCCAGAACTCTCACCTCCAAGTTGAATAAGAAAGTTGTTGATTTATTTTCTAATGTTTTCCTTCAATTCAGATATGGTTGAGGGATTACATTACCCCAGAGGAAAAAATCCGGTGGTTTGAGGTTTGAGCTACTCAACTTATGAGGCAATACATTTAAAAATATATAAATAATATATTTGTATTTTTTTTTTGTTTTTCTGCTGAAATACCTGTCTCTGTGATCCTGTCCTTGTTTAAGCTGTATTGTTTGTTTATTTATATGTATGTATGTATCTATTTTAGTAGTTTGTTTTACCTGTATGATTTGAAATTGGCACCAAGTGCAACCCCATGTCGTGTCCAGGCTATCTCTATCCATTCAAGGTTGCCTGGAAGAGATCGCAGAGCGCGATAAGGCCGCCTGTTGTATGTGTGTTTTAATTTTAATGTTTCTTTTTGTATTGTCTTATCTTGGTGTACAATAAAGTATATAAATAAATAAATAAATGATGATGAATTTTTTTATGCATCTACAAAAGTTAGTTTTTTCTGAGACACCCGTTGGTCTGGTTGCAAGCGTTACTGCTGAGCATATTATGGTCCTTCTGGATTCGGTTCTCGGGCCAGGAAAAATGTTATAAGGTATTTTCATCTGGAATTCTCAGTAGCAGCCTGCAATGGATTCTGGGTGTGTGCCCAGTTGGTGGTTACTTTAATAGGCACGTAACATGAGTCTTAAAACTGGATAAAGCTTCGATGAATAGAGGCGTTATGGTATGTACTTAGGCATTACTACGTTCTTTTCTCGAAAAGTAGGAAGAACTCGAGATTTCAGTAACATCATCAGCCTTATTATGTTCCCACTGTTGGGCCACAGGCATCCGATCCTCTCTGTGAGAGAGGTAATGGACCTTAATCCACCACGCAGGCCCAGTGCGGCTTGCATCCAGCAAGCACGTCACATGTCTTAAAATTATTGGTTCTAAGACATGCACCGTTGTAAGAGCAGTGGTGATGAAATAATTTACATAAAGAAAAGCGACTGCCTGGGTTCAAACTTACGGCCTACGACAAGTAAGTCGGGGCCGTTATACTGGGCCACCACTGCTTTCTTCTTTTTCTGATTTCAGTAACAGCTGACTGGAAATTTTAAAACAATTCTAAAAGTTCTCCAGTTCGACAACGGTCATCAACATTAATTGTATGAGAGTGGCGAAGACCCCAAAGATTACCAGCCTTGCTAGCCAGACAACAAAGGGAGAAGCAGGGAGTTTGGATGAGATTGGCATAGAACTTCTTCTTCTTTTCGTTTCATGGTACATTTTCAAACATACTGTTTGGGTCCAGTATTAGCCCACATTCATAACAGCGTTGTTCAGGTTTGGTTGCAGGTAAATGGACGTTTCGGGCACTTCAGGAGATAAAAATCTACTGTCATCACTTAAGGCCGTACCCTGACCAAAAAATCAGCATGAGATTTGAGCATTCCTATTGGCCTAGCGGCACTCGTGGCGCATGAATTACAGTAGTGAATACGCCCAGATTTTAGAATAACTTCTTTATAAAATCGAATATTGGTCTTTTGAAAAAAATAAATCTACCAAAATGTTCGTTATCAAATTGTCTATTCATTATTGTTAGTACAAAAAATTATTAATGAACACTTTACGAGGAGATGCATGCTATCAATCATTATTTCTCATTTTTATGGTTTTGTTGGAAGGAGATTAGTGAAACATATACTACATTAAAAAAAAAAAAAATTCTACAATTTTGGAATCAATAATATGTAGAAATTTAATGTATTTTTAATAAAATACATTAAATTTCTACACATAATTTTTTTTTATTAGTTGATATTTCATTTTAAATAACGAGTAGATAGCTCCTAAAAACTGCACGAAAAACGGCTAGCGCGGCGTTTTGCTCGGGGTAGCGCCTTAACCGCCTTCTTCAATGTCCCACTCACCGCACTGTTCTTTCTTCATTCAGTCTATTTCTCTGTGGAATGCGCTCCCTCAGGAAATTAGGAAGACAACCAACCAGTTGAATTTCGCGAGCATATTTGTTAGAAGCTGGCAGTGGTATCGTGACAGCGCTAATGTTTATCAATTATTTATCTATTACTACTAATGTTTAAGTATATTTATATATTTAGTTTATTCTTTTGAGTATTTGTATATTATTAAATTGTTTTTTTTTAATTGTCTATAGGCTTGTGTTTGACCACTATCTCACCTGATGGTAAGCGATGATGTGGTCGACGGTGAAGCACGTTTGCCTAGAAAAAACCTATTCACTCTTGACTTAAAGACCCCAAGATTGCTATCGGGAAACACAGACGCCGGCAGGGAATTCCACTCCTTAGCTGTACGCGTAATAAAAGTGTCCCCAAAACGTTTTGTGCGTATGGGTGGGATGTCCACCATGTACCGATGACGCATCGCCGTACATCTGGTAGTCCGATGATGGAACGGGCTGGTTTTATATGTATATTTCAATAATCCAGATACATACCACTGTTTATCTCTACATCACCCAAGGGTTTTGTGTGCATGAAGTATTAAATAAATAAATGGTACATAGTCTGAACAGGACCACTGAAACTAATGTATCGGGTTACTGGTACTTTTAAAAACAAAGGAAACTAATTTTAAATGCGATTATTTTAAACGAATTCAAAAAAGGAGGTTATTCTTCGATAAGGACTTCCTTTATGGCAATACTCTCTGTAGGTATACCCAGGGAATGCGAAAGGCTATTTAAATAAAAGAGTCAACTTGCTTGACGTCTAAGTAAATATCAATACACTTTGTTGCACAAATTGTGGAGTGCAAACAACGTTGAGTCAGCTTTAACATTGTACATGTACAGTCAAGCTGGAAAGTTAAAGACTGATAGTATAGAAATCTGAATAGAAAGTCTTGATAGGTGGATTATAGTTCGGTTCATAAAAGAATTTTTGAATGATCTCTGATGGATATTGAAACAGAACATGTGACGAAAACTATTTTCCTTCTACTTAAAACTTACAAACAGAAATAAAGTGGTTTGTTTGTTTTAGTTGGTCACAGCTGTTATTTGTACGACATTGACAGTTTTATACGGGTAGTCAGAAACCAGAAAATCTGACACCAGTCTTGCCAAAGGGTATCGTGTTAGCAGTTACTGGGTTGAGAAAGGTCATAGGCAGTCGTCATCATCATCATATCAGCCGAAAGACGTCCACTGCTGGACGTAGGCCTCCTCCAAGCGTCGCCACATTGACCGGTCACGTGCGTCTCGCATCCAGTGGATCCCCGCAACCTTCACCAGGTTATCGACCCACCTGGTGGGAGGCTTTCCAACGCAACGTTTTCCGGTTCGCGGTCGCCACTCCAGAACCTTTCTGCCCCATCGGCCATCCGTTCTGCGAGCAATGTGCCCTGCCCACTGCTACTTAAGTTTGGCAATTCTTCGAGCTATGTCGGTAACCCTGGTTCTCTTGCGGATCTCTACATTTCTGATTAGATCACGCAAGGAAACGCCGAGCATTCATTCTCCATTTCTCTTTGAGTGACTGTAAGCTTTCTGATGAGGCCCATGGTGTGCGACCACGTCTCAGAGCCATATTTTTTTTTTGGGACAATCCCACCGCACTATTCCCAAACCACTGCAACTCCTGAAAGCCAGAATCAACAGTGGCGACCACCAGAAAAGCGCCGAGGCAATGAAGCTCGACGAAGTCCCGGAGAATGAATTTAACTGTCTTGGATCCCGCAACGAAATTAATCAGAAAATAAAATGGAGGAGTAAGAGCCAGAGCTCAGAGCCATATGTCATCACTGGCAACACACACTGGTCATAGACTTTCGTCTTGAGACACTGCGGTAAGTTGGACGAGAAGATACCGCGCAACTTCCCGAACGCTGCCCAGCTGAGATAGGCAGTGGTTCCATTTAATATACTGGAAATCAGCTGCATCAGGGTATACTGGATAGCCGACACCAATATACTTGGGGATAGACTAAACTTATTGATTAATTGCCACATCTCATGCTGCTTGATGGCAAAAATACCTCAGTTAGTTAGGTAGTCAGTAGTGTTATAGATAACTTTCCCGTGAACTCTTTAGGCCTCAACATAGAAAATCGTGACACAAAACGTCTTGTGCTTACCTGTACAATAACGAAACATGTCATCTTACCGTTGAGTCGCTTACTCATTGTGAAAACGCAAATAGTTGTAGAAAGTGACGTTTGGGATTCAAGATGGCTGCCAGGGTCATGTATTATGTAGCATGGACTTTTTAATGGCATATATAATTTGATTTGTAGGCTTTTTGTAGGTATTCCACCCAGTTTATTGGTTGTTGGTAACTTTTTTAATATTTTTAGACCCCGACGGAAAAAAGGGGTTTTGTCTTATGCCTGAGTTGGATTTTTATATCTATGTATCTGTCTGTGGCATCTTAGCTCTCAAACGGATGAGCCGATTTTAATTGAATTTATTTTTTACATTCAGACCTACATAAAGCATTCACATAACTCAAATATCATGAAACTGATGATTAAAATAATGTTCTTTAATGTTGTTCCTTCTTTGTCTGCCATTCAACGTGGCAATGCTGCCAGTCTTCTGGCCACGTTCCCGGAAGACAGCGATGTGGAGGAGTACTTCGACGCCTATGTGTAACTGTCTTTTGTATATAGTGTAAGTAGTTAGGTTTAGTATAAGTTTGTATAGTTTACTTTTGTTTAGTGTTCAAGTATGTACATATTTAGACCAATGTTTTACAAATAAATTTACAAACAAACATGTTCTTTTATTTAAGTATCAATATTTCGAGAAGCTTCAACTTTTGGTTTTAAGTTTTTGCATCGACAAATTCTACACAAAACGACATTGTGTTTGCACGGGTCGTTTGATTTTCCCATAACGTAGATACCAATTTCTATCAAATTGGCTATTATTCAAAGCAATTATTATTTTGCACTAGGAAAACAATCTTCGGACACAAATCGGGTCAAAACAAATGAATGTTGAATCGAATTAAAATTCGCTTACGCTAAGTCAAAGGGGGCAGTTGTTCTACGGGTGTGATAAGGTGTTTGTGCGTAAACAAAACACAGAAAGATACGCGCGTATCTTTCTTGCCTTGAAATATTGTTATGACCACAGACATAAATTTAAATAGATAACGCAAGTCCCTCCATCTGTATGAAAACCAAGCGTGCCACTTTTTCACCAACAATTTAAAAACAAATTTAGATACTTACCAATGAAAGAAAAATTTTTTCAATGCCTTGGCCAACTTTTTAACCGACTTCGCAAAAAGGAGGAGGTTATCAATTCGACTGTTTTTTTTTATGTGTGTTACCCCAGAACTTTTTATTGGTTGAACCGATTTTGATATTTCAGTCATGTGGTCCCATTTAAATTTCATCAAGATCAGACGAAGAACTTCGGAGATGTACATCAGAACTCTTCAATAAGTGACGGCAAATCACTCGGGATAGCTGCAATCGCATGTCTATTTATTGTTTACACCATTTCATAACATAACATCACGCCAGTACGCTCTAAAGGTGTACGCAGGTGTAAACAGTTCGACCTGGTATACTCTCATTCCACCGGTTTTGTTTAAGTTTCATGTTATTGGGTCCATTATGTACCACAACTAAAAAGAGAAAATAAAAAACTTTTTTACAAAAATTGGAAGTCGGTTGTAATTTTGATAAAAAAAAGTTTTTTATTCTTTACACATTCTATAATCAATCTGCCTAGCCTTTTTCCCAACTATATTGGGGTCGGCTTCCAGTCTAACCGGATTCAGCTGAGTACCAGTGTTTTACATGGAGCGACTGCCTATCTGACCTCCACAACCCAGTAGCTGGGTAACACGGTATCCCTTGGCAAGACTGGTTTCAGATCTCAAGCTTCTGAATACTCGTAACAACTGTCAAAGATCTTCAAATGGCAGCCGGGACCAACGGCTTAACGTGCTTTCCGAGGCGCGGACAAAACTCGGCCTGTTGAAATGGTCACCCATCCATGGACCGACATCGTCAAGCGTTGCTTAACCATGATGATCTTTACACATTCTATATTCATTTAAATGCGTTTTTATGCCATATTGAGTAATATGGCATAAAAAGGCATTTTTCTAGATCTCGGTGGATTACCGGTGCCGATAATGCTAAATGAAAATTTCAGATTACGATCATTTTTTGGCACGCGAAGTACATACAATCGTATCATCTAGTTAGATTTTTATGTCTTTGGTTATGACCTCTTCAATTATTTTACCCATGATTCCATGAATGCCTCAAACACTAGCACAAACGGTACACTTATTGTCACTCCGTTCGCCAACGATAGAAAGCTGGATTTCTATAGAAAATGTACTGCTACAATACCGCTATAACCAGTCTAAATTGCCATTCGTAACTGCATCTTTCTTAACAAGTCATTCGTAATGTTGAGATGAGAGGGGTCAAGTTATAATGGTGGTGCGTTGCACATAATATAGTAAATGAAATGCAGTTTATGTGATGGACGTGTGTTCGAAAATAGCACTTTCTAATGGATCGAGAGAAAATATGAAATATGATTGATTTAACGACGTGCGTTAAAATAAATGTCTGAGACTAGGGTTGTCATTTCGAAAATTAAAATGTCCTGACAAAAAACCGGAATTTAAAAAAATGTCCGGACATTTTATATCGCGATCTGAAAAGTATGAAGTGAGAAAATATTCTTAGAGGATTATAGCCGTGGTTTTATGAAAAAAAAACCCGCCAAGTGCGAGTCGGATTCGCGCACGACGGGTTCCGTACCATTATCACAAAAACGGGTATGGGAGCCCCACTTAAATATTTATTTTTATTCTGTTTTTAGTATTTGTTGTTATAGCTGCAACAAAAATACATCATCCGTGAAAATTTCAACTGTCTAGCTATCACGGTTCATGAGATACAGCTTGGTGACAGACAGACAGACGGACAGTGGAGTCTTAGTAATAGGGTCCCGTTTTTATCCTTTGGGTACGGAACCCTAAAAATGCTATCTAAGAGGAAAAGCCGGACAGATTAGAGGGCCAGACAAAGTCCGGACAAGAGGCCAAAAGTCCGAACAAATCCGGGCCGATCGTAACCCTAGCTGGGACTAACTCGTGGTTAAATAACAACTGCCATAGAGATCTCGTTCAAGGTTAAGCGACGTTTGCCGAGGTTAGTTCGCGGATGGGTGACTATCCCTAACACACCTCCGTGCCTTTGGTCTGGTACTCTAGTTTGTCATTTAGACATCTTTAACAGTTGTTACGGGAAGTCTGGAGCCTGAAAATCGGACACCAGTCTAGCAAAGGGGTCCTGTGTTACCCAGTTACTGGTTTGTGGAGGTCAGATAGGCAGTCGCTTCATGTAAAATACTGGTACTCAAATGCATTTGGTTAGACCGAACCTAACATGGGTGCGCAAATGCTTGATATATTTATTAAAATTAAAGGCTGGAACTTGAACTGTTCAAAGGTGATGACGTCTTTAAGTTGTTATTCAGGTATGTTAAAAATAACTTGTTTTTGTTATCTTTTTGTAAAGAGCGGAAATACAATGCAATTTACTGAATAATTATAAGACTTTTTAACTAATTATTTCCTCACATTAAAGGGAAAATATACAGGTCCGCGATAAGACCTGTCATTCTGTATGGATCAGAATGTTGGGCTGAAGAAAAGACGGATGAAAAATATTGCATGTAGGATAGGATAGATGGACCTCCTTTTCCGCGCTTAGATTCCCATTTAGTCCGTTGTGCGTGCAGGACTCCCTCTGTATGAGGAAAATGATTCGTAATCCACCACGCGGGCCCAGTACAGGTTGGTGAATGTCACATGTCTTCGAATTTTTGGTTCTAAGACATATGCCAGTTTCCTCACGATGTTTTGAGAGCAGTGGTGATGACATAATTTCCACAAAATAAAGCGCCTGCTTGGGTACCTTTGACGTACAACTTATAAGTCGCGGCCGTTACAATTGGGTCACCACTGCTCTAAAAGAGACTGCATGTAGCAGAGATGAGAATATTGAGATGGATGTGATGATCAGGGCCGGATTTAGAGGTGTGGAGGCCCTAGGGCAACAGGGGAGTGGAGGACCCTAATTATTTTTCAAATAGGTTAAATCATATTTTTCTTGCAAGTGTTTCAATAATTTATATATATAATCGTATGGGAGGGGAGACAGGCAAGCGGGCGGCGTGAACCCTGCGCACTGCAACACCCCGCATTGTGTTCCCAGAGCGATAGCTCTAACGAGACGAGATCACGGATCGACCATCCGTCGCAAACACAGTAAAACAATACGCTGCTGCAAGTAAAATTAAGATATAATAAATAATGTTAAAATCATATAAAATAAAAATTACTAGATAAGTTTTCAAATAGTAATACAGTGGCATCTCTATAACTCGAACCTCGTTTAGTCAAAATCCTCAGTAAGTCGAAAAAAATGCCATTTCCTTCCGCTGAACCCTTAGATACGCGGTATCTCGAATTATTTAAACTTTGTAACTCGAACAAAATGTTATTTCCCTACGAAGTATTGATAATACATATTTATACTCTATATCTCGAATTTCAAAAAGGAGTTTCCAAAAGTCTTAGTAAAATACAATGACATCTGACGTCTTACTTGGAATTCTCCGAAATAATTGCAATAAAATCCAAAATGAATGTTCGGGTTAGGGGCTTCTAAGCTATTGTTTTTGTCTTGTACACGTGCAATTAATGAATTCATTAAATTTTCTAAGTTCAATTCAATTTTTAGGTTGGGTTTGACTCTACAAATCGAAAAATATACTTAGAAATCGCGACTTAGTCGCTCGAAATTTCAGCAGTTAAATCATATGTATCTGGAAGTTCTTGTTAAGTCAAAAACTTTTTGTCTCGATTTTTTTTGCATTTCTCTTGACATTCGAGTTAGAGATTCCACTATAGATACCCTATAGTTGTGTAAGTTTTTTTTTTAATAAATACAATTTATGTGGGGGCCCCTCTCTTGTGGAGGCCCCGGGCAGTTGCCCCGATTGCCCTCCCTTAAATCCGGCCCTGGTGATGTTGACGGATGACGGAATGACTAGAATGGATGAAGTGAGAAATGAGTATATTAGTGGCAGTTTAAAAGTGGCGCCAGTGACAGAAAAGTTGAAAGTGAATCGTTTGTCTTGTTAATAAAAGAGTTATGAATATAAATGTGGACGGATGGAGAGGGAGAGAGAGACATAGAAAAATATTTACGAGAAAGACCAAAGAAAAGGCAGTGATAGCGTGACGGTTGACAGGACGGTATGGAAGAAGAAAATGTGTTGTACAGTACTAACCAAACTTCTTGGTCGCCCTGAAGGCCAACTTTAGGGCGGCCAAGAAGTTTAGCGAATACTATACCGACCTCAAGTAATATGGGACAAGGGCAGGTAGATGGTGATAAGACTTTTTATTAGAAAAGTTTCATTCCCTCAATAAACGCCTTGTTTCTCAATGTATATCTCCAGTGTTGAAACTGAACTAGCATAGACTATATTCTAATAAGGTACCTATATGTATCACTGGTTCTTAAGCTCGGAGCAAACGGGCCACCGACCACTGACACTGGTGGCCAGCGACTGCGACTTAACACACTTTTTCATAAATTTTGTATACGCACCGCACACGTGAAGATGGTGGTGCCCACTCGCTCCAACTACAACTGTTACAAAATTTGGTGGTAGCACGCGACAGCCACCGGGTGGCTGTGGTCAGTGGCCGGTTTGCGACGATCCGTGTAGTTATGGTTCTTATTTTCTAAAGTTTTAGATTGAATTGCCATAATGCTATTTGGGGATCAGTAGGGCAAAAGTGCAACTAACAGCGGTACAAAATGATACCAACTAGCTTCTGCCAGCGGTTTCGCCCGTGTGAAAGTCGAAATCATCCCAAAGGAACGTTACTACTTGTATAAAAAGCATATATGCTAATCCAGCAGACTATTATATCTCGGTGCCATATTTCATTCAGTTCCGTTCAGCTGACGTTATTGAGTAACAAACATCCATCCATCCATACTTTCACATTTATAATATTAGTAGGAAGCCTACGCTGATGATGATGAATCCTGCTAAGTGCTAACAGTCATAGGCCTCTTCAATTGCACGCCATTTGCTTCGATCTTCTGCAATTCTCATCCAGCTCCTACCAGCCACCCTGCGAAGATCGTCACTCCACCTAGCCTGAGGGCGTCCTACCTTACGTTTACCAGTTTGCGGTCTCCACTCAAGAACACGTCTACCCCAACGGTCATCGCTTCTACGGTTAATATGGCCGGCCCATTGCCACTTCAGCTTACTTACTCTTTGAGCTATGTCGACAACTTTGGTTCTCCGCTGGATCACCTCGTTCCGGAAGTAGGATTACGCGCATCGAATGAAAACTAAAACTTGGTCGTTGGTTTTCTGTAACCAACATAACATAAGAATTAATATTCTAACCCCTTTTTAACTATGTTGGCGTCGGTTTCCTAATCAGATACAGCTATACCTACGATAGCAGTATACCTACGAGAATTTTACAAGGAAGAACTATCTATTGTTACGCACTAATGGTTGTCAATGTAAGAATAATTATTTTTCACCAAGGTGAAAAATAATTAAGTTACTGTTTAAAAGAAATCTAAACTCTTTACGCCACAAAAGAGTTTCCACTGGCAATTCAACCTCTTCACTGTTCCCTAAGAAACACTGGCCAAAAATGGCATCGCCCAAAAAAACCCATGTAAATGACATCTTTTAACATTTAACAAACACGAAATTTATACTGTCAAGCAATCAATACTTATTAAAATAAAGGATAAATATAATAATTGATTATTTATGCGTCATGATGGCGAATATCGACTCTCCGATCCCACTCTCGGATATCGAGGCAGTGTTGGCTTGGGTCGATACTTTTAAACTATCGAGGCCCACTAAGAAAATTAATCGGGACTTTTCTGATGCTGGTAAGGCTCTGTCTTATTTGATATTGTTTTCTGACTTTTCTAGTAAGTGGAACTGTGTTTGCAACGATTGGTGTGGCGTCTACACATCCAGCAAGAATATACAGAGTTACGTTTGTTGCTGAAGCTGTCCCCCTTCAAGTATTGCCACAACGACAGGCTTTGTTTCCCTCATAATTTGAGAATTAGAAAAACATAAAAAATAAGCAAGTTGTGTTGTATTCTTGTTTAAGTTAAGTAAGACCTTATACGTTTATTTTCATCACCACTGCTCTCAAAACGGTGACGAATTTCATCGTAAGGTAATAGTACTTACCGGAGTTATGTTTCAGCGGTCGGGAATTTAATAAAAAAAAAAAAAAAATATTACAACATTCATTTTATTATAAAAATACAAAATGATGGCTGATGCACTGAATATAATGCAAAGAAAAATAATTATCTCTAATTTCCGGTAAATGCATAGTTGCAATACGACGCATGCTGACGGTGACTGCGTACTCAGCGTAAACGTCTGTTACTCCGGTCATGTCCTTTTTCCTAACGAGTTTTATTGTACCGTTTCCAGAAACAACTATGCACCAACCCGCATGGTAAATTACAGCCTCATACAGAGATAATATATGTCCCAGCAGTGGGCCGCATTACATAATGTTTATCCAAGTTCCTACTACTAATATAAATGCGAAAGTTTAGATGGATGGATGGATGAATGTTTGTTAGTTACTCAATCACGCCAAAATGGCTGAACGGATTTGGATGCAAATTGATTTCCATGAAAGATAAATCCATTATGTCAGTAAGACCAGTGGCGGGGCAAGACCTAAATTTGATGTGGGCAAGACAGATGTCGCGAGGCCCTGTTCTGTGGCGACATGAAGACGGATTTTATAAAATAATACAAAAAACAAAACAATTAACACTGCCAAGTTTTTATTCATAAAAATAAAAATTAGATTAATATTAATGAAAAATTAAAAATCGTAAATATATGGGTGGAGATGACAATACCAATAAATTAAATATCGGCTTTCAAAGGATGCTTCCAGTCCAAAAAACAATAATTTTAATTCCATTTTTTTTTAATTATGGCTCCATAGTACTGACGGTGATTCTGCCAGTGATATTTATGCAATCAGGACATAATTTAACACTTATACATTTAAATATTTTGCCAGACTAAAAAAACATTTCACAACAAAATTAATTTATATCTTTTTTGAAGCGCGAGGCCCCTTGTACCGCGAGGCCGTAGGCGGTGGCCCACGTCGCCCACGCCTTACGCCGCCACTGAGTAAGACCATAGAGGGTTGATGGTTGGTTCAGATGCTTAGCAACATTCCTAACAATGGTTGTCAATATCTAATAAAAGTTGTGTTCTGTTCACTATATCAATATTCCACTGTGTTGTTATTATACTTTAAATTCCCAACAAAATCGTCATAGAGATAGATTATAGTCTGGAATAGCACATAGGCGAATTTACATGCCAGTAAAATGATCCCCTGGGATAATTCTCAACATCAACGCGAGCAGAAGCTAGTGGTTTATATATTTATTTGTTTCCCAGTCCTCCTAGCAGAAATCCTAAGCGTCCACTACCCAAAGCTGGTGGAGATGCACAACTACCCACCACGGAACAGCCACTCCCTGAAGTTGAACAACTGGATGACGCTGAACAGGAAGGTGCTGAAGAAGATCAAGCTGAGTCTTTGCTGCAACACGATGGAGCAGCTTGCTAACTGTACACCGGGGGTAATCGAGAGAGTGCTAGTTATGGGTGAGTTGGTGTCATGATGTAAGAAACAATTACAAAAGCATATATTTTTGTTAAAGATTTTGTTATTGGTTACATTATCCTTTGAGGAGCGTGAATAGTGAGAGAAGAATTCCCTTCTCCGTGATCCTTCTTGACTTTTCCAGACAAATTGAATTGTCAAGAAGAAATTCCGTTTAATTTTGATAATAAGGAAACACTAGTAATTCTCGATCCTGACTTTAGACTTGGGACGCTTATGGTTACAGACAGAAACATAATAGACGCTATGAGCTTTTTGGGAAGCGTAAAACGGTTTTTGGTTTCAGACTAACAAGATTAGAAGCCAAAACTTTCAATTAATGATGACTAGTATATCTGTGCAATACTAAAATTTTTGTTTCAACATTCCAGTTCGAGACAAAATCCGCCGTGACGAAGAACTGAACAAGTCTATGAAGGATGCTGAACAGAACATGTCCAGCGGTGGGAGCTACTATGAGGCCTGCGGTGATGATGGTAGTTACATATTACGTTTGTATCCCTCTGTTGGCCCACTGTAGGGCCAAAGCTTTCCTTGCCTCCTTCGTTTCTGCCGTTGCATACGCCATCCTTTTCTTTCATATATCGCTCCTCACACGGTGCATCCATCTTTTCTTTGGCCGTCCTCTGAATTATGTCTGCGGCGATGATCATCTTTAATACTGGAACTATAGAATCTTTGTTATTTTTTTCGGGGTTTCCAAATATGTGCGTCTTACTTATATAATTCCCATGGAGTCGAATTTTAGCAGTAGATGTCAATAATTTCTTGGCCTTAGAGTCCTGCCCAGTTTCTTAAAGTGAAACCAGAAAAAGTATGCGCTTTGGTAATTTTCGTGTTGCCGAACTAGCACGAATGGTGTGTCATAGAATAGAGATAAAAATCTTAGCTTTGTACTGCTGCACTATCTAGCAGTGCACTATCGTTGCCCTCTTGTATGAAGTTCTAGCGCATACTTTTCTTCGGAAATCTCTACTGTACTTACGGTTAAAGAGAAATGAACAATTTAAACGAATGTTACAGAACAAGTGCTAATGGTGCCAGTTAAAGTCAGAGTTAACGGCACTTTGGAGACCATACAGCAGAAGGTCATCAGCTACGAAACACACTGCGCGACCAAAGAAGAACTTAAGGACGCTAAAGAAGCTGCTGATGTACTGAAACAAAAAGTTAGTAGAACCGTTGATACAAACCTAATAGAAAAAGAAAATAATGATAAAAATCCTATTTATAGATTCAGAGAAATACGTGGGCAAACATCCCACAAATATATTATATACCTACACTTATGAAATTTGGTACCAATTATTTAGAAGCGATATAAAGCAATATTAAGCTCCTTCTTTAAATCGGTTAAAGTAGAATAAAACAACATGAACGATGCGAATATAAGTAAACACTATCTAAACCTTGTAAATGTTTTTATCCTACAGGTTGATCACCTAGACAGTCTATTGAAACTAAAAGAAGAGAGAATAAACGAACTGCAAAACCAGCTTGAAAGAAAACAAACGTGGCGAAGAGAGGTAGAAGTCCTGACAAGCGAAATAACAATGAACTCTGAAAGTGTCACTTCAAACCTGAACGTGAAACATGAATGCATAGTAATGCCCGTCAAAACGAACTCCCTTAAAATTATCGGATCTATAAATAAGATAGAGGATTCTAAAAATCCAGTCTCCAAAGAATCTTTTAAAACTATCTCCATACCTAGTCTGACTGACGTTAACGTCGCAGAAATGCATGATACAGTAGACAGAATAAAATCTGATGTCTTCAAAGAAATCGAAATGACAGAAGAGATAGATGGAAAAATGGATAACTATCCAGAATTTTTTGAAGATTTCAAAGAATGTGTCACGAGACAGGATACTTTGAAGACCATCCAAGAGACAGTACAGACAGATATTGCCCAAAGATCAATAGAATATTCGGATGGATTGACTAGTACTACGCTTTAAGGTTTAAATCGTGAAGTAAATTTTCGTGTTTGCTATCAAAAATAATGAAAGAAAATCCAACAAAAGGGAAACATAAATGCCACTTAGAATAATGAAATTCAGAAAATAAGTGTAATACAATATGTTATTTGTAATAATTTTGTTTGTAAAAAGATATAAAAACAATATTTAATTATTTAGTGATCATGTTTGTCTTGTTTAAAATAAATGTTTTTGGATGTCCTAAATTATGATGATATATTTATACATAGTGGTAGAAATAAAACGTCTGTTATAGTTAAATGTTTTTATTAGGTTTTAGATTGTTACTATTGATTTAGAAATAAAATAAAATATACACTAGACGTTTATTCTCATTACTGCGCGTTAGCTTGGAAGATATCTAGCAAGCTGGGATGTTTCTTTAGTATTTCTGAAATTTCTTGGTATCTGGTTTGTTTAAATTCGTCATCTTTCTGCGGTTGTCTGAAAATAAAGTTCAATTTAATTTGGATATAAAAGTTATCGGTTTTCCTAATATGATGATTATCTGACGATTATTATCCTCACTTATTTGCATTAAAGAAACTATTGGCAAAGAACCCTTCATTATCAAAATGCCCAAATATAAAATTGAAAGAAAATAACATACTTGCGCACCGCACTCTCCGCTTCCTGACCGACAACTTTGAACCTGTCGAAGTCTATCTTGGGATCGAAGAAACATTCGCGGTGAATAGCGTCCATGGCTAGTTTCACTGGTTCCAGGTCAGCGACTACAGATGAAAAGTAAGAAGATTTTAATATTATAGTGCTCGCCGAACTTCTGGGTCGCCCTGAAGCTGGCTTACCGGATGCGCGACATGCGCGAGGCACGTAACGGGGCTGTTTTTCTATGAAATTTTCTAATTCTGACATGAGCAGTTTCCAGACTAAGATAACCAATAGATAATGGATATTTTGTTCATTTTATCCATCTCTTGATTCTCGGTATTATATATGTATCAAAACTACACTACCCAACACCCCTACACCTCTCACTACTCTACATTTACACAAAACCACACGTAGGCACACATTACATGCACATTTTTGGTATTGTTTGGTTTTAGAACAAATCAAATACATTGTATAATTACATAGATACGTCTTTTTGCATTTCTATTGGGCTAAATATAATAATCTATTTCGAGGGTCAGGCGCTGTATGCCGAGATACAGGATTTGTCCTAGTTCGGCTACAGATGCTCCCATGTTGCATAATTTTAAGTACTGGCCTGTAAAATTTTATGTAATTTGTTGTATTACTTTTGGTGAAATAAATAAATAATAAAAAATAATGCGCAGCCATTGTAGCCAACTTCAGGGCGGCCAAGAAGTTTGGCAAGAACTAAACTATTATAAACGGCTGTTTTGGCACATCATGGTACGGGGCGTGTTTCTCTTTAACTACGCAATGGATTTTGATACAGTTTCAATAGAAAGAGCGATACACGAGGAAGATTTTCGCATTGGTATAATTTTTGATATTTAGTTATATAAAAATCTCGACGCAATTTTTTTATGGGGATTTTTTTAAACGAACTGGTATTTTTTAATCAAGGACTAATATTGCTAGTCATTATTGGATTGTTGGAGTTTCAATGCTCAGCTTGAATTATGCTTTAATATTATATTGCTCTATTGGCACACGCACCGTAGTGTTTCCTAGTGTAAGCAACTGAAAATGGGCATTTCAATTATGCTTTAATATTATATTGCTCTATTGGCACACGCACCGTAGTGTTTCCTAGTGTAAGCAACTGAAAATGGGCATTTCAATTATGCTTTAATATTATATTGCTCTATTGGCACACGCACCGTAGTGTTTCCTAGTGTAAGCAACTGAAAATGGGCATTTCAATTATGCTTTAATATTATATTGCTCTATTGGCACACGCACCGTAGTGTTTCCTAGTGTAAGCAACTGAAAATGGGCATTTTAATTATGCTTTAATATTATATTGCTCTATTGGCACACGCACCGTAGTGTTTCCTAGTGTAAGCAACTGAAAATGGGCATTTCAATTATGCTTTAATATTATATTGCTCTATTGGCACACGCACCGTAGTGTTTCCTAGTGTAAGCAACTGAAAATGGGCATTTCAATTATGCTTTAATATTATATTGCTCTATTGGCACACGCACCGTAGTGTTTCCTAGTATAAGCAACTGAAAATGGGCATTTAGGACTTTATCGTCGCAGCCAGGCGAGCACTTTTGCGCCCAAACTGTGATATAAATGTGTGACTCAGCCTATCACAATAGGCCGTGCTCGCCCCGCAGGTGTAATCCTATTGTTAAAGAACTGTGGAGTGCCCTTTATAAGAAAAAGTTCATGGAATCACCCCAATATCATAATAATCAGCCTATAATGTGCCCACTGCTGGGACACACACCGTCTGTGAGAGGGACATCACATAGACTAGGTCAGCTGATGAAATATTATATGGAAAAACAATATTTTTGTCTGTACTGTGACCAACAGACAAAAACATATAATACTTTGATGTAAACAAGTATGGCAGCCGCGCTTAACGATAGTAGCCGAACTACTCCGGACATAACCGAACGTCTCGAGAAGAGGCGTAAAGCTTATCGGTGACGTGGCATGAAACCAATTAATATTTTTGTCTGTACTGTGACCAACAGACAAAAACATATATTATTATGATGTAAACAAGTATGGCGGCCAGCGCTTAACGATAATAGCCGTGGCCGAATTATTCCGGACATAACCGAACGTCCCGAGAAGAGGCGTATAGTCATCGGCACGTAACTTGGCAAGGTTTTGGCGTAGTGGGGGTAATTTCGCGCATCGTACACTTATTGCCACAAAAAAGTGGTCACTTTTATTTCTTGTCAATTTTCAATGGTTATGGCCATCATTTATTTTTGAACATGTATGTTTAGAAGAAAGTTAAATAAATGAGAGGAATTCGTGAAGTTTATTAGGTGTTATAAATAAAATATATACAGTTACTAGTTAAAAAAAAAATTTGAAAAAGATAGTAAAAGTTATAGCATTGTTATCAAAATAAAACAGTAACACAGGAAATAAAAACTAAATTCAAAACAATAACAACTACTCCTAACAAAAACTAACTTAACAAAATCTTAACAAAAACAAAGTGTAAAACTTTCGTGCACGCAAGTGTAATCGGGAGCGAACGGAAAGAGGACGGGGTCCGGGAGGCGCGGGTCGACTGAACCACCAATCGCGCGCTCGGATCGGCGCGACCTTGTACCCCGCGTCCCGCTTCACTACCAAGGAGACCTAAGAAACGACTTCTGCGCATCTAACGACTCTTGCCAAGTTACGTGCCGATGACTATACCTAAGCGTAAAGCTTTTCGGTGACGTGGCATGACGATTTCTTCCAGGCAACTCCTACTGCAACTACGCTAGCACTATTTTCCAAAAAGTTTATAGGTACTTACGATCAAATACAAAGCCGCTGGAGACAGACGACTTCTGTGATTCCTCGCAGGTGCACGGCGGCAGAAGGCTGAGGTTTGACGTCTGCACCGCTACTCCCGTGGTAGCCCACTCTGACAGCGGGCTTGCCAGGCCGCTTTCTATCTTCTGTTCTTCTTCTTTATCCCTTTTCATCTTGCGTTCGATGCGTTCTTTTAATATCTCCAGTTGTTCTGTTGGTTGTAAAATTGATAATGAAGTTTCTTGTGCTAATAAAGGTCTATCCACACATCAGGGCCGTGCCCGGGACGTGGACGGACCGTGCTCCGTCAGGGGCTCAAAAAAATATCGTTGTGTACATCTATACCAATATTATAAAGAGGAAAGATTTTTTTGTTAGTTTGTTTGTTTGTACCGAATAGGCTCCGAAACTACTGGACCGATTTTAAAAATTCTTTCACCTATGGAAAGCTATATTATTCCCGAGTAACATAGGCTATAATTTTGACGGGAGCGAAGCCGCGGGGGTCAGCTAGTTTTATATGAACTCGTTCACACACATCCGTGCACGGGCCAGTGACGAAGCTTCAATGATTGGGCCCGGCTCTGGCACGGCCCTGATATGTGTCGATAGACCTTAAGAATGCCGATCGATGGCCGTTTTGCGCGGTTGTTTAGCTATTTGTGTTTAAGTTATTTATTTTGTTTTTTTTAGGGTTCCGTACCCAAAGGGTAAAAACGGGACCCTATTAGTAAGATTGCGGTCCGTCTGTCTGTCGGAGCGTCTGTCACCAGGCTGTATCTCATGAACCGTGATAGCTAGACAGTTGAAATTTTCACAGATGATGTATTTCTGTTGCCGCTATAACAACAAATACTAAAAACAGAATAAAATAAAAAAATTGTGGGGCTCCCATATAACAAACGTGATTTTTCTGCCGTTTTTTTGCGATAATGGTACGGAACCATTCGTGCGCGAGTGCGACTCGCACTTGGTCGGTTGTTTTTCTTGTTTTTGTGGTATGCGTCAAAACTAGCGCAAATAAAATCTTTTTTATATTTCATATGTTACTTAGCTCGATGATTACTGGATTCAACTAAGTAGAATACTAACTGCAAGAGTCAGTGACATTAAATTGAATTTAGCCTGAATGCCGTAGAGACTCAGTGGTTAAGACACCGCCTCTCTTGTTTTAGGTCATGAGTTCAAAATTTCAAATCCAGACAAGTACCAATGTGGCTTTTCTATTGATATGTATTTAAAAAAAATATCTTGGACATCCCTGACAATGGTGAAGGTAAAAATCGTAAGGAATCCTGGAATTATATTTAGTAAGTCTGAAATCGCAAACCCGCATTGAGCAAACGTGGTGCCTTCTCTGTATGAGAAGAGACCTTTGCCCTGCAGTGAGACAGTAACAGTGACTGGTATTACTAGCCTGGATTAAAGTTTGATTGCTAATGTTCTCTCCTTGTATTTGTATTGCCCATTTCTTCGCTGAAAGTAGGCTTTTACCCGACTGCGGGAGGGAAATTTTTCGAGCGTATGTATGTATGTATGTCCATTTCTAGAGCACGCTCTACAGCCCAAACGGCTTGACGGATTATGTCAAATGAGGTGTCGTTGGATTTGTCTCAATTGTAGAAGTGACATAGGCTATATAGTTTTTAAATATGGATATAATTATTTTTTTCGTTTTCTTAAGATTATGGGTATCAAATGAAAGCTACTAAATAGACCATTCCAAAAATATATATATCCTTACATTTTATGTAAGTATTTTGGCACAATTTCAAGATAAGCGTAACTTTATTAGCAAGATAAAACTTTTACCTTTTTTTTTATTTGGAGAACACTTTCATTAATAAAACTAAAGAGTTTTAAACTAAAATAGAGGATAGAAGATAGAGTTATTTCCACCCTGAGACTTAATAAAACCACCAGAAATAGAATACAAAACAAAACCTTTTTGGGAATCCTCCCATCGGAGACAGCTGCTCGTACTTACTCCATTTATTTATTGATGATAATAACCCTAATATCAACTGAATAGAGTTCAAAAAAAATAATTGCTATCATCAAGTCACCTTAACTTATGCTATTTCATATATATATATATATATCAATTTCATCAATGAAAGCTGCGACCATTCTGCGACTTTATACGACCATTATGCGACCTAAGGATTTTTATGAAGCTGCACGCATTACAGAAAAAAATTGCGAGAATAAAAATCGCAATGTGTGTTAAGTCTAACTAGCACGCACGGCAAAAAAAAACCGCGCGATTTTTGTATGTTTCTAAGTTCATAGAGCACAAATAATTCGCGTGCAGTGCGGTGGATTCGTTGCGGAATTATTTACGCGCGATAATTTTTCGCAAGTGCGTGTAGCTTCATACAAGGTCGCAGTATGGGTGGATAAAATTCGCAGTGAGGCCTTACGCTTATAGTATCTGGTTTGTTGAAAACTCACCTGGCGTGCAAGTCACGTATTCATCGAAGGTCTGTTCGAAGTGGGTGAAAGGATTGGCAGTCATGTACGGCGGTAGTGACCTCATGAAGGAATCCACTTGCATACGTTGACACTTGTCCAAGGGACACACCTGGATGGATGAGGATTTTACGTAAGTATATGAGCCTTATTTATAAAACCATGTTGAACCATAATTATTACTCTAGCAGGAGCTCCCCGCAGCGCCACCAACGCCAACAGCCGCGCGGGTAGATCATAAAGTTAAGCAACGCTTGCCGAGGTCGGTCTGTGGATGGGTGACCATCTTTACAAAGCGAGTTTACTCCGTGCCTCGGCAAGCACGTTATGCACGGCTGTCATTTGAAGATATTTGACAGTCGTTACGGGTAGACAGAAGTACAGGTAGCCATTCCAGCCAAGGGGTATCGCCATATCGTGTTACTCAGTTATTGGGTTGTGGATATCAGATAGGCAGTCACCCCT
Organism: Orthosia cruda; assembly: GCA_964057195.1. Taxonomy (NCBI): domain Eukaryota; kingdom Metazoa; phylum Arthropoda; class Insecta; order Lepidoptera; family Noctuidae; genus Orthosia; species Orthosia cruda. Next base: position 4,720,082 of record OZ059827.1, read on the forward strand.
TGTGAAGCACTGGTACTCAGCTGAATCCGATCCCCAACATAGATGGGAGAAGGCTATACTCCATTTTAAATAACTTTAGAAATGTTTACAACCCCTTTTTACAGTCCGTTCAACCGATTTTGAGTTCTATCCCATAAATATAAGGATGGCATAAAAAGCATAAACCTGTTACCAAAACTAACTGTTTAATACAGCTGCCATTTGTCATATTACCAACGCAATAGAAGTCAAAATCGGTTGACCTTTCCACTGATTTTGACTTCTATTGCTGTAAAATGGGATTTTTAAATGGTTAATGGTTTATTCTTCATCAAAGGGCTAATGTCATCTCAAATGCAGTACATATAGGCAGTTTGAATTAACTATATGATTAGCATAAAGCACTGGTTAGCAAGTAGTTACTTAATTAAAATTTTCTATGGAGAATTTAAATTTATAATCTGCTCATCAGTATTTATCTAATCATGTTTAGATTTTTTTATAAGGCTGTTTCATTGTTCAGTTTTGATGAAAACTATTAATCAAAATTTAAATTAAATAGTTTATTTCAAATAAACCTTAGAGGCAGTGGCGGTAGCTTCATAGAAGCCCAAAAGCCCGGCTTGCCTTACTAAAATGCTTGATAGAGAATCAATATCAAACCTGAACTATTTAAAAGTTCGCGCGCTTAATTCTTATCAAAATAACACAAAGTATCTACCTATGCCACACTACTTCACTTAGCGATTGGTTGCGCGCAGAGTTTCGCATTTGCAGTTGTAGCATCTACATATAGCTATCTCGCTTACACGCACCGGCTTTTACCGGGCTTTCAAATACTATATCTGTCTCTTTCGCACTTATAGCGATGTGCCGTATAACGAGTTAGAAACTTGTGCGTCTTTGTAGACGTTCAGTTTGAAGATTTAAGCAGGGCTTTGCATGTTAAGTTGCACGCGTATGCGTGACCTTGTCACCTTGCCAACTCTGCAGTGTTGCCGTTTTAGCGACGTTGTGAGATCTTGGAGATTTTTAACGAGTTTGGTGACTTTTTTAAGATTTAGCAAAAATAAAAACTAGCGACTTTTGAAAATAACGAATATAAATATTCAAGCAATATCTTAAAAATAAAAAATTTGCGACATCTAGCTAGATTTTTCATATAACTGGCGACTTTTTTTTGCCAAATGACAACACTGCAACGACCCGAGTGCAACTCACTTCAGTTCATATCTCTTAGTACACGGTTACCAACTTAGGGATTTTGTCCCTAAATTTAGGGACTAGAAGTGTTAAAAGGGAAATTTTTGGGGACTGGAATATTTTGGGGATTTTTTTAAGGATTTCGAACAAAACTTACCAAATCGAAAACAAAGCGTGTGTTTTCTGTTTTGTGCGTAGAAAGGAACGCACGATATGTAATTCATATCCCCTAAAAAGGTACATAGTATCATGATGGTACGATTTTCCTTATAAATCGGGATTATGGATCGTGAGTAAAACTTAATCATACTGTGGACACGATCAAGAACTTCATCGTACATATGTATGACTTCAAAAATGAGACGTCAAATGAAAGGAGCAACAGGATGATGATGTGGTTCTAGAAATAATTAACAAGTTTGCATAGTTGTATTTTTCATTTTTTTTATCAACTTAATATGTAACGTTATATTTACCTACGAAATAATTTAGGTACTAAATAAGTATGTAGGTATAACACATATAAAATTCTATTTAGGGATTTTTAGGGAAATTCGGAAAAAAATTGGGGAATATTTTTGTTTATGGTTGGTAACACTGTCTTAGTAGTCTGTGCCATTGTCAGTTTCATTTGCTTGAGTAGGAAAAGTTAGAGTTTTTTGTGTTTTCTTAGATTTTCTCAGTGATACAATTGTTTTGGTGACTTACCTACAACAATGGAGGTAATTGTACCTTGTGAGGATTTAAAATGCATTCAAGTTTTGATTGGCGAAGATAAGGTAAAATCTTTAAACTTTGCTCAGAAAAAACAGTTAATTTCTTCATTAAAACCGACGCCTAATCTGTCTATTTCTCAGACTAGTAAATCGCATAAACGAAAATTTAATAGATCAGTGTATAAAACTAGTTGGATTGTTGGCTGTTCGCACACTAATAAGTTGTATTGCTGGTGCTGCATATTTTTTTCGAATGAAGATTCCGTTTGGAATACATCTGGTTATAATGATTTAAATAACATATCTGGCGCCATTAAAAGGCACGCAAATTCCCATAAACACCTGTGTGCAATGGTTTCTTTCGGAAATTTTGGTAAACAACGAATTGAGACATCTATATCACGCCAGATATCTGAGGAAATTTCAAAATATAACACGCGCGTTGATAACAACCGTAGTGTATTTCAAAGATTAGTCGATATTGTTTGTCATTTAGCACAACAAGAACTTCCTTTAAGAGGTCATGATGAGTCCAAAACTTCATTAAATAAAGGCAATTTTTTAGAACTGGTCTCGTTAATTTCAAAATACGATGTCGTTTTAGAAAAGCATATGCAGCATCAGGAAAGTGACAAACCGGGGCCGAGTTATTTATCTAACAAAATTCAAAACGATATTATTCATTCCGTAGCCGATGTGATGCAAACTTGCATCGATTACGAAGTTAGGCATACAAAATTTGTTTCAATTATTATTGACGAAACCCCCGATGTTAGTCATAGAGAACAACTGTGCTTGATTCTGAGATATTATTATAAAAATGAAATTCATGACCGTTTTTTGGGCTTTCTTAATGTTTCGGAAAGTCGCACAGCAGACTCACTCTCTAATATTATTTTAGAATTATTGAATAGACATGATTGCATCGCAAAATTAGTAGCGCAAAGCTATGACGGTGCTAGTGTAATGTCTGGTGTAAGAAATGGAGTGCAACAAAAAGTTAAAGATGTTTGTCCACAAGCAATTTACATTTGGTGTAATGCACATATTTTGGCCTTAGTGTTGTCTAAATCACGCAATAGAATTCAGGAGGTTAGTTTATTTTTTTCAGCCCTTCAGGCTTTGTGTAATTTTTTTAGTAATAGTACAAAACGAGCTGCTTTTTACGATACTCATTGCAGCAAAAAATTGCCTAATGCTCCCGCAACTCGTTGGACATACATGTCGCGAGTTGTAAACACGGTTTTTGAACAAAAAATTAAACTTATTGAGTTGTTTTCTGATCTGTGCGACAATCCACAGAACTGGGACGGGGATACGATTTTAGCTGCGGAGAATTTTGAAAACACTTTGCGATCTTTCAATTTTTTTCTTTTTATTTTTCATCGGATATTTGAAAAAACTGACTGCTTGTACAATATTCTACAAAAATCACAAGTTGATGTCGGTTATTGTATTAATAAAATAAAGGATTTTCAGGCATGGTTACGTGCTGAATTTCAATCCGAATTTGATCAAATTTATGAGAATACTTTGCAAAATAACTAGGCTCCTCGTTTGAGACGCAACGTACGCTGTGCAAAAACGGAATACAGACGACTTTTTGTAGAAGTAATTGATAACATTAATACCGAAATTACTGACCGATATTCTGAAATTTATAAATTAAAGTTTTTCCAACTGCTCAACAACAAAAAATTTGACAATTATCACTCACATTTTCCTACAGAGGAATTAGATTCATTATTTGACATTTATGCAAACTATTTCGACAAACAAACATTAAAAAGCCAATTAATTTGCTTGTATTCTAGTCCTGATCTGAAAGATCGTAATGTTTTCGAATTAATTGATTTCATTCATGAGAATAACCTCGAAGATGCCTTTCCCGAGCTGTTAAAGTTAGCGTATCTTGTTGTAACTATTCCGGCTACCAGTTCTTCCGCGGAACGTGCTTTTTCGTCTCTTAAACGTATCCATACCTATCTGAGAAATACACAAGGTCAAGAGCGTCTTTCCGAATTATCAATGATAGCTATTGAAAAAACAGTTGTTGGTAGAATTAAAACGATCACCAACATTTTACTCTGATGTAATTAAATCATTTCTTAAGAAAGATAGACGATTCCAATTAGAATATAAATAATTTATTTAAATTCCTTATTACATTCTATCTAGCTATTTTTTAACTTTCGGTTTTTTTTTTTTTTTCGTCTGTAACCTGTTAGTCCTGTTACGAAGCAAGCAACTACTTACCATTACTTTGTTCCCTCAAGCAATGAAGCAAACCAAACGGCCTTTTTAAAAGCCACCGGAGGTATGCAATTGCTGATATGTTTATTATATTCAATCTAGCACTAGCATGCCTTCAGTGTGCTTTGGTTACCTCATTCACCGCACGACAAGCAAGAGTGAAATTGAAGAAAGAAGAGGAAAGAAGAAGATGGATGAATTCACTTTTAATTTATTGTACCTAACCAGTAGTTTATGAGAAAATTGCGATGATACATACGTAGGTACCTACATACTCAGTCGAAAAGTGTTTTTTTTTTTTTTTTTTTTTTAAATCATTTTATATTTTATTGGGCTTGCCTTATTTTGAAACCCTAGGCACGCCACTGCTTAGAGGTACTTTTGAACTGCCAAACAAAAAAAAATGTATCTAGTTGCAAATTCGCAAGCGTCAGTAGGTCTCAACGGAGAATAATTTGCAAGAAACTCCACAGTGACTGATTTCCATCAGTTTTAATTACAATTTTTTGGTTACATCATTCTTGTTGAAAAAATACATAGTTATATGTGAGAACAATGTAAAAAGACGTGCACGTAAAAGCTTTTAGAGTAACAAGCAATAAAAAAAACTACAATAACAGGCCGAGGCAGCAAAGTTATGACCAATCCCAACTGATGGCGCCCGTTCACGAACATGACGCATGGATCGGCAACATTCAGCTCAACCATCATGAAGGGAACCGAATGATCCAACACATGTGCGACCATCAGAGAGAAATTAGAGATTACACACTCAAGTTCCAGGGCACAAAGAAGTCAATTCGATTTAGAATTAGAAGTAAATTTACAGTCGGAACATAGTACTCACACATGTGCTGTGCAGTTATATAATACTCAAAGAAATTGAGTTTATACAATACAAATATATCCATAGTCTTCAGCAGGTCCAACAATACTTCAAAACTTTTCTGCCCATCACTTATTCTTGCGTCCTAGTGGCTGCGGAGCAGGACCAGCGTTGAGCCAAGCATTTTTATCAGCGATGTTATACCCCAACTTATAATATGCTTGCCTGCATAGTTTGCGTTTTATACAAGTTTTAATTTCGTCTCATTCAGTTCTATTCCCAATTAACACACCTCGTAAAAGCCAAAATCTAAAGAAATCTAGATATTTTCTCGCCGGCCGTAGTGACTACCAGAAAAGCGCCGAGGTAATGACGCTCAACGAGTTCCAGAGATTTATAGTTCAACTAGTAGAATCCCTCACAAAATTAACAAGAAACGGTCAGTCGAGGAGTAGAAATACCTTAATTTCAGTTTTGATCTGTCAATTGGTTGACCAAAACTACAATACTGGTGGATAATTAAATAATTATTTAATAAAACTTCATTTCTTACAATTTCTGCTTTAAAAGGATGAACAATTGGACACAAGATACATTAACACTACTGTGTATAGAAGAGGCATTTAGATTTGTTTTTTAGTGCCTGTAGCAAAAGTCTTAGCAAATTGTCAGAGCGCTACAAGTTAACTTATAGCTCAGTATATTTCGTCAGGCGCCGAAATCAATAAAAACGACATTACCTCCCAGGGGCGTAGCTACCGCCTTATCTGCCGTATCAATTATACGGGCCCCCCGTCGTACGTAAGCAAAAATTTATACTGATAAAAAATTACCTAAGAACTTCGATGGGACATGAACGCCTGTCAGACCTGTCACTATTGTCCATAGAGGCAGAAACTTTAAAAAAACTAAAGACATCATCAGCTATAAATGATTTAATAAATCAGTTCGTCGCAAAAAAGGCAAGGAGAGTGCATATTTAATTTGAATTGTTTGTAAAAAAATTATAGATAGATAATTATGATGAATAAATATTTCTTTTAATATTTTGCAAACATTTTTTTTCTTTTGTGTGAAATCTTTACCCTTAATAAGGACCCCCAAAAAAAATATTATACCGGGCCCTGCCAGGGCAAGCTACGCCACTGGCCTCTACCCTCCATAGCGAGGCTGAATTAAGGCTTTCCAATGCGCATGACATACCGCTCTATTGTTTTTGTATGAGATTTACTACAGCGCAGACATTGTAGCCAACTTCAGTGCGGCCAAGAAGTAAGGAGTACTGTTTAACGGAATATTCTTACCCTCTCGTAGTTGATAGAGTGGTCCGGTCCATGCTGACGACTTTGAATACGGAGACTGTCTTGATGAATGCTCCTGCGTGTCAGAAGAAAAGCAAGATGTTTGTAAAATATACTACTGGCTCGTCTCGGCTTTGCCTGGTTCATAATAATGTATGGGCTATAACCATCTGGAATAATGTACAGTACATCTATTTTCTTAATATCCCTCGGCAATCATCGCATTGCCGAATACAAACGAATGTTAATTTCCATGTCCATCAATTATTATATTTATCCTGTACAATAATTTGAATTCAGTACTAAGTACTTTATTGTAGTTTTGTTTTGTTTGCCGTGTGAACTATAAAGAGCTGTAAATCTATTTTCCTTTAGCAGCTTTCCTCCGATTTTTAGGATTCCGTACCCAGAGGGTAGAAACGGGACCCTATTATTAAGACTCCACGGTCCATCTGTCTGCCTGTCTATCACCAGGCTGTAACTATGAGATTTTCACAGATGTATTTCTGTTGCCGCTATAACAACAAATACTAAAAACAGAATAAAATAAATATTTAAGTGGGGCATACCATACAACAGACGATTTTTTTTTGCCGTTTTTGCAATAATGGTACGGAACCCTACGTGCGCGAGTGCGTAAAATGTGCGTCTAATGCGACTCGCATTAAGCAGGTTTTTTTTAATAAATTACATTAAGCTAAAAGAGTATATGAGAACGTTGTGGTTTAAAAGAAGATGTAGTGACTAAACTTGGAAAGATTATGTTAAGATGGTTTGGCCATGTTGAGAAGATGAATGAAAGGCGACTAACGATAGGTATCAGACGTGAATGGAAACGCCGGGGGAGGACTCCCTAGAAAGACATACATAGACCTTATTGGTGATGTTCTTCAGAAAGGTCAGGTGCGCAATACTCATAACCGGCGTGTGTGTATGACTAGATGTATGAATGTGAGCGAAGCAAAAGAAGTATGTAAGGATCGTAGCAGGTGGCGTTCTGTAGTTCCTGCCTACTCCCATGGGAAAAAGGCGTGAGTTTATGTATGTATGTTAAAAGAGTATTTACATCTCTATATATTTCCCCAAGTTGATTGAGAGCGTCCGCTCTGCACCAAGTGCAAAGGGTAACGGATAGAAAGCCGACGATTAACGACACACGAATTTAACCGAGGGACATTCAAAAAAATGTTGTACTGTAACTTTCAAATGGTGAAAGACTTTTTCAAATAGGTGTAGTGATTTCAGAGATTATCCCACACATAGGAACAAACTCAAAAAAAATTAAGTGAATGAAGCAATAGAAGTATGTAAGGATCGTAGCAGGTGGCGTTCTGTAGTTTCTGCTTACCTCCATGGGAAAAAGGCGTGAGTTTATGTATGCTAAAAGAATATTTACAACTCTATATATTTCCCCAAGTTGATTGAGAGCGTCCGCGCTGCACCAAGTGCAAAGGGCATTTGTTTTTCATTTGATAGTTTCACAAATGATAAAATAAGTTGAAAAGTTAATAAAATTATTAGAACATTTGTTAGATAAACAAATTGATGAAAAAGAAATTTAAAACGGTTAGTTACTACATTTACCCATTGGCAGGGCCGCCATTGGTTGAGTTATCTAAGAATAAAAAAATGTTTGGTCGGGCCTCAGTTTGAGGCAGAATGCAAGAGTGCACATTACAACGATTCGGTAATTAATGTATTTTTCAATCCGACCAAACTAAAGGCCGATTAAGTCTGTAGATTGCAGGGGCTCTTAGGGCCGATTTCAACAATGAAACTAGTCGCGATTAGTTCAACTAAAATCAGGTTAAGCAAATACAGCGTTCTGATTGGTAGTTTAGCAGCGGTCTCAACCAATCAGAAACGCTGTATTTGCATAAACTGAGTTCATTGGTGAAATCGGCCATTAGTGCGATTTTTTTTAAACGGACTCGATCGCCTTAACTTAAACTTCAATTTGTACTTAAGGTTACACTAGTCGATCATTCTTCCATACAAACGTAGTCTGGCGATTACTCCACTGTTTGACGATGGACGTTCAAAATAAAAAAATTATATCAACTTGTCTCATTATTATCTAGCCCTGTATGGAAACAAATAAGTAAAAAAAAAGAAAATAATGAGCGTCGAAAGTTCCATATTCAACACTAATTTTAAAGCATCTTTGGGCGGAAATAAATACAATAAAAAGAAGGAAAATTGCAAAACGGCCACCATACAGGGACAGATTAGTAGTTCAACAATGCAAATAATTTTATTTTGAAAATATATATTTAGTCGTTTTTTCATGATAGCCATACTCCCAAAGGTCTGTTTATAAAATTTCGCGCGCTCGTTTTCGTTCTAAATCATCATCCATTTCGCCACAAATTTGCAAAAGTGCTAATTCGTACGGGAACTGGCCTCTTACTGCTCATCACAGAATCTATCTCCTTCGCATGTGTTGTCGGATGAGATAGCATGCATTTTAACCCCGCGCACAAAATAGTTCGTGCCGTCGACTAGGGCAACCTTAAACAGCACTGTCTGTTGACAATAATGGGAAAACCCTTTCTATTTCCTACTAATCACTTTACTAATCCTGCTAATGCTATAAATTCGAAAGTTTGGATGGATGTATGTTTGTTACTAAATCACGTCAGTACGGCTGAAATTTGGCAAAGAGATTATAGTCTGGAATAGCACATAGGCTACTATTTAACCGGGGATAATGGTCCCTAGGGATAACAAAAATCTTTTCACGCGGAGAAACCGTGGGCAGACACTGGTTTGTCTATACAAATTGGCATAGGAGAACGTTTACGTTAATAATACCGTCGAACTTCGTCGTTATGCGATCGGGTGCGTACAAAAACACACACAATGCCCACTATTCTGCCGTCCTATAGCTAGTGTCACTATCTAACAAAATCAAATTTTGAGTTATACAAGAAAAAAAAAAAAAAAATTAATAACCCCCGACACCATTTATTTATTTTTATAGGGTAAACAAACAGTAGTATACCAAAAATATACAAATTGTCTTAAATATATGACTTAACAAATATACTACCCACTACATTTTCCACAGATTACTACTTACAGTAAGACAAACTGCATAATTATTTATATTTTATCATTTTTATTGCATGCTACATAATTTATCTAATAGTAGACGCGCTTCGATCGACAATCTATTCAACAAGTAATTATGACACGATATTTGCGTAGACACTCCGATTCACACAAAAAAAACGCCCAAAACTTTTAAACGGCTGTCCCGATTTTCATTAAACATAGCTAAGAACACTCTCGATATAGTCACCTTTCATACAAAAATAAAAAACGCGATTAGTTCATCTAAACTCAGTCTATGCAAATATAGGGTTGTCATTGGTTGAGATCGCTGAGAAACTACTAGTGCGCATATTTTTTTTTTTGACGTTTTTCGAAATTTTCTCATAATTATTTATAGTTGATAATATTTTATAGGGGGTTGTTATAAGTTTGACGTGTGTACTTGTATATTTCAATCTGGCATCATAGCTCTTAAAATGATGAACTGATTTTGATTTCATTCCGATCGCTCGTTTCGTTTCGTTCCGTTTCGATCCTAAACGTGGGCCGCACCCTGGACAGCTAGCACCCGGCACAGAGAATATAATACTAGCATACAGATGCCTCATCCCTTTTCGTCTAATTAAACTGATTATTTTTTGTACATCGAGTGCGTTCGGTTCCGTTCCACGGCGATAGATAGATGGTGTTAGCAGCGACTTGCAAGAAACGGGGTTTACTCGGTTCTTGAATATTTTTTTCCTTAAATAGATTGACGATTTGGTTTATAGTATGTTTTTGTACGTTTTTACAGTTTCATTGCACCAAAATGTGTTACAATACAAATTTAAACAATCGACTGGAATGACTCAGAAATTTAAAACCACGCCATCTATTTTAAATGATCCGTGCAAATAATCTTTGAAATGTGAATTATTAGCCCAATATTCCATAATTTCATGCTAAGGAGAGTTGATTAAACAAGAAAATACAATTCTTTATATTCGATTCCGGAAAATGTTAATTTTACATACAACTCAATAAGAAATCAGTCCGTATCGCGCCATCTAGTGATATTTATTTGAATCAAATTTTCTTACTTAGCGCTGGAACCCCGTGCACCCGGTAACGCAGGGTCTAGCTGACTAGTACTTTCACCACGATGACTTTTTACATTTTTCTGATTACCTTGGCATTAAAAACACAAAATCAGCCAAATGTCAGATAGTGACACTCTAGCTATAAGTAGGATGGCAATATTGTCATTGTGTCCAACCGAACGCGAGTGCGGCGCGCCCACATGGGCTGTGTTTTCTCAAGTAAACCACGTGGTACTTTACGCGCGAAAACTACATTAAAAAAACTGGGCTCATTTTTTTGATACGAAGTTATACTAACCAATGGTTAATTATGCTGCTCAATGGTTGCAAATTTCGGTAAAACACCATTTTTCTACAGTTTTTAGCCTCACAAATGGTCTAATAAGTCGGACAGTTAATTATTTGACCTTTTGTTAGACTAACAATTGAGGAATAGACACGTTTTATCGAAATTTAGAACCATTGGTAAGCTTATTTAATTGAGTTAACTAAGAATAAAATAACGACCAAGTGCGAGTCGGACTCGAGCACGAAGGGTTCCGTACCATTAACGCAAAAACACGGCAAAAAATCACGTTTGTTGTATGGGAGCGCCACTTAAATATTTATTTTATTCTGTTTTTAGTATTTGTTGTTATAGCGGCAACAGAAATACATCATCTGTGAAAATTTCAACTGTCTAGCTATCACGTTTCATGAGATACAGCCTGGTGACAGACGGACAGACAGATAGTCCCGTTTTTACCCTTTGGGTACGGAGCCCTTATCTAAGCCCAATCTAACGGTTTATTTCTTTAAAAATGTATATTGTTCTGCTTTTCTTGACCACTTCGTACTGCATGCCTAAACCTACGTAAACGTATCGAAACTGGTGCCAGACCTAGCCAATGATTCTAATAAACTTTTACCTAAACAATACCTCTGATGGTTTTTTACCTGAACCTTTGTTTACAGCCTTACACACACATAACAACACCGTAGGATTAAGCAGAGATGATAATAATATACTTAAATAAAAGAAGAAATATGTATGTATGTTCTTTATAGACTGCGAACGGCTGGACCGATTTCAAAAATTCTTACACCGTTGTGAAGCTACACTATCCCCGGGTGACATAAACTACTTTTTATCCCTGTATTCCCACGGGAACGGGAACTACGCGGGTGAAACCGCGAGGTGTCCGCTAGTACATTATAAGTAGTCACAGCGGATCTTTGTGTCTCTGAAATTGGCTGCAAGACTCGGCGCAGTAGCTATTTTTGTGTCAATATTGAAGTAGAAGATAGCATTGTATAACTGCCTCTTTCACTCGCTTAACGTTTGTCGCATCGTCCTATCTCGCTTGTTCTATGCAGTATACTCAATGACAAACTGTTTCTTGCACAATGGTTCGCAGAGCCAAATTCAGAGACACAAAGATCCGCTGTGACTACTTATACTAGTCTCCAATAAGTTCTTACAATAAATATAATAGTCGGTCAGGCTTTCGTCTTTTATTGTATTGTTTCACCGTAAGCCGAAGAACCGAACCGAAGCTAAAGAATGCAAAAAGGTTCGGTTATACGTAGTATTATATTATCTGTGGTTATACCAACTGCTCCGCCTGGCCATTTGCTCAAGTTCAAGCGAACGCAGTTCGTTCTACAGGGTGGGCCATAAGGGTGTTGGCGGTTTAAATATTCGATTTAAAAAAAACTACGAAACATAACACAAATATATTTGTATTGTTAAAAAGTAGAAGCATAGGAATTTTTAAGACTTAAAAATAATGTTGTCCAAATGGCTTCCCTCGGCTGCTTGGCACTCTTGGAACCGAAGTCGCAAATTTTGGAAAACTCGTTGAAAAGTTGTTCTCGGTATTTGGTACAAACAAAATTGTCGGTTCTGGTCCGAGACTAATCCCCGACGCTTGCATGAACGTCCACTTCACAGCCCTAAGCTTGTCGTGTGGGCTGGGATAACGTCAACCGGTATTATTGGGCCATACTTTTTTGAGGACGAAAGAGGGCAAGCGATGACGGTCAATTATTGCAACATGATAACAGACTTTTTGGTGCCAGCTTTGCAAGAACTTCGAGGCAATACCTCGAGGATGTGGTTTCAACAGGATGGGGCCACATGTCATACGGCTAGGGTATCCATAGAGCTGCTGAAAAATGTTTTCCCCGGAAAACTCATCTCGAAAAGGGGGGATATTGAATGGCCCCCACGTAGCCCCGATCTCTCTCCATGCGATTATTTTCTATGGGGCTACCTCAAATCGGTAGTTTACGAGAATAATCCGACCAATTTAGAGCAGCTGAAGAGGAATATTATTCAGGAAAGTAACAAAATACCGAGAACAACTTTTCAACGAGTTTTCCAAAATTTGCGACTTCGGTTCCAAGAGTGCCAAGCAGCCGAGGGAAGCCATTTGGACAACATTATTTTTAAGTCTTAAAAATTCCTATGCTTCTACTTTTTAACAATACAAATATATTTGTGTTATGTTTCGTAGTTTTTTTTAAATCGAATATTTAAACCGCCAACACCCTTATGGCCCACCCTATATATGAATAAATCCTACTTAAGCAACAAACTTTTTGAATTTCGAACTTGTGAATGGACTATACGCGGGTATAAGTCGTTTTGGCAAACTTAACCCCTTCGGACCCGGCGTCCATCTCAATGGACACGATTTATTATTGCACGTAATATGAAACACGGTAATAAAAATGCTAGTGTAAATATTTGAATATACCAGTGACTTAACTAGAAACATTATAGTAAACAAAACACAATCGGATTTGTTATGGGTAGAACGAAATAATTAGTCAATTGTTGACGTTCGCCAATCGCCATGGGTATACACAAAGCAAGTAAGTGCTTAGTTTTATGTTATTTATTCTATAACGACGAGATCGATTTTTTTGATATTTTTATTCTGTGTAGTAAATGAGTTTCCTAAGACATATATATAAAAAAAAATACAAATTCTTTGGTTTTTGTAATAAAATATTGCAGTTGAAGTTATGTCCATTTCAGTGGACATAGGGTCACAATAGATGTCGAATGTTCGTATTTACTATTGTAAATACGAACATATTTCGTACTGAATTGTACATGTTATTTTTATTTATTTTTAGGTTTTGATATTTCCAAAGATGAAAAGATGTGAATAGTTTACTAAATTCATTAGAAAATGAAACAATATCGGACCTTGACGAAGAAAGTAATGATAAAAAAAATAGGGCGGTATTTTTTTTTTTATTAAAATAAAACATCCAAACGAAACAGAAATAGCTGATCACTCTGAAGAAGAGGAAGATATAGCAGAGGAGGAAGAACCAAGAGCTGGATCAAGTAGTAAGCCAGACATAATTTGGAGAAAACATTTACAGCTTGAATCACCACAATTTATTTGGTCAGCACCACCGCCTTCTGAAATAAATTCACTTCTCGCTCCCATCCATAATTTTTCAAAATATATAACTGATTCTCTAATTGAAGACTACTTTCAATATAAATTTGTATGCTGTAAGAAAAATGTTGGTCTGTGTGACTAACAAATTTTGCTGGAATTGGAAACCAAGACGAAGTGTGACGATGGAATAAAGTGTCCAAAAATTACATAACTATACCGCGTCCTGAACTAGTACGAATATAATAATATGACAATAGTATGTAGTGGTGTAGATAAAACTGAGCATCTGATTAGGTTTTACCGTATCTTAATTAGATCAAAAAACGGACATATATAAATCACGCCATTATGATATTTCATGGCTGGCTAGAATACTAAGAAGATTGCAAAACCTGTAATATACCAAGTACATACGTTTTAGATCTGTTGCACTTTCGTCAGCGTGTTACAAAGGCTCTAATAAAAATGGGGCAGCCAATTTCTAGCAGAAAAAGAGGACGGACTGCATCTAGTGGTAGCAGCCCAGTAAATATACCTGTTACACCAAAACAACACCGTTTCAGAAATAAGACCTGCGAATGTAAGATGGTCGACAGTGTCCAGTATGACACTGTCGACCATCTGCCAGAATATTATAAAAAGAAAGAAGCAACAAGATGTAAAAAAACAGAATGCAAAGGAAAGATGCATGTTTACTGTCTAAAATGTGAAATACATCTATGTTTTACTAGTGATGAAATATTCGAAATTGCTTTGAATATTGCATCAAAAATAAAAAATCCTAAAGTGTATATCTATATATACATAATATTGAATAATAAATAAACCATTACAATAATATTATCTAGTTTTACTTAAAAATAGAAAATTTTTACTACTATCATGAAATAATTACATACGCATTTATACAACACTATATACCTGATGTCCATACAAGTGGACATTAAAATTTCCAAAAATCTAAAAATGAAAAATCATTTATTTTTACAAAAATCCGTTATCTATATCTCTAACACACAGAAAAACCATACAAATATTTTTGTTGATGGTTTATTTAAATGCAGGTCCGAAGGGGCTAACTTCCCAAAATAGCCCCTAAGAAATGTGACGGAAGCAATAAACATGTATTTTTAACTGCTTTCAAATCACATAACAACACCAGATTTTTTTATAGGTACTTAAACAAATAAAAATCTCTGGTTTTTCAACCTTTGTTTAGCACATTCTTAATTCGATTTTTCTGCAAAGAATTTGATTTTAGAACCTTAATATGAATTTTGAATCTCTGAACAGTTTAGCAACTGATTAGCTGGTTCTAAATTCAAATTCTTAATAGAACATTCGAATTAAGAATCTGTTTATCTTGGTTAAATAGTGCCGAGATTTTTATAAATGAGTTCCCACGACTCTAAAACTGTTAACTGAAACAATTCATCCATTTTGATTTTACAAATTCCCCTAATTATAGGTACACATGGATAGTGTGTCAGGGCGTAATGTTCTTAGGATTAGTGTACAAGAAACCTTGCTTTTTCCCGTCGGCAATCGTACTCTCAAACTCAGGCGCGAAATTGAAAGTCTCACAGCTTATAAAAAATACTACTATTCCACAGATATTTTACTTTTTTTGTAGCTTCCAATGCAGCAACCTTGAAGGAATAAAACGGACACGTGCTGACGTGCTTCCCACCTGCGCGACCCAAAGTCGAAAAAACTACCCCAGAAGCCCAGAACCACCTTTTATTATATTTCTTTGATTAACTGCCACCCGCTGCTCGCGTCGCCCGCGTGGTATTAGAACTACCACACAGATAATAAAATACTAAAATAATTATTACTGTACAGTTTCGTCAAAATCTGTTTTGTAGTTTTTGCGTGAAACTGAAAGAGTTACAAACATCCACACGTGGTCACAAACTTTCTAGCGCGAAACTTAAAATAAAAAGCCCTATAATAAATTATAGATATTAAATTTTCTTTGAAATGGTGAAAATTTATTTAAAATACGACCGTTGATTTTGTAGTGATTGTCATTTTTAGGGTTCCGTAACCAAAGGGTAAAAACGGGACCCATTACTAAGACTCCACTGTCCGTATGTCTGTCTGTCACCAGGCTGCATCTCTTGAACCGTGATAGCTTGAAAGTTGAAATTTTCACAGATGATGTATTTCTGTTGCCGCTATAACAACAAATACTAACAACAGAATAAAATAAATTATTAAGTGGGGCTCCCATACAACAAACGTGACTTTATCGCCGTTTTTTGTGATAATGATACGGAACCCTTCGATCGCGAGTCCGACTCGCACATGGCCGGTTTTTTGTCTGCGTTATACAGTTTTGTTAATAATCTTACACAAAAAAAAAATGTCATGATATATATTTTTTAATTTAGTTGTGATATTTAGTTAAAATAATTAAAACGCAATGCGGCTGGAGACATCCGACTGAATATCCTAAGTATAAAAAAGATAGGCATACACTCGCACAGTACCTATATATTCTTCTTATTCAAATTCAATGTATGGAATGCAAATGCCCGATATTGATGAGCCAATAGGCGCGAGCCAAACCTCGAATTATGACTTTTTACTTACACTTACTTTACTTTTATCTCTGTGACCTCATTTTCTCGCGTTTGACCATTATCTCACCTGTCGGGCGAGCACGGCCTCTGTGACAGGCTTGAGTTACGCATTTTATCACGGTATTTGCTCCCAAACTGTGATAAAAATGTGTGACTCAAGCGTGTCACAGTAGGCCGTGCTCGCCCGCCTGATGATAAGCGAGGATGTGATCGACGGTGAAGCACGCTTGCCTAACCTATTCACACTTGACTTAAAGACCTCTAAGTCTTTATTTTCACAGAACTTGTACTCATTGTTAAAATCAAAGGGTACATACCCAAGTATTGATTGTTCTTCAAGTTCAATGTTGGTCGCGGACGGCGGTTCTGGTTCTGGTACGGGCGGTCTGCAATTCCACAGATGATATAATACTAGCATACAGATGCCTCATCCCATACAAAGAAACCGTGCCACGTAACTAGCGTTTTTCATCTGATTATACCGATTATTTTTTGTGATTCGATCGCGTCCGGTTCCGTTCCACGGCGATAGATAGATCACCATCTAATAATCAATCGATATCAATATATAAATCAAATAATCAGTACAGTACGTCGGAACAGTTTCTTTGTATGGGATGAGACACCAGTGAAAAAGAATAAACAAAAGACAATTTTTTTCATCACACTTGCACGTAAACAGTATCAAAACATACAGGTTAACTTGGCCGTAATGCCCCATATAAAACCCTCGGGCTTTTTTGTTTGTCATGAAACCCAAGGGCGGTAAGTAATATTTTTTTAATTTACAGCACAGCACACAGGTCATGCAAGTTCAAGCAAGGAGTTTACACGCAATTGAAAATTTTTCGTAAAATGTTATCTAAACAGGAATTTCTTTGCAATCTCGCTACATGTTACTTAAATACTCAACTAATGTTCTTAATAATCGATTTTAATAGTTATAGTATGAAAACGTCGAAATTATTTAATTCTTTTTACACTCCGTCATGGCTGTATACCTACGTAAGTTTTTGCCCTTAAAGTTTCTGAACGAAATATTGTATAATCTGTAGTGTGGGCAAAAATTCGCCAACCGCTTAAAAAAAAGGTTCACGTATTTCGTAATAACAGCTGTGCTGACTTGTGTATTAAAGCTATAATTCATAATTATTACTCGCAAATGTGATGAAAAACATTGTATGTATCACGGGCGGTACGGGAATTACGAACCTCGACTCAGAAAGCCCTCAGTCTTCGACTTCGGGCTTCTACTAGAGCCTCGATCGTAATTCCTTACATACCGCCCTTAATACACAATGTACTATTACCGCACTTCAAAAGTAGCATTTGTGCGAAAACCGTCCTTACTACTGGGCCTACAGATATAAATCTAACTAGATAACGCAAGTCCCTCCATCTGTATGAAAACCAAGCATGCCACGATTTCACAAACAATTTGAAAACAAATTTACTTACCAATGAAAGAAAACATTTCCAATGCCTCGGCCAACTTTTTCTATACATTCTTTACAGCTCAATATGGCATTTTTCTAGATATCGGTGGATTTCCGGTGCCGATAATGCTAAATGAAAAGCTCAGATTACGATCATAGATCGTAACTTTACTCCGTTTTTTGGCACGCGAAGTACATACAATAGCGTCAACTATACTCTGATTTTTTATTTAGTAAACTAAACTGACATTTGGGGGGTTGTCACTTTATTGTTACATGAAAATAGTGTCCTATCCTGTACTGACTATCCTGAGTGATCGAAAGTTGATCGAAAATCTAAGTAAATCGAAAATGAAAAATTTCACGCCAAAAAAATTACATTTGTTAAGAAACTAGCGGCCCTTTTTTAGTTTCTATTCTTAATTATTTATTGTACACAAAAATGACACAAACAACATGAGTGATTATAAAGTTGATGTACAAAGGCGAGCTTAACTCTAAGAAGAGTTTTCTACCAGCAAACCTTAAAGTGATAGAGAGAATTTACAAAAGGAAGTAGAGAAGTTGTCCGGTGTACAATTTTAGAATAATATACAATAAATCATAAATATACATACATAAGTACAACATATATATATAAATACTTATATACATAAAATAATATTATGTCATTCCGAAAGAAAGAAAATGATTCTTGATGTTCCTCTTGAATACATTCAGAGGGAGAGAGAGAGAGTTTTCTACTCATTTATGTCAGAGTTTATTTTATCGATCGCATTTATTTTATTGATGACTAGCTGTCCCACGCGGCTTCGCTCCCGTCAACTGGCTACCTACCAAGCTAGCCCACCTACTCTAAATACGTTGCGTCTCAAAAAGAATAAATTTTCTCCGTTTTTGGAACATTTTTCATTGATGCTCCGCTCCTATTGGTCGTAGCGTGATGTTATATAGCCTATAACCTTCCTCGATAAATGGACTACCCAACACAAAAAGAATTTTTCAATACCAACCAGTAGTTCCTGAGATTAGCGCGTTCAAACAAACAAACAAACAAACAAACAAACTCTTCAGCTTTATAATATTAGTATAGATTTCATATTTGTACATACAATGTGTATGAGTACTGTTACATTTAAATATATTACGTTTATATTCATAAAAAAATTATTTACACCAATTAGTAAAATTAATTTAATGAGTCATGTCACATCGATTCGATGAATCACTTATGAATGAGCCTCACCTACAACACTATGCGCAGCGCTTGCAACATAAAAAAAATGTTAATTCAAAAATTAAAAAAACCCGTCTGCCTAAAAAGCGAACTAAATAGACGTATACGAGAAGAAAATCATGCTGTGCAGTCGGAGGATACATATTCGCGAGCTGGCTGACCAAAACCAGACGTATCCTCCGACTGCACAGCATTTTTTTCTTATTATTTACGTCTTTTTAGTTCGTTTTTTAAGCAGACGGGTTTTTTGAATTTTTGAATTAACTTTTTTTATTTACAACTTTTTAGTTATTTTTTTTATTAGGTACATTTAAACATATAGGTGTTATATATTTTTGAAATCACGTCTTAAAACCCTTTATTTGGATACCCCACACGATGGGTTTGGAAGAAAAAAATCATTTTTCCCCCACAAAATGGCGCCTAATATCCGCCATTTTTTCTTTTCCAATTTTTATGTAGCCGGTGACACTCGCAGGGTTAAGAGGAATCGATTGAAAATCGGCCAACGCGTTTGGTCTCTAGAACGCCACATAGGAACAAATAAACATACATACTTACATACATAGACTGATAAACACATTACCCTCCTTCGGCAGTCGGGTAAAAAATAAGGTCATTGGCAGCTGTCAGTTTAGTCTAGGAAATTAAAAATCACAGTATAGTTAGATTTACGTCTGTGACTACGGACGGTCTGAAACGGATGGTGGTGAATCAAATCGAAAACTATTTACTTGTATCATGATCGCAACAGAAATCAATGCAATCATGAATATCGTAACGGTAGATCGTAGGTGTATGGCTCTTAGCGATCCACGATTTATGAATAATCGTCGATCGCAACGACCAATCGTTTCGTGCGTTGAGCGGCAATTCGACGCGATGGAACGTCACTATTATCTTCAGATTCATCGTAACTTCAGATCGTACTGTATATGGAGCCATTTAGGGCTTGTTCCCATCACCACGTCACGATGCGACATCGTCAAAGTGGAACAGTGCGGTGTCGCGTAACGGTGCATTGACGTGACGTGACGTGCTAATTCACGGTTCGGCAATTTCGCCGTGAAACGACGCACCGTACGTCGTCGGAAGCGGTACGTGGCGATGCGCTCGCTTAGTTGACGTCGTTTAAAGGTGAACGCCTACCTATCCGCGCCACAGTCATCGCATTTTATAAATCTTTATATGAAATCGTATGAAGCCTCGCGCACTACCCACATTTCAGCAAAATACTGTAGGTACACGGATTCCACCATTCCGGAGTGCGATGCGGGCGGCGAGGAGATATAATACAGGTGCGCGGCGCACCTTAATTGTCTTAGCGATTAGTTGTGCAAAAAAGAGGTCAGATATGCTGTAACTGTAATAAACAACAAGAAACGAAACTAAACTTTGTTTTGTTCTGTCAGAAATACTGAAAAATGCATTGAAATCCACGTGTAACGTTGCTGCACCGCGACTTGTATTTTTACGACACGGCAACAATAGGCGGATTACCCTAAGGCAAAATAGGCACACGCGTGCCTAGGGGCGCGAGGTTACAAGGGGCGCACGCGCGGCAGTTTTCAATCAAAGATAAAAAATAACAAGAAATTAATTGCTAAATAATACAAGTAAATAGTAAATAATTTCAAGTTCCAGTAGTAAGTACTTATACATTATAAAAGATTCTTTAATTCTATAGATATGAAGAGCTTCCGAAGCATGCTTCTTCTTGATTATTCCTACATCGCCTGATTTCATAATAGAAGTTCGTAAGATACAGCTCAAGCAGATGCTTGTAAAAGTCATTTTCAGAAATTCACTATGCTTTGATTGCTACGTATCAAGAGCGATACTGAGCAAAAACGTTATGTTGTAAGTGTAGCTAAAAGCATATGATCTAAATTAGAACGATTAAAGGTATAATAGATTGCTTTCATGATCGTGGTTTGGGGTTTTATATTGATTAAGTATTATTATAGTTGTAATTTATAATAATTATGGATATGGCCGCTAGAGGGGCGCCGATGAGATGCTTGCCTAGAGCGTTCTTGACTTTTAAACCGCCTCTGACGGCAACGTAAATCTGCACGTCACGCCAACGTGCCGCACCGCGACAACGCACTGTGCCACGTTGACGACGTCGTGACGTGGTGATGGGGACAAGCCCTTAGGCTTGCTTGTGCCTCCCTGGGTCATTCATCTTACTTACTCCGAGTTAGTAGCTAACAAAGGCCAATTATGTATCCAGGACATATATGTTATTTAACCTCGTGTTAGCACCTAGGTTATCTGCCTGTGGGAGGCCCAAACTTTGTATGCTTATAATGATTTAAAAAGTGGAATAATTACTGCTCAAATTCTGTTTCCGATTCCGTGTTTTGTCCAACGAATACTGATGGCTGGTAAGAAAAAAACAATAGTTAAGATTAGGCTGGGTTCTCACTTAAAGTTTTACAAAGCAGTTGTCAGTGGAAACGCTGGGAGAGGACGCCCTGGACACAAGGATCTTATTGGCACATTATCGGTAAGGTCAGCCGGGCGAGCACGGCCACTGTGATAGGCTTAATTCACGCATTTTATCTCAGTTTATGCTCCCAAACTGTGATAAAAAATGTGTGACTCAAGCCTGTCACAGTAGGCCGTGCTCGCCAAGCAGTAGCGTACTGCGTATCGTAGTGGGCGCGGCAGGGGCAGTCCGCCCCGGGCGGCACTTTTAGAGAGCGGAAAAATGACAAAATAAATAATTATGATATCTTGTCTTTATTGTGTTGTGTGCTGTGTTTCTTTTTATAATTATTTTAAGATGTTACTAAAAATTAATAAACTCAGTAATACCTTGTTAAATCCTATCAAAGATGGTGTTCAATATTGTATAATAACTTCAGCAAATCAGGTTAATTCAAAGGTTCTTTGAAATTACTATACATTTTAGTCTTTTAAATCATCATCATCAGCCTTTTAATGTTCCCACTGCTGGCCTGGGACACAGGCCTCTTCTCTGTGAGAGAGGGAATGGGCCGTAATCCACTACCCGGGCCCAATGCGGGTTGGTGGATGTCACATATCTTCGAATTTTTGGTTATAGAACATGCATGCGGTTTCCTCACGATGTTTTCCTTCACCGTTTTGAGAGCAGTGATGATGAAATAATTTACACAAAGTAAAGCGCCAGCCTGGGTTCGAATCCACGACCTACAACTTTTAAGATCGATCCGATACCACCGGGCCACCACTGCTCTCTTCACGTCTTTTAAATTGTTATACCTAAATAAGGGGGTGTCAAAATTATCTTCCGTCCCGGGCGAATGAAACCCACGCTACGCCACTGGATGATGTTGATGTTCTTAGGAAAGACCAGGTGCGAAGTACTCATAAACGGCGTGCGTGAAAAATTATCTAAAAACTTAAACCCGACTACAATAATGTCACTATCTGAAAAGTATAAAACAAGAAAATATTCTTAAAGGATAGCCTTGGGTTGTTAGAAAAAAAAACTGTGTCCAAGCGAAAAATCCGGACTAATTAAAAAGATGGATAGAA
The DNA here is from genome assembly GCA_964057195.1 of Orthosia cruda. Taxonomy (NCBI): domain Eukaryota; kingdom Metazoa; phylum Arthropoda; class Insecta; order Lepidoptera; family Noctuidae; genus Orthosia; species Orthosia cruda. The sequence continues at coordinate 4,742,689 of OZ059827.1, forward strand.
GGCCTAAGGCGCAGGCCACATATAAATAATTTCGTACAAAATGCATGGCAATAAAGCGCAATTTGCACCCGACTCCATTTCTATGTGTTCTTTGCCTAATGTTCGGACATGTCCGGATAAAGCCGGACGAATGGTAACCCTGTCTACAGTTCATATCTCTCGTCTGACGCCTGTTTAATAAGTCTAATTATTTCAAATAAAACTTACTCGTTTTTTCCCGATCTTGAGTACCAGAACAGGCTCTGAACCTGATGGTGAGCTGTCACGGTGCGGTTTTATTGAGTATCTCTGAAAGCATACAGACTTATTTAAAAAAAAATATCGGCCAAGTGCGAGTCGGACTCGCGCACGTAGGTTTCCGTACCCACCATTATCGCAAAAACGGCACAAAAATCACGTTTGTTGTATGGGAGCCCTACTTAAATATTAATTTTATTCTGTTTTTAGTATTTGTTGTTATAGCGGCAACAGAAATACATCATCTGTAAAAATTTCAACTGTCTAGCTATCACGGTTCATGAGATACAGACAGACAGACAGACGGACCGCGGAGTCTCAGTAATAGGGTTCCCGTTTTTACCCTTTGGGTACGGAACCCTAACAAGCTATTATATTTAAAAAAGCTTTCATCCATACTGATATTATAAATTCGAAAGTAACTCTGTCTGTCTTTTACTTTTTCTTAACGGAATTCAATGAAATTTGGCAAGGGGATAGCAGTGGCGTGCCTAGGGTTTCAAAATAAGGCAAGCCCAATAAAATATAAAATGATTTAAAAAAAAAAAAAAAAAAAAAACACTTTTCGACTGAGTATGTAGGTACCTACGTATGTATCATCGCAATTTTCTCATAAACTACTGGTTAGGTACAATAAATTAAAAGTGAATTCATCCATCTTCTTCTTTCCTCTTCTTTCTTCAATTTCACTCTTGCTTGTCGTGCGGTGAATGAGGTAACCAAAGCACACTGAAGGCATGCTAGTGCTAGATTGAATATAATAAACATATCAGCAATTGCATACCTCCGGTGGCTTTTAAAAAGGCCGTTTGGTTTGCTTCATTGCTTGAGGGAACAAAGTAATGGTAAGTAGTTGCTTGCTTCGTAACAGGACTAACAGGTTACAGACGAAAAAAAAAAAAAAACCGAAAGTTAAAAAATAGCTAGATAGAATGTAATAAGGAATTTAAATAAATTATTTATATTCTAATTGGAATCGTCTATCTTTCTTAAGAAATGATTTAATTACATCAGAGTAAAATGTTGGTGATCGTTTTAATTCTACCAACAACTGTTTTTTCAATAGCTATCATTGATAATTCGGAAAGACGCTCTTGACCTTGTGTATTTCTCAGATAGGTATGGATACGTTTAAGAGACGAAAAAGCACGTTCCGCGGAAGAACTGGTAGCCGGAATAGTTACAACAAGATACGCTAACTTTAACAGCTCGGGAAAGGCATCTTCGAGGTTATTCTCATGAATGAAATCAATTAATTCGAAAACATTACGATCTTTCAGATCAGGACTAGAATACAAGCAAATTAATTGGCTTTTTAATGTTTGTTTGTCGAAATAGTTTGCATAAATGTCAAATAATGAATCTAATTCCTCTGTAGGAAAATGTGAGTGATAATTGTCAAATTTTTTGTTGTTGAGCAGTTGGAAAAACTTTAATTTATAAATTTCAGAATATCGGTCAGTAATTTCGGTATTAATGTTATCAATTACTTCTACAAAAAGTCGTCTGTATTCCGTTTTTGCACAGCGTACGTTGCGTCTCAAACGAGGAGCCTAGTTATTTTGCAAAGTATTCTCATAAATTTGATCAAATTCGGATTGAAATTCAGCACGTAACCATGCCTGAAAATCCTTTATTTTATTAATACAATAACCGACATCAACTTGTGATTTTTGTAGAATATTGTACAAGCAGTCAGTTTTTTCAAATATCCGATGAAAAATAAAAAGAAAAAAATTGAAAGATCGCAAAGTGTTTTCAAAATTCTCCGCAGCTAAAATCGTATCCCCGTCCCAGTTCTGTGGATTGTCGCACAGATCAGAAAACAACTCAATAAGTTTAATTTTTTGTTCAAAAACCGTGTTTACAACTCGCGACATGTATGTCCAACGAGTTGCGGGAGCATTAGGCAATTTTTTGCTGCAATGAGTATCGTAAAAAGCAGCTCGTTTTGTACTATTACTAAAAAAATTACACAAAGCCTGAAGGGCTGAAAAAAATAAACTAACCTCCTGAATTCTATTGCGTGATTTAGACAACACTAAGGCCAAAATATGTGCATTACACCAAATGTAAATTGCTTGTGGACAAACATCTTTAACTTTTTGTTGCACTCCATTTCTTACACCAGACATTACACTAGCACCGTCATAGCTTTGCGCTACTAATTTTGCGATGCAATCATGTCTATTCAATAATTCTAAAATAATATTAGAGAGTGAGTCTGCTGTGCGACTTTCCGAAACATTAAGAAAGCCCAAAAAACGGTCATGAATTTCATTTTTATAATAATATCTCAGAATCAAGCACAGTTGTTCTCTATGACTAACATCGGGGGTTTCGTCAATAATAATTGAAACAAATTTTGTATGCCTAACTTCGTAATCGATGCAAGTTTGCATCACATCGGCTACGGAATGAATAATATCGTTTTGAATTTTGTTAGATAAATAACTCGGCCCCGGTTTGTCACTTTCCTGATGCTGCATATGCTTTTCTAAAACGACATCGTATTTTGAAATTAACGAGACCAGTTCTAAAAAATTGCCTTTATTTAATGAAGTTTTGGACTCATCATGACCTCTTAAAGGAAGTTCTTGTTGTGCTAAATGACAAACAATATCGACTAATCTTTGAAATACACTACGGTTGTTATCAACGCGCGTGTTATATTTTGAAATTTCCTCAGATATCTGGCGTGATATAGATGTCTCAATTCGTTGTTTACCAAAATTTCCGAAAGAAACCATTGCACACAGGTGTTTATGGGAATTTGCGTGCCTTTTAATGGCGCCAGATATGTTATTTAAATCATTATAACCAGATGTATTCCAAACGGAATCTTCATTCGAAAAAAATATGCAGCACCAGCAATACAACTTATTAGTGTGCGAACAGCCAACAATCCAACTAGTTTTATACACTGATCTATTAAATTTTCGTTTATGCGATTTACTAGTCTGAGAAATAGACAGATTAGGCGTCGGTTTTAATGAAGAAATTAACTGTTTTTTCTGAGCAAAGTTTAAAGATTTTACCTTATCTTCGCCAATCAAAACTTGAATGCATTTTAAATCCTCACAAGGTACAATTACCTCCATTGTTGTAGGTAAGTCACCAAAACAATTGTATCACTGAGAAAATCTAAGAAAACACAAAAAACTCTAACTTTTCCTACTCAAGCAAATGAAACTGACAATGGCACAGACTACTAAGACAGTGTTACCAACCATAAACAAAAATATTCCCCAATTTTTTTCCGAATTTCCCTAAAAATCCCTAAATAGAATTTTATATGTGTTATACCTACATACTTATTTAGTACCTAAATTATTTCGTAGGTAAATATAACGTTACATATTAAGTTGATAAAAAAAATGAAAAATACAACTATGCAAACTTGTTAATTATTTCTAGAACCACATCATCATCCTGTTGCTCCTTTCATTTGACGTCTCATTTTTGAAGTCATACATATGTACGATGAAGTTCTTGATCGTGTCCACAGTATGATTAAGTTTTACTCACGATCCATAATCCCGATTTATAAGGAAAATCGTACCATCATGATACTATGTACCTTTTTAGGGGATATGAATTACATATCGTGCGTTCCTTTCTACGCACAAAACAGAAAACACACGCTTTGTTTTCGATTTGGTAAGTTTTGTTCGAAATCCTTAAAAAAATCCCCAAAATATTCCAGTCCCCAAAAATTTCCCTTTTAACACTTCTAGTCCCTAAATTTAGGGACAAAATCCCTAAGTTGGTAACCGTGTACTAAGAGATATGAACTGAAGTGAGTTGCACTCGGGTCGTTGCAGTGTTGTCATTTGGCAAAAAAAAGTCGCCAGTTATATGAAAAATCTAGCTAGATGTCGCAAATTTTTTATTTTTAAGATATTGCTTGAATATTTATATTCGTTATTTTCAAAAGTCGCTAGTTTTTATTTTTGCTAAATCTTAAAAAAGTCACCAAACTCGTTAAAAATCTCCAAGATCTCACAACGTCGCTAAAACGGCAACACTGCAGAGTTGGCAAGGTGACAAGGTCACGCATACGCGTGCAACTTAACATGCAAAGCCCTGCTTAAATCTTCAAACTGAACGTCTACAAAGACGCACAAGTTTCTAACTCGTTATACGGCACATCGCTATAAGTGCGAAAGAGACAGATATAGTATTTGAAAGCCCGGTAAAAGCCGGTGCGTGTAAGCGAGATAGCTATATGTAGATGCTACAACTGCAAATGCGAAACTCTGCGCGCAACCAATCGCTAAGTGAAGTAGTGTGGCATAGGTAGATACTTTGTGTTATTTTGATAAGAATTAAGCGCGCGAACTTTTAAATAGTTCAGGTTTGATATTGATTCTCTATCAAGCATTTTAGTAAGGCAAGCCGGGCTTTTGGGCTTCTATGAAGCTACCGCCACTGGGGGATAGATGGCATCCTGAGTTTGGACTTAGGCTACTATGGGTACCAAAAAAAAAATTATGGTAGGGTAGTGGAGAGAAGGTAGAGACCAAACGTGTGTGTATTAATTACAGCTCAATCGGACAACAACAACTTGTAAGATTTGATTACAGACACCTGGACAAGTGAATGCAAATAAAAGCTTATTAAAATTGCAAGCAATATGGTCTGTGCAGACTGGCGGACGGACGGGGCGGCAGAGGATTTTAAGAGCATCGCAGCGCAATTTTCTCTGGAGCACCGAGCATTGAAATATTTACCTTACTAGCTGCCTATCAAATCTGGCTGTCGACATACAGGGTGAAAAAATCAATTATGTAATTTTAGTTCTAGCGGGGTTAAAATGCATGCTATCTCATCCGACAACACGTGGGACAGAGACAGATGCTGTGATGAGCAGTAAGAAGCTAGTTCGCGTACGAATTAGCACTTTCGCAAGTTTGTAGCGAAATGGATGGTGATTTAGGACGAAAACGAGTGCGCGAAATTTTATAAACTGACCTTTGGGAGTCTAGATATCATGTAAAAACGACTTAATGTACACACATCAACACGGTCTAGGGATATTTCATACTCAATTAAATAACTCGAAAAGTACTGGCCGCATTGGAATCTTTTATACACCGATTTGTTTGTAATTTATCTCAGACTAATTCCAAATTCAAATTTTTGAAAATTATTTTGTTTCGGTGGCATAAAAATGTATTGATGTGTAGTAGAGGGAATTTTCTTTTGTGCGAAATTAAGAAAACAATACGAATTACGTTACAGTTTTTTTTAATTTTTAAACGAAAGATAAAGTTAAAATTGAGGTATTGTAGCCATGCAACGCCAACATTTGACGAGGGCGGAGATGTTACGAGTTGTGGGAATGCTGGAACCTGGAAGCTGGGTCTGTTCAGCGTAATGTTGCTGAGGCCATAGGGACCCACCAACATGTAATTTCAAGATTGTGGACACGCTATCGTGCCACAGGTGAAGTAGCGGAGAGGCACCGGGGGCCAAGTCGCATCACTACCCCCAGACAAGACCGATTTTTGCAAATTACTGCGCGAGCTCAATCAAATGCAACGGCGACTCAATTGGTCCAAAGGCTGCGAGTGGAACACCAAGTGCTTGTGAGTGACCAAACTGTAAGAAGGCGACTGCATGAAAGCAATCTACGCTCTCGTAGACCACTCCGGGTCCCACCTTTACGGAGAGGCAATCGTGGACGACGATTAGAATGGGTTCGGAACCACATGGACTGGGGCCGTGAGCAATGGTCCAATGTGCTGTTCACGGATGAATCCAGGTTCGGCTTCCATCCAGATTCACGAAGGACGCGTGTTTGGCGAGTTCCTGGACGATGGAGCCGTCTTCAGAACCCTCAGGAAGTTCACCCATACCAAGGAGGAACAATTATGGTTTGGGCAGGAATTCGTCTTGGAGGACGGACGGATCTCGTTTGGGTGCGGGGCAATATGACGGCAGAACGATACGTCCAACAGGTGCTGGGGCCCGTAATCTTGCCCCACAGAACACAAATGGGGCAAGATTTCCTGCTCATGCACGACAATGCTCGGGCACACACGGCGAGAACGGTAGCAGCTTGGTTACATACACACAGTCCCGGATCAAAGGGGGGGCAAACCGGGGCACGTGCCCCGGGCGGCAGTTTCATGGGGGCGCCAAATCCTTGAGACAAGAATTCGAAATATAGAACAAATGACGTCTCTTTTCCTACAATCTCATAGGTTTTTACCAAGTAATTGAATCTTAATATAATATGTTTGAAAAACAAACTTTTCTAGCTTAAAGCTAACTTTTTAGCCATTTAAAACAAAACTGCCTATGCGACGGACTTTGAGGAGCTAATAGATTCTTTCGCAGAAAAAAAAGCACACCGTGTAAAGTTATAGTCTTTCCTGGTTATATATATTTTCTGTGTTTCTGTTTTATATCACAAATGAAAGTTATACGTCGTCGTTTTATAAGTGCCCATGTAGGCCTATGTGAAATAAAAAAAGTTTGATTTTTTTGAACGAAAACGTTGGAACCAAAAACGCGACACCGTCGCCATACACATCATTAATCCCTCGAGCCGTTTCTGCAGCACTGGTGCCACGATGGATTTCGTACTCGTAAATAATGCGATATTTCAAGTTTTCCATTTTGTAAACTAACTGGCGCAAAGAAAAACCAAAAGAAAAAAAAACAAATGAATTACGGTTTTCCAAACACAAAAGCATGAGTAAATAGCTGTATAAATTTAAAATTGGAATTCCAAAAACCAAAGAGGAGATATTTGAGATCAAAGTGGCCAGTTCGACAAAACGCCAAATTCATAGGTAAGGACCTAATATTTAAACAAATGGTCACAAAAATGCTACTCATTGGCAGTTTTAATAGTTTTTCACAAATACTGAAAGGTGGGGGCGCCACTATCAAGGTTTTGCCCCGGTTCGAAAAAATCGTAGATCCGGGGCTGCATACACACAATGTTAGGGCCTTAGACTGGCCTGCTCAATCGCCAGATCTAAATCCCATTGAGCATGCGTGGGATATGCTGCAAAGAAGAGCTCTGAAGGAAGTTCCTGAAAATCTGGCTACAGAAGATCAACTTTTTGCGCACCTCAGAAGGACATGGGACAATATTCCGCAGCAAGACATTAACAACCTTGTTCTGAGCATGCCGAATCGTTGCCGATGTGTTATGAACATCATGGGCGCTTTCTCAGACTACTAACTTCAAGTTTATAAACACAAATTAAATGATTTTTCTATTTTTTTCAGTTTTTACTCATAAATTAAAAGTTAATTCATATACGGTTTCCGTCTATGCTTCATTTTTTTTCCATAAAATCCTGAAATTTTAATCGAAGTACCTTAACCATTATTAAAAAATGGTAGAATATAAAATAACGTATCTTTTAAATATATACATGTCATATAAATAATTAACACATTGATAGTAATTCGCTTTTTTAAAAATATCCCTAGACCGTGTTGATGTGTTTTTATGTATTTTCAAAATAAAATTATTTGCATTATTGTAACTCCTAATCTATCCCTGTATGGAGGCCGTTTTGTAATTTTCCTTCTTTTTATGGTATTTATTTCCGCCCAGAGGTGCGTTAAAATTAGTGTTGAAATATAGAACTTTCGACGCTGATCATTTTTATATATTTAAGTTTTTTTACTTTTGTGTTTCCATACAGGGCTAGATAATGATGAGACAAACGTACTTTGTCAAACAGTGGAGTAATCGCCAGACTACGTTTGTATGGAAGAATGGTCGACTAGTATAACCTTAATTGAAGACGTTGGTCATTACAGGTATAAGTTAAATAGTTACAAAAGGAAACAAATAAACTGCAAAGTCATAGGTTCTGCTTTGCTGCGAATTAAAGATACCATTATATCATAATTTTTATATTATACAGTTAATTGACATCCCTTAATTATGCCGTTAATCTTGGCAACAACATTTTAGGACGCTGCTATATACTATGTTGTATGTCTTTTCTAGTTTAGCTAGCGGGCGCCAATAGCATCCAGAATATCGATACCGTAGACAGTTTTATTTATCTGGGCTCTAGTATTAATAATGAAGGCAGCTGCGTCCCGGAAATAAAGCGACGGATAGCCATGGCTAAAGATGCTATGACGCGTCTCCAGAACATCTGGAAATATCGCGGGGTAAGCTTCAAAACCAAAGCTCGTTTGGTCAGAGCACTGGAGTTGAGATGTGGACAATCCGAGCAAGAGAAAGACAGAGGATAGGCGCATTCGAAATGTGGTGCTGGAGGCGGATGCTCCGAAGACAGCCAAACGCACAAATGTGTCTGTCCTTTCACAACTCAATATCAAGACCCGATTGTCTATGGTTTGCTTACAGCGTATTTTGACTTACTTTGGCCACACAATGCGAAGAGGAGACAGCAGGTACGAAAAGAAAGTTAGTGTCAGAAACTCAGAAAACGAAAATAGGGCTTCCGAAATTGAAGTTATTTTTCACTTTGTAGTGTTTTTATTTGGAAGTCGGTAGTATTTTTCGTATTTTTTTGTAAAAAAGTTTTTTTGTCTGGTAAATTATTAGAAACTCCCTTGGACTCTGTCTCAATGTATACTTCTCGCCAAATTTCTCGGCCGCCCTGAAGTTGGCTACAATGACTGCGCAGTAGTAAATCTCATACAAAAACAGCAACTTCAGGGCAGCCCAGAAGTTTGGCGAGCACTTATCCCTACTTTAAGAATAATTAAATACCTAAGTAATAGTTTTTTGTCCCAATAAACATCATGGACTTTTATTAATATGAAAACGGAAAGTTTTTGACAAAGTGGACTATGGTGCGTTCCTGACAAGGTTTGGGGCCCTCGATTTACCATCCGGCTTTCTTAAGGGGCAGATATACGAATTTATTTAGCCGTATCTCTGCCCCTTTAATCATTTTATAAATGATTTTAAAATGAACTGAAATGAGTGATGAAAATAAATGTATTTTTTTAAAGACCATTTTCCTTAATAATTTAGTATTTTATATTATGTTTGTTAGTTTGTACGAGTATAACATAGTTATTTAGAAATTAAAAATCTCAGACCTTATATCTTTTTTTTCCTCCGAAGCTCGTCGTGTGGGATATCAAAATAAAGGGTTTCAGAGTTAATTTCAAAAATATATAACACTTATATGTTTAAATGGAACTAATTCGAAACAAAAAATTACTAAAAAGTTAATTTAAAAAATCAAAAAACCCGTCTGATTAACTTTTTTTTTAACTGTTCTTCTCTGTTATTGTGTTTCTGTGTCGAAAAATGGTTTCTATTCTTTTTATACAGTTTGTAAAACTTAATATGAAAATAAAAATCGACAAAATTTTGAAGTGTGAAGCGCGCGTCCGTTTGTTTCCAAGGTCTTTGGCGGGTGTTATCATCACCTTAACTTCATTGCCAACTACCTGGAGTATATTCTACCTTTTGTGGGTTCGCAAGCAGTTTCTCCGACGTTACTGATTTGTGTCTAAACTCTATTGTACTCGCTTGTGCTCGGGCAGAGATCCTTCTAATTTTAGAAACGGGGCAGTAAGGGTAGAAAACTTATCTACAGGCAAACATTATTAGTACAGTTCTTAACTTTTTGAATAATTACAATTCGTCGTCGTTTAGTATGTGTTAGCTGGAGTGACGTCACCCCAGCTTCCTCATTCAATACATGCAACTCAGTGAGGTTAGGGTTTGGCATAATAGCTGCACATGGAAGGATAAATTATCGATAATAATTAAAAGTGTAGAAACTATGAGAAAAAAACGTTTGTGTAAGCTGGAGTGACGGCACCCCAGCTGCTCATGTACATGTATATCTTCCGAACGAAATAAGATATGATTATGTATTATAGCTCAAGAATTAAGACATAATAGCTGCAACAGGCAGCAAACTTTTCAATTCTCTAGTCCTTGTAGTTACCACATAATAAACATAAAATTAGATTACGCGCCAAAAAAATCAAATTATTGCTTCGGAGGAGGTACGGAGCGGCGTTGTACGTCCTCCACCCTATGAGTTGTATTCACATATCCTTTCTATGACCTACCCTTTCGAGTGTATTAGGGAATAGGAAAGTCGTTATTTTATAGGAGTCGTCACCCGTAGCTATACGTGTTTACCGAATTCTCTTACGCAATTAAACTGATGATATAACGGCAAAGTAAAATTGGCAAGCTTTCTGATTGAAGTAACACGTCTCCATACATAAACGTGTTGTGTGTTTATCACACTTCACACTAAATATTATAGAGGCCAAAGTTTGTGAGTGTGTGTTTGTATGTTTGTAACTCTTTCACGCAAAAACTAATGAACGGCTTTTGATGAAACATTGCAGAAATATAGCTTATACATCAGAATAACACATCCTATGTTAAAAAAACGTGAATACGTGAAAGTTTTTGAGGTGTAACCTTACGTTTATAATTATTGTAGTAGGATTTTTGTGTAATATAGGGTTATTGCCTGCAATAAACCATTATTATTATTATAACGGCCTGGCTTTCGGTTGGGGCGTCTACAGTACTCTACCTTGGCTGCAATCACCAAGTTTGCCCACTTTAAATTTGCCGTTGTCAAACGATGTCTTCAACAAACTTACTCAGACACAAGCTCTTATATCATATTAGTTAAGGTTCAGAATGCAGTGTTTTTCACATTCGTGATTATTTTTCATTAATCTTTCCATAGAATTACGATGCAAAGTGAAATTTTGTGCGTAAACAATAACTTTTAAAGCTTGTCGTAAAATAATTGTCGGCTCGGTACACGACATTGTTTAAAACATTTGCAACTACCTGTGGAGATACCGAATAACTTTCCTTCAAGCGCCGAGCGACCTTTTTAACCGACTTACCAAAAAGGAGGAGATTCTATGTTCGACTTTTTTTTATGTATTTTCACCGATATGAGGAGCTCGTAGCTAAATAATAACAGCCGCACGGGTCGATCTTTAAGGTTAAGCAACGCTTGACGAGGTCGGTCCGTGGATGGGTGACCATTTCAACATACCGCGTTTCCTCCGTGCCTCGGAAAGCACGTTAAGCCGTTGGTCCCGGCTGTCATTTGAAGATCTTTGACAGTCGTTACGAGTAGTCAGAAGCTTGAGATCTGACACCAGTCTAGCCAAGGGGTATCTTGTTACCCAGTTACTGGGTTGTGGAGGTCAGATAGGCAGTCGCTCCATGTAAAACACTGATACTCAGCTGAATCCGGTAAGACTGGAAGCCGACCCCAATATAGTTGGGAAAATGCTAGGCAGATTGATTGTATTTTCACCGATATCTCGGTCAATTGTGGACCGATTTTGGAAATTATTTTTTTATTTGAAGAGTAATTTGGTGCAGATCTGATGAAGAACTTCGAAGATTATAGCAGAACTCTTCAATAAATAACGGCAAATCTCTCGGGATTGCTGCAACCGGATGTCTGTTTATTTTTTATACCATTTCATAACATAACATCACGCCAGTACGCTCTTAAGGGGTACGCAGATCTCTCCTTTCACCGGTTATGTTCAAGTTTCATGGTAGGTATTCGGTTAATATATTCTGGCGTTATATATTCGTAACAGCAGATAACGCGTGCTTAATAATTTGTCACATTAATTCACTATAATTTAGCTAAGAAACTCGGGGTAAGTAGTATTTTAGGCTAAATCGTTAATCCACTAATCAGTAGCAACTGATTCATCATCATCATCATATCAGCCGAAAGTCGTCCACCGCTGGATATAGGCCTCCCCCAAGCGTCGCCACATTGACCGGTCCCGTGCGTCTCGCATCCAGCGAATCCCCGCAACCTTCACCAGGTCATCGGTCCACCTGGTGGGAGTCCTTCACACGCAATGTCTTCCGATTCGCGGTCGCCACTCCAGAGAGCTCAATCGCGTCTTTAATACTTGCGGTATTAAAGCGGCGCAGGTAGCTTTTCAAAGACTTTGAGATCCGTCTGTTTGGCTGCCGGTATTTCAACACATCGTCTGAAGACTGCAGGATCATCTCACGCCTCTCCTTCATAAGTTTGAGAGTAGGATCAGAGAGCTTTTTGTTCCTATCTGTACGGTGGGTCTTGAAAAACTTAGAACCGACCGTATGGACAGCTTCCACGAACCCATCGCATCTTTAGCTAAGTGACGACCGACATTCTAAATATAATATGGCGGACAGTCCAAGATGGCGGCTTAGTTATTTTTTGTGCAATGCCATGATATAGGTATCAAATGAATGGGTTTGCTGAGAAGAATAAAAAAAGATTTTAATAAATATTTTTTTAACTCTGCCCTACACCAGGAACTTAGGTATCCTATCGTGTGAGTTCGTATGCCACATAAATTAGCTCGCTAAATGAGATGCCATTTGTGGTTGCCAGGTTTTGCAGGTACACAGTCAACCCACAGCTTGCGGCTAACTGAAAGGAGTTTTTGGCTGGTTTTTGTCGAGTGAAGTTCAGCGGCTGTTAACAGCCCCGGATCTACGATAATTATTTTCGAACCGGGGCAATACTTTGATAGTGGCGCCCCATCCCTTTAGTGTTTGAGAAAAACTGTTAAAACTGCCAATGAGTAGCATTTTTGACACCATTTGTTAAAATAATAATCCTTAAACTTTTTATTATCTTTCATTTGTAACATAAAACAGAAACACAGAAAATATATATAACCAGGAAAGACTACAACTTTACACGGCGTGCTTTCTTTTCTGCGACAGAATTTATTAGCTCCTCAAAGTCCGTCGCATAGGCAGTTTTGTTTTCAATGGCTGAAAAAGTTAGCTTTAAGCTAGAAAAGTTTGTTTTTCAAACATTTCATATAAATATTCGATTACTTGATAAAAATCTATGCTTCATTTGTTCGATATTTCGAATTCTTGTCTTAAGGATTTGGCGCCCCCATGAAACTGCCGCCCGGGGCAAGTGCCCCGGTTTGCCCCCCCTTAGATCCGGGGCTGGCTGTTAAAATTACATATTTGCAAATTGATACCTAGTGGATATTGTGATACAAAATTGATGTAGTTTTTAATCGATTTACCAAAAAGGAGAAGGTTCTATGTTCGACATTATTTATGTTTTTTTTTCACCGATATCTCCGTCAATTGTGGACCGATTTTAAACATTATTTTTATGTTTGAAATTGTATGTTCTGAAATTGGTTCCATTTTAATTTGGTGAAGATCTGATGAAGAACTTCAGAGATATCAAACAGAACTCTTCAATAAATGACGGCAAATCTCTCGGGATTGCTGCAATCGCATGTCTGTTTATTGTTTATACTATTTCATTACATAACATCACGCCAGTATGCTCTTAAGGGGTACGCAGATCTCTAATTTCACCGGTTATGTTCAAGTTTCATGATATTCGGGTAATCTGTTCTGGCGTTATATGCGTTATATGGCCTTACTAAACAACTTGCCTATTAGGTAGGTAGGTACAACTAAAAAGTGAAAATAAAAAACTTTTTACAAAAAAATACTACCAACTTCCAAATAAAAAACTACAATGTGAAAAATAACTTTATTTTTGGAATTCGGTGTCCATAACGCAAAAAATGGTACCTACGAAAGACACCGACTTCCAAAAATAAAGTTATTTTTCACTTTGTAGTTTTTTATTTGGAAGTCGGTAGTATTTTTTTGTAGAAAAGTTTTTTTTGTGTCTCAACTGTCTACGCAACTGAACAATATAGTGAAATCATTGACAGATAATAATGTGAAATCATTGACAGAAGCGATCTCGGGATAGTGCAGCGGAGAATTTTATTGTATTGTAGTATTGAGTACCTCCGCAAAGCTTACTGTGAAGGCTGACTCGATACAATTTGCTGCCAAATACTCCATAAAGCATTAGAATCTGTTACGTCCGCTTTGTAATGCATACAAAATAATGTTTATTATGATGTGTAAACCTTTACCCTCTTACTAATAAACACTTAGAATAAAACTCAAAATTTTCTTAGATCAAATGGTCTAATGTAACATATATTTTTCCAAAAAAATACGACTAGACTTTTAGACGTGGATCTCATTTTATAATCAGCTACTCAGGGGTATCTGCGCCTTAACGAATAGCGTTCTTTTGCATTTTTAGCAGGTTTTTTTAACATACATGGTACTTATACAAATACTTACAGTGCATTCTAAATTTAAAAACTTTTTAATAACGACCAGTTTTCGAGTAAGTTTGTTGAAAAAGGATCTGAGAAAGGCATTTTGGATCTTCACAGGTAGTTGCAAATGTGTTAAACAATGTAGTGTACCGAGCCGACAATACTTTTACGACAAGCTTTAAAAGTTATTGTTTACGCACAAAATTTCACTTTGCATCGTAGTTCTGTGGAAAGATTAATGAAAAAAAACCACGTGTGTGAAAAACACTGCATTCTGAACCAAATTATAGTGTAATAAGAGCCAGTGTTCGAGTAAGAAAGTTGAAAGAGGTAGTCTGATAACGGCAAAATTAAAGTGGGCAAATTGTTTTTGTAGGCAAGGCGGAATAGACGCCCGAACCGAAGGCGAAGCCGTTATGAAGACTACAGACTGCAGAATCTCCACACTGTTTAGCGCATTCTAAATTCAAATTTTCTATAGAGAATTTGTTTCGTTTTAGTTTTGTAGCCCAGGCGGAATAAACGCCCGAACCGAAGGAGGGGCCGTTATGAAGACTACAGCAGACTGCAAAATCGCCATACTGTTTAGCGATTTCTTAGCGCATACAATATTCAATTTTTCTATAGAGAATTTGTTTAGTTTTGTAGCCGAGGCAAAAAAGACGCCCGAACCGAAGGCGAGGCTGTTCTGAAGACTACAGACTGCAAAATCTCCATACTGTTTAGCGATTTCTTAGCGCATACTATATTCAATTTTTCTATATATAACTTGTTTCGTTTTAGTATTGTAGCCGAGGCAGAAATCAGAATAGACGCCCGAACCGAAGGCGAGGCCGTTATGAAGACTAGATACTGCAAAATCTTACTGTTTAGCGATTTAATAGCGCATTCTATATTCAAATTTTCTATAGAGAATTTGTTTAGTTTTGTAGCCGAGACAAAATAGACGCCCGAACCGAAGGCGAGGCCGTTATGAAGACTAGATACTGCAAAATCTTACTGTTTAGCGATTTAATAGCGCATTCTATATTCAAATATTCTATAGAGAATTTGTTTATTTTTAGTTTAGTAGCCGAGGCAGAATAGACGCCCGAACCGAAGACGAGGCCGTTACGAAGACTACAGACTGCAAAATCTCCATACTGTTTAGCGATTTCTTAGCGCATACTATATTCAATTTTTCTATAGAGAATTTGTTTAGTTTTGTAGCCGAGGCAAAATAGACGCCCGAACCGAAGGCGAAGCTGTTATGAAGACTACAGACTACAAAATCGCCATATTGTTTAGCGATTTCTTAGCGCATTCTATATTCAATTTTTCTTTAGAGGTTTTGTTTCGTTTTAGTATTGTAGCCGAGGCAGAAATCAGAATAAACGCCCGAACCGAAGACGAGGCCGTTATGAAGTCTAGATACTGCAAAATCTCTATACTTTTTAGCGATTTCTTAGCGCATTCTATATTCAAATTTTCTATAGAGAATTTGTTTGGTTTTAGTTTTGTAGCCGAGGCAGAATATATGCCCGGGCCCGAACCGAAGGAGGGGCTGTTATGAAGACTACAGACTGCAAAATCGCCGTACTGTTTAGCGATTTCTTAGCGCATTCTATATTCAAATTGTCTATAGAGAATTTGTTTAGTTTTAGTTTTGTAGCCGAGGCAGAATAGACGCCCGAACCGAAGGCGAGGCCGTTATGAAGACTACAGACTGCAAAATCTCCATAATGCGCCATTCTATATTCAAATTTTAATAGAGAATTTGAATAAATAATCTGCTAATAAGATGCTAAACAAAACTGAGACTCTAATTACAAATTGGTATCTGTTTTTAACCCCCGACGGAAAAAGAGGGGTGTTATAAGTTTATGTGTGTTGCTGTGTATCTCTGTGTATCTGTCTGTGGCATCATAGCGCCTAAACGGATGAACCGATTTTGATTTAGTTTTTTTTTGTTTGATAGGTGATTTTATTTGTTTATTTATTTTTATAGGGAAAACAAACAGTAGTATACTAAAAATATACAAATTGTCTTAAATATATGACTTAACAAATATACTACCCACTACATTTTCCACAGATTACTACTTATACTAAGACAAACTGATAAGCAATCGTTATTGTAGTTAGGATCTATGTAGAAACATTAAAAGCTACTGTGAATCCTTCAACATTTTGATTATTTTAGTTCTAAAGGTATATCTGCTTACAAATAATATGTCAATTGCACAAAATAGCTTTTTGTATGTATCGACTAAATGGCGTAGCGGTGAGCGAGTCGAGTCGAGTGTTCTTAGCTATGTTTGAAAAAAATCGGTTCAGCCGTTCAAAAGTTATGGGTGTTTTACTGTTTGAAATGTGGTCGACGCACGCTTATCTAGAAGACAAAAACTTTATGTACTTACCAATCTGGTCATAGAAGCGATTTCCATGGAATCCCTGGCACCGAGGAGTTCAGTCTTCGCAGGCACAGGCGCTGTAGTCGGAACAGGTGCACTGCAATGATATTTATTATTTGTATTTATGTATTTATTCATTCACAGACACATTTCTTTTTACAGGTTAAGCTAACAAAATATCTTCTTCCTACCCTTGTCCCATGTTACTTGTGGTCGGCGCAACACGTTTTCTTCTTCCATACCGTCCTGTCCCCCTTTCACGCCATCACTGATTCTTTGGCTGTCCCCTCCCTCTCCATCCATTCTTTTTAAATTCACAACTCTTTTAGTAACATATTTTTCATCCCTCCTCATCCCATGACCTTACCAGAACAAAACGTTTTCCTTTCAACTTTTCTGTCACTGGCGCCACTTTCAAACTTCCTCTAATATACTCATTTCTCACTTTATCCATTCTCGACACTCCACACATTCATCTCAACACTCGCATCTCTTTTACATGCAATCATGTAAGTAGTCAAAAATTGCCATACCTAGAGACGTTTCTCAAAAACTGATCACACACACATAGTTCGCGTTCCTGATGGACCAGTCCCAACCCAAATAACGGTTCTTGGTACCGACACATAAGTTACATACTCATAGAGAACAACACGCTAAGTGTCACCCTCTGGCATTGCACCAAAGAGCAATAAAAAAATGTCCAAACGCTGAGTTATCGCAATTTCCCGAAACAATGGTGCTAACTTCTAAAATTTTGTATGGGTTACCGGCGTTTTACAGCCTCTCCCTCAATGGACAAAGTAACACAGCGGATCGCTGGGCAATGAGCTGATGAGCTTGCGAGACGCGGATCCAGTACAGCGGTCTATGGACCCGAACCGTTTCAAACAATTACGCAGGTGGCTACAGGAATTCACCCCGACACAGGCAGAGAACTGGTGGACCTCGACAACGGGCTGCAGGCAGTCCAAAGAGGCTTTGCCATCCTCGGATAGTAGGCTTACCAGGCGTATTCTGCGCCTGGACAGGAATGGCCTGCGCCTGGTGACGGGTACCCTGACGGGACAATGCTCACTTAATAAAACTTCCACACAATAGGCATAACGGACAGGCCTCTATGCAGGGCATGCATGGAGGCCTAGGAAACCGTCGCGCACGTTCTCTTTGAATGCACAGGTGCAGATACAGATACCGACACATAAGTTACATACTCATAGAGGACAACACGCTAAGTGTCAACCTCTGGAATTCCACCAAAGAGCAAGAAAAAATGTCCAAACGCTGAGGTATCACAATTGCCTGACACACCGGTGCAAAGTTTGTATGGGTTAGCGGAGATGTACAGCCTCTCCCTTGGCCCTATGTTACATAACCTAACATGTATATTCTACGAAAATACCCTATGTAAGGCTCAAAGACCGAAAACGCTTAGTCAGTTAAAATATATTCAGAACGCGTAGTGGCTTCTTTTAAACGGCCACAACGCGCGTTTCGCATTGTCTCACCGTAGAACCTGCCACGACGGGCTATGGTAATGTAAACAGGCCACAATGCGAATTTGTGTTGTAGCTTTCATGATATTCGACTAGAACGCGTTGTGGCAGTAAAAAAAAGCTAAAACGCGTTCTGAGCACTACTTAAGGGCTCCCTCAAACTACTACCGACTTTTTACCGGGGGATAGTTTGGTCGGCAGTTTAATCAGTACGAGGAAGTATGTAAGTGCGGAGCATATTATAACGATTCGATAATTAAGGTAGGTAGGTTAGGTACCTTTTTTTTTATCATCCGACGACAGTCGCTACAGACCTTGAGGGAACAAAACGCGCACTCGTTTCACACAAGCGCGACCCAAAATTCTGTAGTTTTTTGTACATTCCTTATTTTCTATGACTTAAATCAAAATTTATATAATTAAATTGTCTTTGGGATTGCGAAAATTTCATTAAAATACGGTCGGCGGTTTTGATGCGATTGTCGTTTTTTTGTTCGTGTTAGACATAACTTTACAAATTAATTACACTATGTTATACGAATCAAACTCAACAGTTTCTTAGATCTAATTATTAAGAAAACGGTTTAATTTAACATATATTTTTTCCAAAAAAATACAACTAGACGTTTAGACGTTATTCTCATTTTAAAATCAGCTACTCAGGGGTTTCTGCGAGTTAATACAATTCGACTTTATCCGACCAAACTATCGTTTGGTATATAGTAGGTATGCCTACAGTTTGCGGAAGCTTTTAGGTTAGGTTCAGAAGGCATTCTGGCTTTTCTTCACAGCCACAACCTAATAGCGCAAATGAATTCGGCAAGGCGAAGGGTTTGACCGCTATCAAATCGACCAATCACATGCGAGATGAATGACGCGATATGGATTTCCGTCTGTGTGAGTGGTCGATTGCTAGCGGTCAAACTCTTTGCCTTGCCGTATTCACTGACGCAATAAGGCTGTGGGTTTGCGGGGACTCTTGGGCTTAGCACACATTGCGATATTTATTCGCGCGAATTTTTGTCCGCGTACTGAATTTAACTAACACGCATTGCGGATAAAATGCCGCGCGATTTTTGTCTTCTTCTACCTGTTCATAGAGTTCAAAATAATCCGTGCTGCGGTGCGGTGGATTCTGTGGCAAAACACGGCTTTCTTACGATATTATTTCCGCGCGATTTTTTTCCACAATGCATGCAGCTTCATACAATTCCATAGGTCGCAGAATGGGCGGAAAAAAATCGCGCGAATAAAAATCGCAGTGCGTGCTAAGCCTTATGCCGGTCACTCACATTCGCACGAATACGCAAACCCACAAGTGTAGGACGACATTTGCAAATGATTATGCAAAGTTTTCGCTGCATTCGCGGTTTTCCAAGCTGTGTCGGTTTTTTAATGGACATCAAAGTGCGGGAATCTCGAACCTTCGCGTTGTCTCCTACACATTCGCGTACGACCAGTTGCGAAGGAACACACGATTGCGAAGGTAACGGACGTTTCGCCATTTTCATAGTTTGTGAATTTTACTGTGTAGCGTAAGTACTTAAACTAACTTCATCATGGATTGGAGCAACACCAAGGAGCTGGCGTTCATTAAACTCCTGCAGAATTAATCACCATATGGGATCCACAAAAGAAATCCCATAAAAAGCAAGCAAGACTGAGACATTCGTAAACAAGTGTAGGAGGAAGCGCAAACGGTTTCGCGAATTGAGTATGCGAACCCATTTGCATATCCCCTAAGTATGCGAATGAAAGTCCGACGGCCCTTCACATGCGTGCAAACATTCGTGCAATGTACGAACGTTTGCGCGCTTGTGATTGACCGGGGTTACTGATGCAACCACAACAGAATTCATGACGGATAGGTTGTAACTTTTCAATCACAAGCAAGTGTTTCTTGCGAATATTAACCTTAAACATTTAATCCTAAGGATCATATTCGTAAGAAAAAACTAGCAAAGCAGGCTCAAAGTACTTTTTATGATACTAGCTACCCACCCCGGCTTCGCACTGGTCAAAATATGATGTACTACATTTTATGAGTAAAAACAGTATCGAAGTCCGTTGCGCGGAAGAAGTGGAGAAACGAGAGTGACTTAGTTTTATAGAGACAGCTAGACTGCCGAATGTTTTTAATTATTGTCGTATTAAATGCTGATTTTTAGGGTTCCGTACCCAAAGGGTAAAAACTAAGACTATTACTAAGACTCCACTGTCCGTCTGTCTGTCTGTCACCAGGCTGTATCTCATGAACCGTGATAGCTAGAGTATTTCTGTTGCAGCTATAACAAAAAACAGTGTGGTATACACATAAATATACGTAGAGGGCCCATTCTATGTTTACATCTATTCCTTATTAGACCGCACGCGCACCAGTGGTGGTCAGACGTCCCATTCAGGGCTCTCTACTTACTGATAATCCTGGTTGTTTCATTATAAAACCCCAACCCTAATTAGTGTTAATAGTGAACACCACAAACAGAATTCTATAAATATTTATGTAGGGCTCCCACACAATAAACGTGATTTTTTTGCCGGTTTTTTTGCTATAATGGTACGGCACTTCCTTCGTCAGCGAGTCCGACTCGCACTTGGCCGGTTTTTTTTTATTATTATATTCAGCTGAATTATTTTGCATGCGGTAAAGTGAAATGTACAGGGTCTGTCTACAAAAATTACCATCTTTTATGTATGTAGGTATACCTACATTATTGGCAATAAAAGATTCTGATTCTATACTATTTAGAGATAAAAGAACTCACATGATCTTGAGAATGGACCCCATAGCGCCGCGAATATCTATACTCGCAGCTCGTGCAGTATTGAGGATTGACTAAAAACAGACAAAACACGTTAGATACATAAAATTAAGTTTTTCTCTAAGTACACACCACACACATACACCCACACATACAACACGCACACACACTTAATACACGCACCAACGCCACTTGACTCACACTTTTGCACACACTGCAAGATACCATGCATCCCCTTATTTATTTATTTTTTTGTTTAACTTATCCTTTTTGTTACTGCTACAATAAAACTGTATTTCTGAACAATGATGAAAGAGACTGGCCTCCGCGACACAGGGAATCCTAGTGTGGAGATCAGTGATGTATCTGATATAAAATGTATTTTTCTTGAACAATAAAGATTATTATTATTATTATTAATTAGTTAACCCTAACTATACAAGAACTTGAATGCCTTACTTTCGAAAAGACTGGAGACCCTACAACACAGGGAACCCCATGGAATTTGTCAAAAACAACAAAAAAATAATGTTTTAGTATCTCAAGGGAACGTACTGACGGCGACGTGATAAAAATCATTCAGTACATCGTCGTTGATAGTCCAATTCCGCGTAACTAACATTGTTAAATACAGCGTATGTACAAAACAATCAAAAATGAATTTTCGCGGTTTTAGGTAACTGATTGTGATTGGCGTCGACCCGTATGACAATTTTTTGAATCGACCCATAGGAAGACGAGTAGGTATATCAAAAATAACAATACCATGGATCTTCCGACGAACAAATTACGACACGAAAGCCCCGTATCCGCGCCAATTTGTATTACTGTGTGCAGTGTTTATGTGACGCTCCAGGCAAAAATTGTTTTTATATACAATTACTGGATTATTTTTAATATAAGTATGACACACGTATTCTATACTATATTATAAATAATATTGTGATGATTTTTTATTCTGAAATTAATATACTCAAGTTCGTTCAAAGTTTCGCCGATAAGTTCTTTAGAAAATTAGTTTTTTGGTCCTCCTGTAAAATCAGCGAGAGTGTACATACGCTGTATTTAACAATGTTAGTTACGCTGAATTGGACTATCATCAACGATATATGTTGCAGTCTAAACTCATAACCAGTCAAAATTACTTTAAACTAGCAAAATAGCAGCTCTCGACAGTAGTACTTTTGACTGTAGCTCTCGGCACTTTGACATTTTGACTGAAATTATAGTCAATAGTAGTTTGGCTGACTAATTTCGTTAAAAGTAGTTTTGACTGGCGTTCTGACGTTGCATTGGAAGTGTTGGACCCAAATACCTTATACTTCTTACTACTAGACTGTGCACTATGGCACAAAAAATTGGTAGTGTGTCTCTTTCTAATGAAGTGACCATGACCAAACAGAACACGGGACAAATTGATTGTAAAAACGATAGTTTAATTATTCCGATATGTTGATGCTACCTAACTGCGCTACCTAAACCTACCTTATTTATAGTTAATAAAAAAAAGCGTTTATATTTATGGTATCTATAGCACTAACCGTATGGTGTCGGGCGTAAAGATTTTCACCATCTCATGTTTGCCCGTGGGTGTCGTAAGAGGCGACTAAGGGAAAAACCAGAGAATGGACAGCAGCGTTCTAGGAGCATTTGTAACAACCATACTGCGATCGCCAACCCGCCTGCAAAGCACTCCCCATGAATAGCACAAATAAAACATAGCCCCTATTGCCCGGCAGCCTGTACCCTCGACTACGGTAGCGGTCGAGGTTACGGTATGGCAAGGGGTGCTAAGAATCCCGGACGAGATTCGGCTACCCCAACAAATACCGACGACTGGACCTGGCAACGTACAACATGCGCACACTCCGGACCGACGAAAATATCACCTAACTCGAAGAGGAATTGAGCAGTTTACGATGGAGTATTAAAGGGTTATCTGAATTTCGAAGAGAGGGGGAGGACTCAATAATCCTTAAATCCCAAGTCTCTTCAAATTTCATTCTTCAGACCATCATATAGATTGGAACAAAAAGCTCTCTGATCCTACTCTCAAGCTCATGAAGGAGAGGCGTTAGATGACCCTGCATGCTTCTGACGGTGCTTTGAAATACCGGCAGCTAAATAAATATACCTCAAGGATCTCTATGATATCACATATTGTCCAGTTGCGTAGACAGTTGAGAAATAAAACTACACCAATTGTATTCCACTAGGAATCAATTTGCAAATAATCAAATTATATTAAAAATCTTTTATTTCAGACAAAGTCCATAGGATTAGTAACAATTTGCATAAAAAAAATCTAGTGTTAGTAGGTACAGATATAAGACTAAAAACATACATCTACACTACAGCTACTATAATATTAACAGCCGCTGAATTTCACTCGAACAAAGTCCGCCAAAAAATCCGCAAACCACCATCCTACATTTAGTATTACCAGGCCCAAACATTTGAAAGGAACACTCTTACTCAGTATTAATGAATATTTTTTAACATACAACGAATTGATTAAATATAGGAACTGTAGAAATATTTATATACTTTTCTAGAAATATTTAAATACGTGTCAAAGTCTATGAATTGTTCGTTTTGGTATAACATAAAAAGAAAATAAAATTTTCTACCATTTCTACCAAACCCAATGATTAGTTGAGCTAGCAAGAGGTCAGACAAGGACACTACCAGCGGAATGCCTCTCGCCAGGACCGCTTTTGGTTAGCTACCGCTTATAAGGAAATAGCTAACCTAGGTGTATGATGATAGATTTCATTTTAGCTAATCAAAAAATTTTGGTACACAGTCTAGTAGTAAGAAATACGTATAATGTCTTTGGTTGGAACCGTGCATTGATGGAACTTTTTAATTAATAATTTTTATTACTTTTGTTTGACATTGATAAAGACTCCTTTGAACTTAACGACGTATTGACTGAAAGGAATTGAATTTTTGTATTGAGATTTTGTAAAATACCTGAATGCTTTTTAACCCCCCACGGAAAAAGTGGGGTGTTATAAGTTTGACGTGTGTACCTGTGTGTTTGTGTATCTGTCTGTGGCATCATAGCTCCTAAATGCTAAACCGATTTTCATCAAAGAAGTTATGGGCGTTTTACTGTTTGAATCGGAGTGTTTTCGCAAGATATCGTGTCATAATTATGTGTTCAATAGATTGTCGATCGAAGTGTTTCTACTACTAGATAAATGATTTAGCAAGAAATAAAAAAAAATCGGGGGTCTTTAAATTTTACTTGTTTTTACATCAAATTTTATCCTGAAACTCCTTTCTTATGCTAATTTTGTTGTTTTTCTTTGAGTTATAGTATCTATCTATAATAACATATCGGAGTTCAGATGCCCCAAACGAAAATAATCAAATTGAATCGAGTAATTATAATAAATAATGTGAAGAGTAATCTACAGGTTTGCATTTAAGTACTCTTGCAGTTATAGTATGTTTATAAATTTTATTATTTCGTTTCTCAAATTATACTTCGTAAGTAGGTACCTCTACACACAAAATGTGTCCAGTTTTGTTTTTTTTTCCACTAAGCTTTTCATAAAGCAACCAGTATAGATAATAAAGATTAGCAATTCGATAGATAAGAACAAACAAAAGAGGTTACCAAGATTTTTACAAAATACCGAGAACCATTTAAAAAGATAGTAAAAGTTCAAATGAAACAATACTTAGTGTAAAAAGATTAATTTTAAATTTCTAGTGCACTTGGATACACAAAAGCGATTACAAATGGTTTGTGAACATCTGCCATTTGAATAGAAAAAACAAAACAATTCTGCAAACCCTGGCACACAATAGGGTTTATCTATAGGGTACACCCGGCATCCACATGGAAAAGACTCTTTGAAATGGTAGCTAATGTGAGGACTCTGCTTAACTAGAAGGCAACCTACTTGCCTGTAAAAATACTGGCAATTGGTATTACTTGAAAGGTAAATGAATTTCGAATAGAAAATAAGTGAATATGTTTTTGATTGTCAATTCTAGTGTAGCCGCCCAGAAGGCAGGCATATTGTAAAATTCTTACTAAATATATGAGCTATAAAAGTAATATATATCTACTTATTTGTTAAACTCTGACTACGCCTTCTACATTTGGTGGATGCTCCGGGTACAGAAAATATCCCTGTAAAGAAGATACAATAAATATTTCGCGTGTGCACGGCGAAAACAGTGCACGAAGCCCCATCTGTGTGTGTGAGGTTACGGAGAACGAAGATATCGTTGGCGAGAACCCTAGCCGACGAACACTAGCACGTGGATTATCAAAGATAAGTGGTATTTTCTAACTGGGTAAAGATGGCACAGCCGGTATTCACGGGGACAGGAACAAAGTCCAGTTTTGAGGATTTCCTCATGAAATTCCGTCGAATTGCTGCAATAAATAAATGGCAGGAACAAGACTTGGGGCTGATTTTGGGCGCATACTTGGACGGCCCGGCACTTGCCTATTATAAGTTCATTTACAAGGACGATCTTTCGTTCAAAGACATTTGCAATAACTTAAAAAAATAATTCCCAGCGAGGTTAGATTTTATTAAGAAATTTTACAACGCACGGCAAGATAGACAAGAGGATGTAAATGTCTTTTTCTATAGACTGGCGGAATATGCAGAGCAAGCAGGCATAGCCGATGAACAAGTTTTCATTAGAATTTTCCTAAAAGGGGTAACAAATTATTATAAATTTAAATTAGGCACGAAATTATACGGCTCCAGAGCAGAGCTTCTTGCCACAATAACACAAATGAGGGCAATATTAGAAGGTGTGCAAAATGAGCGCATAAATTTGCCGGTGCAACCTCCACGCGTGCGTTTCGAAACGCCGTCTAATCAAGGGTTCCCTGCCTCACGGAGATCACCAAGCCCAGGTGTGGCCACGTCTAGTGTGACTCCGCATCGGGCGGGCGACGGCGAAATCTTTCACACACCGAGATACAATTTACGCCCAAGGCAGCGCTTCGAGAACAGAAATAACCGCTCTCATGTTGCCCCTAGATTTAGAAGCCCTCTACCAACCGATCACCCAAACGAACCAGGACACAGACAATAAAGATAGACGAGGAGTTGCGTACTGTGTCCATGAAAGAGCAGCTCCCAACCGAAGACAACAAACACGGTGATCTTACTCCATTTATTAACATTTGTATAGCTAATCAATTTTATAACGCATTAGTTGACACGGGTGCTTCTATCTCTTGCATTACGGAAGAATTAGTTCGGCTGCTAGGTCTGAAACATACCAGTGATGAGACGAAACATTTTGTGAAATCTATTTCGGGTGCACACCTAAAAGTTATAGGAAAAACAAGGATCAACTTCATTGTGGATTCGTGTGTCTTAACAAGTGACTTTGTTGTGATAAAAGACATTAACCAAAGTCTAATACTTGGCCAAGATTTTCTATATAATAATGAGGCTATAATTGACTTTAGTAAGAAATGTGTATTTTTTAAAAGCAAGTTTTGTGCTAAATTTTGTAAATATTCTGAACAAAACGTTACGTCGATTTCACGACCAGTGGTGTGGAAGAGCTATCAAGACGAAACAAATAAAGTTAATAACGTCTTGAACGGCCATGGTGAATCTATGGAAGAAAGAAGTGTAATTACGGTGTCTAAGAATGACCACTTGTATTTTTCGAGATTAATAAATAGTAATGATGAGAGTTATATATCAACTGTACCCAAAGAATGTAATGTAAAGAGGGAACTTGATATAAACCCAAACTTGAGTCTCTGTAAATTGGAATCACTTAAGAAGCTTCTTTCATCCTATAGAGAGAATTTTGCATTTTCGGCTTCGGAGCTAGGCAGCTGTAGTGTAGAAGAAATTACTATTAGAACTGTAGATGATATACCTGTCCATCATCCTCCTTATAGAGTATCTCCTAAACAGCTTGACATAATAAATACACAAATAGAAGAATGGTGTTATCCGTGAATCAAAGAGTGCGTACGCTTCGCCCGTTGTATTAGTACAGAAGCCAGATCAGTCCTGGAGATTCTGCGTTGATTATCGGATGTTAAATAAAAAAGTCATTACCGATAGTTATCCATTACCGATCATAGAAGATTTAATGATTTATTTGTCAGGGGCGCGATACTTTGCGGATTTAGATTTAAATTCAGGCTACTGGCAACATCGTTTAAGTGAAAAGGATAAGCATAAAACTGCGTTTATTACTGCTTCCGGTCTATATGAGTTTAATGTTTTACCTTTTGGGCTCAAAACGAGTCAAGCTGTTTTCCAAAGGATAATGGACAAGGTCTTAGCTGGTATCAAATATAAAAAGGCCATTTGTTACGTAGATAATATCTTAGTATGGGGTAATAACTTCGCGGAGTTTATGGAATCGTTAGAAGAAGTCATGTGTAGATTAAAGAAAGCAAACCTTACGCTAAAACCGAATAAGTGCAGTTTCGGTTATAAGAAAATTTCAGTGTTGGGGCATGAGATCTCCGGTGAAGGAGTTAAGCCTGATAAAAAAAAATTGCAATCGTTAAAAACACTCAAGACCCCAACAAATACAAAACAGGTTAAGTCAGTATTGGGTTTGTTTTCTTACTATAGAAAGTTCATTAGTAGTTTTGCCAAAATAGTGTTGCCTCTTACAAGATTATTAAAAAAAAACGCCAAGTTTATATGGGGCAGAAAAGAAGAAGAAGCCTTCCAGAAGATAATAAATATTATGGAATCACCCCCGATATTGCATTTTTATTCTAGTAATAAGCAATTAACTACTAGGTTGCATGTGGACGCTAGTGGGGAGGCCCTTGGCTGCTGTCTCAAACAAGGTGATGATGTGTTGTACCCTATAGCATACGCGTCCAGGAAGCTGAGTGAAGGAGATAAGAAATATTCTACAACGGAGAAAGAGTGTCTTGCTTTAGTCTGGGCGTTAAATTATTTTAAACATTTTCTTTGGGGTTTGAAGTTCCAGGTGGTCACGGATTATAAGGCATTGTGCTGGCTACGAGGTAGAAAGGACATGAATGGAAGATTAGCTAGGTGGTCGCTGTGTATCCAGGCGTATGACTTCGATATTGTACATTGTTCTGGCAGAGATAACGTTATTGCTGATTTTTTGAGTAGGAATCCATTAGTGCAAGACGAGGAAGACTCGAAGAGGACAGAGGAGGGCCCTGACGACGGCATGCAGTTATATAGGATTGAGGTGGTCAGGATAAGAGATGACCAGCTTAGAGATGATTTTTGTAGGTATTGGTTGGATAAGATAGCAGCTAGCGGGAGTAATGTGGTGAAGGGATTTAGTGTGATAGATGGCATTTTGTGTAAGAGAACCAGGATTCTGAATGATGATCGGATGTTAGTAGTCGTTCCTAAAAACTTGTTAGAGGAGGTGTTGAAAGAGCTTCATGATGATCCATGGTCCGGAGGGCATTTAGGTTTGGCGAAAACTTTGGCTAAGTTTAGAGCGAGGTACTTTATTAAGGATGCAGAAAGAGTGGTAGATAAATATGTAAGAAGCTGCGTATTGTGTCAAGAGCGGAAGAAGGACGACCAGGTGGCCCAGTTACAACCTGTTGTTGTGAACCGATTGATGGAAAAAGTTGGGATAGATGTGTTAGGTCCTTTTAGGAAGTCGCTGAGAGGTAATAGGTATATCATTGTAAGTTTGGAATATGCAACGAAGTATGCAGTTTGTAGAGCAGTTCCTATGGTGACAGCGCAAAGGATCAGCGAGTTTCTAATAGAGGAGATTTTCTGTCGTTATGGAGGAGTTAAGGAAATTGTGTCGGATAGGGGGTCAGTTTTTACATCTCGCTTGGTAAAAGAAACTGTAAGTTATTTCGGAGCCAAGTCACGCTTCACCACTGCGTTCCACCCTGCAACGAATGGTTTAGTTGAGCGATTTAATCGAAGTGTGTCAGATGCTTTCCATGTATGTCACCAACGATCAGCGAAATTGGTGTAGTTATGTTCCACTAGTATGTTTTGCCTATAATTCCAGCAAACAGTCAAGCACTAGATTTTCACCTCACATGTTGCTATACGCTAGTGAACCATTATTTCAAACCGACATGCTAGTAAATAGCAGCAATGTTGACATGGTTGATTATGTAGGACGTCATGAGCTAGGGAACAGTTTGTCACGTCGTGCCATAGATCATATAAAAAAGGCACAGGTTAAACAGAAAATGCGATATGATAGAAAAGCTAAATTGAGAATATTTACGCCTAATCAATTAGTTATGCTCTATACACCTAGACGGACCACAAATAGAAGTATAAAACTATGTAGGTTGTATAAAGGCCCATACCGAATAGTTAGAAGATTATCTGATGTAAATTATGTAATTATAAAAAATAATAATAGGCGATTTAGGGACATAGTACATGTAAATAGATTAAAACCTTTTAATGTTAGAGTAGGATAAGAGATAGGTTTAAATAGGTAAGAATAGGTTAAGGTTAGTAAGGTTTCCTTAAAGGAAGAAGCCTGTTGTCAAATAGAAAAAAAATATGAATGACAACTATCAAATTTGACATATTGAAGTTAATAGGGATGGGAAAGTAGGAAGAAATGTATCGATAGTTTTCTTATCGGTATTCTCAAATAGTATCGATATATATAATTAAATTAGTTCTTTCCGTTGCATGTGCTGATGATGTATTGATGAGTTGTGAGCCGCAGGGGGAAGAAGAGGCTGGCAACGTTGGCCACGCATCGAAGAAATGTTTATTGGATATGCGATTAAGGCATGGGCACAAGCCAGGGTAATAGTATAACCCAGTGGGTTTCTTAAAGTAATAGTCATAACTGAAACCGACTTTGCTAACGGGGCATAGCCTTTGCAAAGGATGTCGAGTTGACATCATTGGTCCAGTTTATGTCTGATGTTTAAAAAATAAATGCATTTATAATAATAAACCTTGGTGCAAGCTCTATGAATAGGATTAGAAATTCGATGCGATCCAGCCTTTCCTTCTCTGGCCTGATAAACGCACAAGATCGAAAAATTGTATCATATTTGAATTTTTGAGATTAAACCCCATCCGGGTCGATGTGAGTTGACGCATCATTCTTGTGTTGGGAGGACGCCTTGTTCCTTTTTTAGGGTTTTGGTCAAGGAGGTCCAAGCATGACGGCGTTGATTTGTTAGTGCGTATGTGCACGTCAACTGAAGTTAAAAGCACATATCGGAGCGTCCGATAACTCGTTTGTCATGATTAAGCCTTCCCCTTTTAAGGGTCGTACCTCAATTGTAAATGTGATTTCCCAATTAGGTAAATGCTCGGGTTAGGGTAAGGTAGGATTCATGTAACCTTTCAAGACATAGAATAGAAGCACTTCATATGATTCTGCACGTCTATTCGTAGGGGCGTAGCTCATGTGAGGACTCTGCTTAACTAGAAGGCAACCTACTTGCCTGTAAAAATACTGGCAATTGGTATTACTTGAAAGGTAAATGAATTTCGAATAGAAAATAAGTGAATATGTTTTTGATTGTCAATTCTAGTGTAGCCGCCCAGAAGGCAGGCATATTGTAAAATTCTTACTAAATATATGAGCTATAAAAGTAATATATCTACTTATTTGTAAAACACTGACTACGCCTTCTACACTAATGAGCTCCAACTGAATTCCCTAAGTAAAAAGCATAATTTCACGTTTGACTCTTGCCTATTTCCTCCTTCACTATTAGAACGTTCTATTTAAAAAATATATTTTCAAAAAAGAATATGGCTGGACGAGCTTGACTGAAGGGAATAGGTATGCATGTATTTTTTAACCGACTTCACAAAAAAGGAGGAGGTTCTCAATTCAAATGTTTTTTTTTTTTATTTGTGTTATCTTAGAACTTGTTACTGGGTGAACCGATTTTTATGTTTCTTTTTTATTTGAAAGCTGGTGCTTGTCATGTGGTCCCATTTAAATTTGGTCAAGATCTGATGAAGAACCTCGGAGATATACATCAGATATACTCTTCAATAAATGACAGCAGATCACTCGGGTTAGCTGCAATCGGATCTTTGTTTATTGTTTACATCATTTCATAACATAACATCACACTAGCACGCTTTAAAGGGGTACGCAGGTGTGAACAGTTCACCCTTGTATACTCTAAATCCACCGTTTTTGTTTAAGTTTCATGTTTCTGGGTTATTCTAATCTGGCTTCACTTTGGAGAATTGGTCCGTTATGTACCCATAACTAAAAAGTGAAAAATAAAAACCTTTTAACAAAAAATACAACCGACTTCCAAATAAAAACACTACAAAGTGAAAAATAACTTCAATTTCGGAAGTCGGTGTCAAAAAACGAAGATCCCAAAACAGGAACACCAACTTCTGAAATTGAAGTTATGTTTCACTTTGTAGTGTTTTTATTTGGAAGTCGGTTGTATTTTTTTTAAAAGGTTTTTTTTTACAACATTTTGTTCTGAAGAATTTTTTTTATTTGCTGTATGAAATACATTTTTTTTTATCTATAGTGTCGCGCTTGACCACTATCTCATTTAATTTTGATGGTAAGCGATGATGTGGTCGACGGTGAAGCACGCTTGCCTAGAAAAAACCCATTCACTCTTGACTTAAAGACTCCGAGATTGTAGCTATCGGGAAACACAGACTCCGGCAGAGAATTCCATTCCTTAGCTGTACGCATAATAAAAGTGTCCCCAAAACGTTTTGTGCGTATGGATAGGATGTATCGATGACGCCTCGCCGTACGTCTGGTAGTCCGACGATGGCTAGGTGGAAATAAATCATGCAATTCCATCGCACACTCCCCGAAATGTAACCGATAAAAAACCGACAAGCTGGCAACTCGGCGACGATGTTCAAGGCTCTGAAGCTTTGACTTAACCAGTGCCTCATTGTCGATGAGTTTCTTGGCCCGCTTTCCGATCGAGTCTAGTGCATCAAGCTGGTATTTGGCAGATCCATCCCAGAGATGAGAACAGTACTCCATGCATGACCGAACTTGCGCTTGATACAAGTTGAGCAGCTGTTCCGGTGTGAAGTACCTTCTCACCTTCGCAAGGATCCTCAACTTTTTGGCAGCCAGCTGAGCCTTTGCCTCAATGTATGACTTATTACTATAGTAAACAAATATGAAATATTGTTTAAATATCTAGATCAGAGAATAAGTTATAAAGCATCATGAGAATTAGAAACAAAAGTCCAACGTGCCACATGACGTCAGATGGCACGACGCCCAAACAGCTGCCATAGCAAACCGCGTTTTCGTAGAGAGGGACAGATAATTATATTTCATTAAATTGTTATATCGCTGTATGTAATATTGGTGGAATTGCACAATATTCACATTTATGTTACTTTGTATGGGCTTCTAAACACGTGTGCCAAATTGCATAAGTGTATGTATATAATATGTTTGTTTGTATGCTTGTATGTATGTTTGTCCACGCATTTCTCCGAAACTTCTTATCGGATCGTGATCATTCTTTCTAGTGTTCCGTACCCAAAGGGTAAAAACGGGACCCTATTACTAAGACTCCGCGGTGCGACTGTCTGTCCGTCTGTCTGTCACCAGGCTGTATCTTATGAATCGTGATAGCTAGAGAGTTGAAATTTTCACAGTTTATGTATTTCTATTGCCGCTATGACAACAAATACTAAAAACAGAATAAAATAAATAAATAAGTGGGGCTCCCATACAACAAACGTGATTTTTCTGCCGTTTTTTGCGATAATGGTACGGAACCCTTGGTGCGCGAGTCCGACTCGCACTTGGCCGGTTTTTTTATTGGATTAAGTATCTCTCAACTACGGGAACTGTGCAAGTTTCATCAAAATCGGTTCAGCAGTTTTCAAGATATGGAACATAAAACCGAACTCGTAAACAAAAAACAGCACGAATGTGTAAATGAAGTTATTACGGGTATTTTGTCAATCCTTTAGGTGCCTTGCTATATAGATTGCACAATTTTTAGTGTTAGTGTGCTAAAACTAAAAAGAGAGAAATAAAAACGTTTTCACAAAAAATAAAGGACATCTAAAGCAAAACACTAAAAGGTGCAAAAATAACTTTCGTTTCGAAAGTCGATGTTGAAAAACGATAAAAAAAGAGAAAACAAAAACACCGACTTCCGAAACGTAAATTATTTTTGCACTTTTTTGTGTTTTGCTTTAGAACTCGGATTATCTATACTTCTAAACTAATATTATAAAGAGGTAAAGTTTGTGAGTTTGTGAGATGGTAGGGGGTAATCTCTGGATCTGCTAAACCGATCTAGATGCAATCTGGCATGAGGATATTTTGAGACCCTGGGAACGACATAGGATAGTTTGTATTCCCTTGGGATGATAAAACACTTTTTATTCGGCCGAAGCCGCGGGCAGAAACAAATTTTTTTTCATCACACTTGCACGTAAACAGTATCTAAACATACAGGTTAACTTGGCCGTAATGCCCCATATAAAACCCTTGAGCTTTCTTTTTGTCATGAAACCCAAGGTCGGTAAGTAATATTTTTTTAATTTATAGCACTTTATACAGGTCATGCAAGTTCAAGCAAGGAGTTTACATGCAATTGAAAATTGCCTTAAAATGTTTTCTAAACAGGAATTTCTTTGCAATCTCGCTACATGTTACTTAAATACTCAACTACTGTTCTTAATAATCGATTTTAATAGTGATTTGTATCAAATCATAGATTTTTTGTTTTTTTTTACAGTCCGTCATGGCTGTCTACCTACGTAAGTATTTGCCTTTAACGTTTCTGAACGAAACACTTGTATAATCTGTGGTGTGGGCAAAAACTCGCCATCCGCTTAAAAAAAAAGTTCACGTATTTCGTAATAATAGCTGTGCTGACTTGTGTATTCATAATTATTACTCGCAAATGTGATGAAAAACATTGTATGTTTCACTGGCGGTACGGGAATTATGAACCTCGACTCAGACCTCAGTCTTCGACTTCGGGCTTCTCCTAGAGCCTCGATCGTAATTCCTTACTTACCGCCCTTAATACACAATGTACTATTATAAAGCTTGTACATACCATTTTGGAAACGCCTTTCAAATCACCGTTGTCTAGCAAATGTGAGCATTGCCACTTTACGGGGATAGGCAGCTTATCGGGATATAGACTCTTGATTTTGTCCAGATGAACACACTTTGACTTAAGAAACATGTCATTGAACGCTGAAAAAAAAACAGTTACCTTCTTATAAAATGTCAAAAAACCCGACAGCTTTTGAAGCGAACTAAAAAAATATAAAGACAAGAAGAAAATCATGCTGTGCAGTCGGAGGATACACATTCACGAGCCGGCTGACCAGAAGTATTATTATTGATTTTCTTCTTCTTTAAATGTTTTTAGTTCGCTTCATAAACAGTCGGGCTTTTGATATTATTAACTTTTAATTTACAATTTCAGATAAACCTTTTTTTTCGAATTATTTTTAAACATAAATTATAAGTGGTATATTTTTTGTATTCACCACTAAAAACCCTTCATTTTGATACCCCACTCGAAGAGTTTGAATAAAAATAAATAAATTAACCTCCACAATATGGCGTCCAAAAGCCGCCATGTTTGTTTTTTTTTTACGTCACTTATCTAAGGCCATTTTGGCGGTCATGACCTAAGGGTTCTAACAGACAGAGAGCGGTCACGCGGTCATTCGTCCAAGAGGTCTGTTTTTATGTCTTAATTACATAAATCCGTCTAGGGGTTTGCAAGATATGAGGTAATAAAGAATATTACATACATACAAGATTCGCGCGAAAAACATAACGATTTCCTTGTAGTCGGGTAGAAAAAGCTGTATTATTTTAGTTTATTATGGTTATAGGAAAACTCTTTCCAGTTAACTTTATGTACAATAGTGATAAAGGCATTCTCTACCAGTCAACCTTTGGGTTAAAAAGGACACAAGAGTGGTAGGTGTACAAAATAAAAATATGAACAATAGCCTTAATGCTTTTGTTGTAATATTTCGAAAAGGGTTGTTGAAATATTTTCTTACGCATTGATTTTTTTTGGACAACATTGTTGTTATGGACGTGTGAGCCATGGCTCGAGCCGAATGTAGGTACTCCAAAAGTTTGTAAGTATTTTAATTTGGAAGTATAGCTAAGTCCTCTTAGTATCTACCTCTAAAAGCATTATTGGATATGAAATTTAATAATTTTGATCTAAAATCAACCATATAGGTTGATAGTATTAAGGCCGTACCCTGACCAAAAAATCTTGAGCATTCCTTGTGCCCAAGCGGCACACTGGTGGCGACGCCCAGATTAAAAAAATCTTGAGCATTCCTAGTGCCCAAGCGGCACACTGGTGGCGACGCCCAGATTAAAAAAATCTTGAGCATTCCTAGTGCCCAAGCGGCACACTGGTGGCGACGCCCTGATTATAAAAATCTTGAGCTTTCCTAGTGCCCAAGCGGCACATTGGTGGCGACGCTCAGATTAAAGAAATCTTGAGCATTCAGTGCCCAAGCGGCACACTGGTGGCGACGCCCAGATTAAAAAAATCTTGAGCATTCCTAGTGCCCAAGCGGCACACTGGTGGCGACGCCCAGATTAAAAAAATCTTGAGCATTCCTAGTGCCCAAGCGGCACACTGGTGGCGACGCCCTGATTATAAAAATCTTGAGCTTTCCTAGTGCCCAAGCGGCACATTGGTGGCGACGCTCAGATTAAAGAAATCTTGAGCATTCAGTGCCCAAGCGGCACACTGGTGGCGACGCCCAGATTAAAAAAATCTTGAGCATTCCTAGTGCCCAAGCGGCACACTGGTGGCGACGCCCTGATTATAAAAATCTTGAGCTTTCCTAGTGCCCAAGCGGCACATTGGTGGCGACGCTCAGATTAAAGAAATCTTGAGCGTTCAGTGCCCAAGCGGCACACTGGTGGCGACGCCAAGACTAAAAAAATCTTGACCATTCCTAGTGCCCAAGCGGCACACTGGTGGCGACGCCCAGATTTCAGAATAAAATCTTTATAAAAAACTTACAAAATGTTCGTTATCAAATTGTCCATCCATTAGTGTTAGTACAAACATTAATTAATTAACACTTTACGAGGACATGCATGCAATCAATAATTTTTTCTCATTTTTATGGTTTTGTTGGAAGGAGATTAGTGAAACATATACATCTTTAAAAAAAAAAGTATCCCACCATCTTGGAATCAATATTATGTAGAAATTTAATGTATTTTTATTAATTGTTATTTCTTTTTGAATAACGAGTAGATAGCTCTTAAAAACTGTACAAAAAACGGATAGCGCGGCGTTTTGCTCGGGGAGGCGCCGAGCTGAAACGCGTATCAAAGCCGAATTAGTTTACAAAGTTTTGAAGACACAAAACAATAGGTTTCAAATGTGTGCGGTACCGTTACTCGGAGGAAGATACCGTAAACAGTCCCAATAACTTAATTTGTACAGAAAACAAAACTTTTTACAAAAAATACAACCGACTACCATATAAAAAAAAAGTGAAAAATAACTTCAATTTCGGAAGTCGGTGTCAAAATACGAAGAAAATAAAACAAGAACACCGACTTCCGAAATTGAAGTTATTTTTCACTTTTTTTTTTATTTCGGTTGTATTTTTTGTAAAAAGTTTTTTTATTTTTCACTTTTTAGTTGTGCTACATAATTTATATAGGCTAGGTACCAATAATGCCCAAAGTGAAACCAGAATAAATTTACCCAATAACATGAAACTTAAACAAAACCGGTCGAATAAGGGTCTAAGGGTACACCAAGGTGAACTGTTTACACCTGCGTACCCAATTAGAGCGTATTAGTGTGATGTTATGTTATGAAATGGTGTAAACAATAAACATAAATGCGATTGCAGCTATCCCGAGTGATTTGCCGTCATTTATTGAAGAGTTCTGATGTGTATCTCCGAAGTTCTTTATCAGATCTTGATGAAAATTAAATGGGACCACATGACAAACACCAGCTTTGAAATAAAAAATGAATCATCAAAATCGGTTCACCCAGTAACAAGTTCTGAGGTAACAAAAATAAAAAAAATACAGTCGAATTGAGAACCTCCTCCTTTTTTTGAAGTCGGTTAATAAAGGGTTTGCCATTATTATCACCAGGCACCATTTTTTTTTTAGCCTGGAGAAGTGCTCATGCCTACTGCGCTACCACGGGGAGATAGCGTAGTTATGTGGGACTCTAACCCACTAAAACTCTACGGTGTCCTCCTGTGCCGCTTACGGCGGGAACACGGGCACGCGTTAGCACTCACCGCGAACCCGCCGCGGCTGTCCGTCACCGGGACCAAACCAGCACATGGGTGCCAGAAGACCCCGTGTATGGCACCCTTGGTCCCCTTGTGACGGGTTGAGTTCAATGGCCCCGCCACCTACCATTTTTCGGCCGCAGAAGATAGGGAGAGCGGCCATCGCTATACCGACACTCCTCTTCTCCTGCGGCCCCACCGCGTCCGCAAACAGACGGTGGCGACCCCGTCTAGGCCGCGGAAGGTACGGAGAGCGGCGCAATACCGGCACACCTCTCCCGCCGCGGCCTCCAACCCTCAGCCGCGACATCTTATGGGTTTGGAAGGCCCCATACGACATCGCGGCCCGCCTCAGTTGCGATGTCGCCCAGGCAGCACCGCAACCTACATGTTGGCCGCTACGCCGTCGGCTTATCGCCAAAAGCCCTGACGAGCGGCCCCACCTCGGGTTCCTCTTCGCTTCACCGTGGGTGACCAAGCCACGGTTACTAAGCCCCCCCGCCTCGACAATGCGGGAACCCACCGGAGGTGATCACCAGGCACCAGGGGCACCAGGCAGCTGAGGCAGTATTTATTTAGTTTTAATACAAAAACGACGGGGAAGTGAGTTTTCAATTCATAGCTTCAAGTTGGAATGATAGTTCACTTCACACTCACTCTATAGTTCTCGCCAAAGTTCTTGGCCGCCTGAAGTTGGCTACAATGGCTGCGCAGTAGTAAATCTCATACAAAAAAAGCACCGTTTCGTGCCTTGCGCATCGGAAAGCCAACTTCAGCAGCCGAATTCGGCAAGGCGAAGGGTTTGACGCGATTTGGATTTCCGTCGGTGTGATTGGTCGATTGATAGTGGGCAAATCCTTTGCGTTGCCGTATTCACTTACGCAATAAGGCGGCAGGACGGCCCAGAAGTTTGGCGAGCACTATACCAAGTTTCCATGGCGTCATTTTTACAGAATAGACAAGCTACACAGCTTTATTGGATGTAACGATGTAATCTAAACTAAAATTATAAAGCTGAAGAGTTTTCTTTATTTGAACGCGCTAATCTCAGGAACTACTGGTTGGAATTGAAAAAATATTTTTGTGATGGATAGTCCATTTATCGAGGAAGGTTATAGGCTATATAACATCACGCTAGATCAATAGCAGCGGAGCATAAATGAAAAATGTTGCAAAAACGAGCAAAATTATTCCTTTTTGAGAGCTTCCGTTGCGTGCGCTGCGTAAACGGTTTAAGTTACGCAACAATCATGTAGTTAGGGTAGATGGGTAGGTAGGTAACCAGTTGACGGGAGCGAAGCCGCGTGGGACAGCTAGTAGATAATATAGGGTGCAAAACTGACGGAAGTGTCACCAACATACATAATTCCTTCCACTCCTTGGGAGCAGTCTTCTCAGCTCTTATTCTCTGCGCCTTCATTGATTTGATAACCTCGCGTCTCCGATCAGGGTTGAAATCGGCCATGTCACCATACATCACGAAGGGACGGTTCTCGGAGTCCAAGTCATCCCACCATGCTTTCTCTTCGCCTGGTACTGTGGTTAATAAATTTCTTAAAGAAGAATTAAAAGCGCTAGAAAGTGCACCAACGATAATTAAAACATACCTATAGTCCCCATTTCGAGAAGCTATAAATCTTGTAAATAAAGAACTTCTACTAAGTTTCGTAACGGCAATTGATTCAACAACAAATACTCCCAAATTCAATCAACTCAAAGTAACATACGTGTAATATGAAACTATCGAGCAATTTCACTTTGTCGGGTTATATTTTAGCGATATCAAGCGCTGTCGTCTAATGTTTTGTGGTACTGGAACGCGTCTGTGTGTGTTGTGTTGGAACGCGAATGTGTGTTTACAAATTTTATATCTTCTCGTAACGGGGACTTTACTTGACTAAATTATGCTGAAACTCAAAGGTTTACAGTTAGTGGGAAAAACTTGCCAAGTGCCAAGTCGCATTATTGAGTGGCATACAATACTACAGTTTTTGTTTTCAAGCTACTGTAGAATGTTGCGCATGAAAGAAGCAGAATGGTTTTAGGAACCTCGAGAGAACTTTGTAGGTACACATACGGGTAGAACACGATTCCGCCTAGCCCTTTCCATCACCAGACTACAAGACGTACGGCAATGTGCCATCAGTACATGGTGGATATCCCACCCATACGCAATTACGCACAAAGCGTTTTGAAAATACTTTCATTGTGCGTACAGCTAAGGAGTGGAATTCCCTGCCGGCGTCCTTGTTTCCTGATAGCTACAACCTCGGTATCTTCAAGTCAAGAGTGAATAGGTTACTTCTAGGCAAGCGTGCTCCACCTTCGACCATATCATCACTTAACATCAGGCGAGATAGTGGTCACACGCGAGCCTATAGTGAATAATAAAAACACACTTTTTGTATAAGCGAAACCGTTATCAAGAACTTGGCTTTCTTACACATATATGTTTTTAGTGGTATTTAATTTATAGTACTTATGTCCAAATAAATGTTTGAGTTTGAGCCATTTATTGAATTCGAATCGGATGCAGTGCCATTGGATTGGGAATATGGAGCACAGAACTTGTCGCTTTGGCTATTCTTGGGAGAGACAGTTTATGTCCAATAGTGGACGTCTGAATTATTTTATTTATATTTTTGGGTGGCTTATAACTAACAATGCAATATGCTGCTAACAGTAGTTTTGATCAAGGGGTAAGCAGCAATCTTTATCTATACTAATAAATAAAGAGGTAGGTAAAGTTTGTAAGTTTGTCAGGTTGAAGGAGGTAATCTCTGGATCTACTGAACCGATTTAGATGAAATTTGGCATGGCGATTTTTTGGCAGTTTGTGACCCTGAGTAGGACATTTGTATTCCCTCGGGATGATAACACACTTTTTACGCGGGCGAAGCTAGTTTTGTATAAAAAAATAAAGTGACGGTATTTAAATGCCAGTTAGCTTTGGGGAAAACTTAAGGGAACATTATAGCGAGATGAAAGGATCCTATGTTCTAATCCAGGTTCTGGTCTATTCTTATACCTAGTTTCATCAAAATCCTTTCAGCCGTAAAAGCGTGTAAAGATAACAGACAGAGTGTGTTACTTAATTTCTCATCACACTATAATATAATATACATATTATTATAAATTATTACACTTTACACTAATAATATAAAGGCGAAAGTTTGTGAGCGAGTGTCTGTGTTTGTATGTTTGTTACTTCTTCACGCTCAAACGGCTCTACGGATCTGGGATGAATTCTGGCACAGAGATAGATTATAGTCAGGAATAACACATAGGATACTTTTTATCCCGAGCATATCCTTGGGATAATTTATATGCTCGAGGCTAAATAATAACAGCCGCACGGGTTGATCATCAAGGTTAAGCACCGCTTGACGAGGTCAGTCCATGGATGGGTGACCATTTCAACATACCGAGTTTCCTCCGTGCCTCGGAAAGCAAGTTAAGCCGTTGGTCCCGGCTGTCATTTGAAGATCTTTGACAGTTACGAGTAGTCAGAAGCTTGAGATCTGACACCAGTCTAGCCAAGGGGTATCGTGTTACCCAGTTACTGGGTTGTGGAGGTCAGATAGGCAGTCGCTCCAAGTAAAACACTGGTACTCAGCTGAATCCTGTTACGACTGGAAGTCGAACCCAACATAGTTGGGAAAAGGCTAGGCAGATTGATTGATCCTCGAGATAATTTTCGAATTTCACGCGGGCGAAGCCGCTGGCAGAAGCTAGTTTATAATATTAGTAAGTACTTACGTATTATGTAGGTACAAAAATATACCTAAATTATTAGAAAATCCAGTTTAAAAATATCAATAGCTACATGTTTCTTCCAAAGGCATATCTTCGCATTCGTCATCATCATCATAATCACAAGGATCTTCCTCAGGATCATCTTCTATCGGCGCTTCGGTCTTCAGCAGCTTTGGCAGGTCTATGAGGTACTGGTTTGTTTCAGGGTCACCGCCAGCGAAGTGGTAGATGAAGGCCATGAACTGTAGGGTGGAGAGGTTTATTACGTAACCTAAGATCATATCTGTATTTATCGAAGGGGTGGGTAGTAGTGCATCTATATATATTCTTTATTGTACTCAAAGTAAACATTATTATTTAGAATACAAAAGGAAAACTTATGTACAAAGGCGAGCTTCACCCATAATTGGGTTCTCTGACAGCAAACCTCAGTGCTAAATAGAGATTTACAAAATTAGGACAGTTAACAAAATACACACACAACAAATACTAAAAAACATTTGATTTTTTACTAACTAAATACACTACACAAATACGTGTACAGCACAAATGCATAAACATAATACATACATATATCTAAAATACATACATATATATATGCGTCATGTTGACAGGAAATGTTCCTTAATTCTTCTCCTGAATATCCCTAGTGAAGGGCTATCCCGTATGGAATGAGGAAGATTATTCCAGAGGCGGACAGCACGAACAGTAAATGATCCACCGTAACGACTTGAGGAGTGGGGAGGAAAACAAAGGAGAAGAGATGATGAGGAGCGGCAAGGCTTTCCTCTCGGAACAAGATACTCAAAGCGTTCTTTAAGATACGAAGGAGAGATAGGTAGAGGTAGGTATCTATAGTAGGTACATTTTGGCAGTTATGTTTTTAAATTCTATATAAAGACGGCGAGCTGATTGCCATCAATCGGGCAAAAATCCAGATTCCGGGCTGCTACTGAGTCAGATAGAAAAACCCAATAACACTGCGACCTGGAAATCATAGCCCGCGCAGCCTTATTGCGTAATGAATGAATTCGGCAAGGCAAAGGGCATAGAGTATGAAAAAAAGCCACCAATCACATAGACGGAAATCCACATCGCGTCTTTCATCTCGCATGTGATTGGTGGCTTTTTTCATACTCTATGCCCTTTGCCTTGCCGAATTCATTACGCAATAAGGCTGCTGGACTTATATAGTTAATGTAAGTCTGAAACAGCCAAGTCAGAGGTCTGTGGGGTTCCCAGAGGTGGCTTAATTAACTCTGACACCAGAGGTAGTCACATGTTTACACGAAAAGAAGATCCGATGGCGCATTTTGAGAGGCACGCTATTTTATTTAAATTCAATGTTCAGTGTTTATATTTGCATATTTGGAAATTATTATTTATTTAAGGCCGTACCCTGACCAAAAAATCAGCATGAGATAATTATGAGCATTCCTATTGGCCTAGCGGTAGGGTCTGTCCCAATAGTCCCAGTAGTCCAGTCTACTGGTGGCGCATGAATTACAGTAGTGAATACACCCAGATTTTAGAATAAAATCTTTATAAAATCGAATAGAGGTCTTTTGAAAAAAATAAAACTTACAAAATGTTCGTTATCAAATT
Source organism: Orthosia cruda (assembly GCA_964057195.1). Classification (NCBI taxonomy): domain Eukaryota; kingdom Metazoa; phylum Arthropoda; class Insecta; order Lepidoptera; family Noctuidae; genus Orthosia; species Orthosia cruda. Next base: position 4,785,270 of record OZ059827.1, read on the forward strand.
GTCTATCCATTAGTGATAGTACAAAAAATTATTAATGAACACTTTACGAGGAGATGCATGCTATCAATCATTATTTCTCATTTTTATAATTTTGTTGGAAGGAGATTAGTGAAACATATACTACACTTTTGGAATCAATAATATGTAGTAATTTAATGTATTTTTATTAGTTGATGTTTCATTTTAAATAACGAGTAGATAGCTCCTAAAAACTGCACGAAAAACGGCTAGCGCGGTGTTTTTCTCGGGGTAGCGCCTACCGGGCTAGCGCATAAAACCGAAGTAAGTGAAAGCGTCGACCGACCGTTTCAATCAAAGTTAGGTATAGACTCACCAAAGTTTTTGGCCGCCCTGAGGATGGCTTTCCGATGTGCAAGGATTGGATCGGTTCTACTTTTGTATTATAGATTTATTACTGCGAAGCCATTGTGGCCAACTACAGGGCGGCCAAGAAGTTTGGCGAGAACTATACATTGTTTGCAATTAAGACGACGACAGTCGCCAGTCACCAACGACCTTGAGGGAACAAAACGCGATCTCGTTTCACACCCAACCACGCGATCCAAAATTCAGTAGTTTTTTTTACTTTCCTTATTATTCTATGACTTAGAAAAAATCTTTGGTTCAAAATGTAGATAATTACATTGTCTTTCAGATGGTGTCAATTTCATTAAAATACGCCCGGTTATTTTCGAGCGATCGTCGTTTTTTGGTCCGTGTTAGACATAACTTTACAAATTATTTACACCATGTTATACGGATAAAACTCATAATTTTCTTAGAATAAATTATTCAGAAAGTGGTCTAATATAACATATATTTTTGCCAAAAAATACGACTAGCCCTTTACACATGCTTCTCATTTTAAAATCAGCTACTCAGAGGTATCTGCGCCTTAAGGGGCTGTATTCGAACAGTTGACAATCGACATCTGAGGTTCTAAGCCACGCCCACTGTCATTGACAGCTTAGGGGAAAACTTAAATTGGAGCGAAAAGTATTTGAATATTAAATACACAAGGCCGACCACAGAGGCCCATATCATAAACGGACTCTTCCGATGGTTTTTTAAAAAAATATAACCGCGCAAGTTCTTATTTCAAACTGGCTAGCATCTGACATCAGATCGTTCGCTATTATTTTGCCTATGAATGCAACCTTATTGCTACGAAAATAAAGATCACTAAAATAGGTAATCTGGCTAGTATCATACGAGTCTTTGCCGTGCAAATTGAATAAATATTATAATTATGTCTGCTTCTATGCGACTACCACATATAAGAACACAGTACGTTACATTTTTTTTATAATGGTTTAATAGCTAGATAATTTTATTTATATTATATTAATGAGTTTTACTATACTGAAATGGACTGTGCAATATTAAACTGGAAACTTTAAATTTGAATTGAGATTTGGTGCTTTCAGTAATCAATTTTATCATTATTTACAATGGGAAAGTCACATCAAATTGTAAAGACACCTTAAATTAGCAAATATTCAAAACTTACTAGGTGCAATAGAATGTATGACGCTATTAATATTATTTGTATAATTAGTAGGTTCATATTCCTTGTTTAGTATTCTCTTGAAATCTTAATATATAATTTAGTTACTAATACAAGATGACTTTCCGCTATCCTGGAATATAATAATTACAAAGCACTTACTGGGTTTTGATATACATCAGCCCTCTGTGGTGAGGTCACGTGGTGCAGCTTTTCTGAATATTAGAGTTAAAAAACAAATAGACAGGGCGCAAAAAACACGGTCATGTAAACTTTATCTATCTATATAAAAAAAAACCGGCCTAGTGCGAGTTGCACTCGCGCACAAAGGTTCCGTACCATTATCGCAAAAAACGGAAAAGAACACGTATGTTGTATGGGAGCCCCACTTAAATATTGATTTTGTTCTTTTTTTAGTATTTGTTGTTATAGCGGCAACAGAAAAAAATAATTGCCTTGCTATCACGGTTCATGAGATACAGCCTCGTGACAGACGGACAGACAGTCAGGGAGATAGAAGGAACCCTAAAAATGCTGTATGTGTTTGTAAGCGTCTCACTAGAGAACGGCTTAAACTATTTGTTGCTATTGTTCAATCAATCATTTATTTGCTATAAGTATTGGTACAGTGTAGGTGTTTAAAGATAATATAGAAAGAAAAAAAAAGGTTTATATGCGCCAGGCACTACGCATGCCATAAAAAACAGGCTAAGTGCGAGTCGGACTCGCGCACGAAGGGTTCCGTACTTGTTAAATTGTGGTTTACGATTTATGACGTATTTAAAAAAAACTACTTACTTGATCTCGTTCAAACCAATTTTCGGTGGAAGTTTACATGGTAATGTACATCATATATTTTTTTTAGTTTTATCTTTCTCTTCTTTTAGAAGTTTCAGGGTTTTACACATTTTACCACTTTGGAAGTGTCTCTCACGCAAACTATTCAGTTTAGAAAAAAAATATTAGAAATCGCAATATCATTTTTGAAGACCTATCCATAGATACCCCACACGTGCAGGTAGGATGAAAAAAGAAATTGAGTTTCAGTTTTTTCGATTTTTGTTTGAAAATCTTAATACGGTTCACAGAATACACCTACTTACCAAGTTTCAACAGCATAGTTCTTATAGTTTCGGAAAAAAGTGGATGTGACATACGGACGGACAGACAGACAGACATGACGAATCCATAAGGGTTCCGTTTTTTGCTTTTTGGCTAGGGAACCCTAAAAAGGAAAAATTAAATACTAAAAACAGTGTATGCCTCACAACCACGTATATGTTACTGTGAAAGCCAAACTGTTGTTTCAGTTTAAAAAAAAACTATGATGAAACTTATTATTTATCGGTAAAACAGATTTACTAAGTCTTACCGGTAAAAGTCTGAAAACATCATCATCATCCTACCTGTCCTTGTCCCATGTTACTTGGGGTCGGCGCAACACGTTTTCTTCTTCCATATCGTTCTGTCCCGCACCACGCTATAATTGACTGCCTTTTCTTTAATATCACTCCTCACACAGTCCATCTATCTTTTCTTTGGCCATCCCCTCCCTCTTCATCCATCCCCAATTAAGGCTGCGGTTCCACTGAGGCGGAGTGGAGCAGAGCGGAGAAGAGCTGTGCCGCGATTCACCAATCACATGGCTGAGTGGAGAAGAGATGTGGTTTTCAAGCCATCACATGGTGAATCGCGGCACAGTTCTTCTCCGCTCTGCTCCGCTCCGCCTCAGTGGAACCGCAGCCTAAATTCATATGAGTACACCACCGTCTAGAACCAGCCCTCACGGTACGCGTCCAAATCATCTCGGCACCTATTTCTGGGCCAGCTTCAACGGTGCGTTCCATCTTCAAGATTGTGGATGCTTGCCCAGCGCTCAATTTGCATGCTACTAACGTGAACCGTAATGGCATTGGCCCATTTGAGCCGAACAGCCTTTTTACCCACGTCTATTATGCCCGTTTGGGAACAAAGCGTGTTCCGTATTCGGTCTGTTCTTTTTACATCCAGAATGCTGCGTAAATCTCTGGCAATCCGCAAGTGTAAGTCTTTTTGTTTACTCTCCAGGGCGATCGGCGGATTTTTTGTTAATAAATAAGAATTGTCAGTGTCGATTTAGCAAAATGATAAGATCAATTAATAATTAGCTTAACAATATTAATAGACTAACTAACTATTATTGTAGCTCGTTATTGCAATTGGGATAGTTAATTGCGAGAAATACAGGACTATTGATCAGTCCTGTATTTCTCGCAATTAGTCAGTGGTGATTCTTGGTGAGCTTTATGTCCACATGTGGACGATTTTTGGTTGAAACGACGAAAAATGCCAAATTCGTGAGAAATAGATTATTATTTCTCACGAATTTGAAATTTTTTGGTCAGTTCTAGGTGCCGCATGTTAGAAAGAAACAAGGATTGAAACAAATGGATACGAAGAATTTTATTAGTTCTGTCATTTCGAGACACTGCCAGCGTGGTTGGTACGACCATTCCATGTTCTGTGTTTTTTGCTTCTACTGTTTTCACATGAACGAAGAAGGTTAAAATAGTATTCGACCTCACCTATATTTTAAATATTGTTTAATTCAAATTGAGATAACATTTGTTGTATTTTCAAAGAGGTTCAAATACTTTTTAGTTATGGACTTAGTAAGTAAACTAAACGACGTGAGTCGTTTATAATACAACAAAAATATAGATGCCAGTGACAGCGGTAGTGCCAAAAAATAAAAATAATACAGACTTTGACAATATTACTTGTGATTTCGTTAGTTCCAATTAAAGCCACCAGGCTACATGATCTGGCTGCATTATACCTGATATTTTTTTGACAGATTGAATTGACGAGAAATAAATTGAATATTATTTTTGCTTTTTGCGGAAAAAAGCGACATACGTCCACCTAGCAACGCCGCGAAGCGGTCACTGTCGAATTGCACTGGATGGAAAGAGAAGCACGATGGAATTTGTATAGACTTTTTTACAAAACATAATAATATGAATTACTTAAAAATAATGAATGAAACTTCAATATATAAGACAATGAAGTTTTGCGTCCTTTTATGATACGTTATTGTTGTTAATTGTACAAATGTACGCTGGTCAGTATTGCCGGAAAAATCTTTTGAAGATCACGGTAAGAGGTTACTTTGCCATTCAATTGTATCGAGGTTTTTGTGCGTAAACGTGTTTCGGCCACAACAAAGTTTTCGAAAATATGATCAAGATTAACATATCTTTTTTCCGCTGCCACAACTTCAATAGATTTGGCTAAAAAATGTTTAAAAGAAAGCCTATTTTGAGTATTCAGCCCCTTAAGTATTTGAAACTTTGTCGAAACGTCACAGCAATTAGATTTGCCAACAACACAGTAAAGCACCCAGAAACATAACGTAATATCACGCCGGTAATCCCTGAAGGGATGGGCAAGGGTGCACCAATAATATAGACACATTACACCAGTTATGTATAATTGCCATGTAATAGGAGGCACCCAGAATCAATAACAAAATACTTACAAAAGCCAATTAGAGTAAACCACAAATAACAATATAATTTCTAAAATGATTTATAGGCAAACAAATTCTTAACGTAAACCGGTTAACGAATAATAATAATTAAAAACAGTAATTATAGGGCCCGATCTAGCTATTTCGTCGCTCCGGGCATAAAGTGGCATAAACAATATTGGCCGCCCTTGGCATCCCTTAAAATGACACCTATAAGGAGGTAAATGTATTATTATCTATTGAAAAAAATGCGGTTTTTAACCGTCAGTCGGGTCGGATATAGCCGCTTTCTTGACAACTTCGAGCGAAGTGAAAACGAAGTGTGCTCGAAAATTTCACCTAAGAATTGTTATTTAACGGTGGGTTTACAACAATAACCAATAACATTCGACAGCGAAGCGAGCTTGAAAATTTGTGCACCACGCCGCGAATAAGTTAGGTTTTCTGATGAAATGAAAAGGGCTGTTAGTGCAGTTTGGCCGCCCCTCATTTATGCCGCTCTGGGCATTGGCCCGGCTCGACCCCCCCCCCCCCACCTCCCCCGCGCCCCCTCTATCCGGCCCTTTAATTAGGTACCTATGTAGATAAATGTGTGCATTCATAGCTATTTACTTATAATCATTAGGTACCTCCTAGTTATATTTGTAACCAACATGTTTACAAAATTTCAGTTCTCAATCGTGTGGGATAACTGTTTCAAAATTCAGTTGCAAGATTTGACTCATAGGTAACGTGACCATAAGTCCCGTTTTGGGCGGGACAGCCCCGCTTTCAGGCAGTCGGTCCCGCTGTCCCCAGCGAGGGCAAAAATGTCCCGGTATCGCGAACAGATTTTGATCTATAATTACGAATAAATATAAACAAAATAATTGCTTAGTTAAATCTTAGAGGTCTGTGATTAAGGCTATAGTAACCTAACTAATATGTACTAAGGCCCACTTTGCAGGTGGTCATTATAATATTGTTAATTTAACCTTGTGTTAGCAACTAACTCTCAGTTAAGTTTTTTGAGGAAGTGGGCCTAAAACTTACTTAATATTAGGTGTAGTCTAGTAAAATACCAAAACATTTTTTTATCTTGCGTTAGTCCCGCTCTGACGCCAAAAATAAATGGTCACTTTACTCATATGCCAACTAACAAGGTAGGTAGATAGGTAAGATAAATAAAAGCGTGTACAAAGGGTTTTATATTTTAAACCGTCTCGCTTGCCACTGAATGCAAGAAGATTCGCAGACCATACATACTGGCACAAGGCCTTTATTTGTCTGAGTAACTGCCAGTTTCCCAGGTCTCAATTATCGGGCTGTTAACGTAATCGACGATTAATCGCCTGTTAATTCTACTTTCAGTTTCTCAACACACAACTGTGACAAGCGTTTAACAATTTGTCACATTTGAGAAAAATCTCGAATTAACCACATGTTACAGCAGTTTTGGGTTTCTGAGAACCATTTTCAATGTTAATCTCTTGTCAACGAGCCTAATTTATAATTGTTGGAAATTGGTCGTAACTGCCAGTTTCCCAGGTCTCAATTATCGGGCTGTTAACGTAATCGACGATTAATCGCCTGTTAATTCTACTTTCAGTTTCTCAACACACAACTGTGACAAGCGTTTAACAATTTGTCACATTTGAGAAAAATCTCGAATTAACCACATGTTACAGCAGTTTTGGGTTTCTGAGAACCATTTTCAATGTTAATCTCTTGTCAACGAGCCTAATTTATAATTGTTGGAAATTGGTCGATTATTCGCAGATTAAAATTAATATTATGATTTTAAAGGCTTATATTACGATAAAAAGATAATAGGGGTCGTAGAAAACTGTGGTATGGGTTGAGTTATAAAAAATATGTTAATTTAGATCAATTATTAATTAGCAAGATTTAAAAAAATAGGATGTTACAAACTTTTTAAATTAATTACATTATAAAAACTTGACACAATTATCAAAAATAGTTATTTTGTATTTAGGTAAACAAAAATAAAATAAAATAAATTACTGACCTGGGAATCGAACCTTCCTCACGCGCATTAATGTTAACTGTACCCTGTACTTAGTACTTATCGAGGTCAGTTTCTGGATAGATTTGTGTTTAACTTGAAGCGGCTGGGGTGGTGACCGTGCCAGGGTAAGCAACACTTACCAAGGTCAGTCTTTGGATGGGTGACCACTTTTTTTTTTTGGATCGCTAGTTTATGGATAGGTGACTCCGCCAGGGTAAGCAACACTAACCAAGGTCAGTGTTTGGATGGGTGACCATCACCACAAAAATTTTGGATCACCCATCCTAAAGTCACCCCGCTAGTTTAAACAACATTACCAAGGTCACCCATCCAAAAACAAGCGAATCCAAAAAAAGTGGTCACCCATCCAAACACTGACCTTGGTAAGTGTTGCTTACCCTGGCATGGTCACCCATCCAAAAACAAGCGAACCCAAAAAAGTGGTCACCCATCCAAACACTGACCTTGGTAAGTGTTGCTTACCCTGGCGGGGTCAGCCATCCAAAACAAACGAACCAAAAAAAAGCGGTCACCCATCCAAAAAAAACCTTGGTAAGTGTTGCTTAACCTGTGTAGGGTCACCTATCCAAAAAAAAGCAAACCAAAAAAAACGTGGTTACCCATCCAAAAATCGTCCCTGCTAAGGTTTGCTTAACTTGCGGGCTACACCAACCCAGCCGCTCAAGATGAAATACTATTTAAAGTTACTGATTACGTTATAGCTCAGATCAAATAAAAAGTCAAGATGTAACATTGCAAACAACAAAGTGAAGCCGGTTCAAACTAAGCCTTGCCGTACAAATACACAATTACACGCACTCATGGACAACGAAATTACGCCTAAGCTTGTCATTCGAGCTCATAGATCAATTAATAAAGCTCGACTGACAAGCTAAGGGGTAGTTTCGTTGTCCGTGAGTGCGTGTAATTGTGTATTTGTACGGCAAGGCTTAGTTTGAACCGGCTTCACTTTGTTGTTTGCAACGTTCCATCTTGACTTTTTATTTGATCTGAGCGTTATAGTAGTGAAGGAAGTGAATGAATACTAGCTAGGGTAGCCAACCGAAATAAATGATTAAATGTAACAAGCGATTACGTAATTTCTCGATGATGCAGAGTTGAGAAACTCACTGACAACTGACGGCTGGTTAATTTGTGACAAATTGTCAGCTGATTTGAGATGTGACGTCGACTTCAGAAACTCGCCCTAAGCGTCGCATACGAATATGAACTTTATTCCTATCAATTTAATATTAATATTGCAATGAAATGCAGCAAGCGCACTGTCGCTTATTACGAATATGAACATTATATGCACTGAGGAAAGTTCATATTCGTATGAATTGGTTATTGGTTACTGATAGAGAAGACAAAGCGGGATCCCTTCCGCTAAAGTTTTAATAATCTTATTGTTTAAAAAATAGTTTTGAAAGAAAGAAAGAAACATTTTCAATACTTTAAAATCATAAAATTAATAACATAACAAAGATTCTTTAGACAATAAGGTGCCTTTTGTTTCATTTAACTTATTGTTCCAATAAACGCTTTTTAATTTCTTTGTTACATTTCAATAAGTACCTTCTAAGGTTCTAGTCAGCAGATTTAGATACGAATCCGCTTGTATTTTTTTAATAGCTAAACCTGGGTATCTCCTGTTTGAGTGACCTTGTATTGTCTCGATAACGTTCTTAGATAAGGTTACCATAAACACACAGCTTATCTGTTATGTCTTATCTCAAAAGCCGAGATTCCCGTGTCAATTACTTAATAATATACTTTCCAACTGTAAACGAAATGTAGGTGTACTATTACAAAGTACAAGTACTCTACCTTACCCTACGGGAAATAAATTCCTGCTGCAAACCATAGTTCGTTACCAACTTTAAATTACAAACCATATTATGTCTTAAGTAATTGAAAATAATAAATTATAAGCCAAGACGAGCCAAGCGAAGCGCAAGGGCACTTCCTTCTTTTTAACCGACTTCCCAAAAAGGAGGAGGTTCTATGTTCGACTTCATGTTTGTTTTTTTTTCTTTTTTTTTTGTGTTTGTTCACCGATTACTCCGTCAATTGTGGACCGATTTTGAAAATTCTTTTTTTGTTTGAAAAAGTATGTGCCGAAATTGGTCCCATTTTAATTTGGTGAAGATCTGATGAAGAACTTCGGAGATATACAACAGAACTCTTCAATAAATAACGGTAAATCTCTCGGGATTGCTGCAATCGCATGTCTGTTTGTTGTTTATAACATTTCATAACATAACATCACGCCAGTTCGCTCTTAAGGGGTAAGCAGATCTCTCATTTCACCGGTTATGTTCAAGTTTCATGAAATCTATTCTGCCGAAATAGTTCCCTTATTAACTTGCCTTTTAGGTACGTACAACTAAAAAGTGAAAAATAAAAAAACTTTTTGCAAAAAAATACTACCGACTTCCAAATACAAAACTACAAAGTGCAAAATAACTTAATTTTTAGAAGTCGGTGTCCATAACGCAAAAAAATGGTACCTACGAAAGACACCGACTTCAAAAAATTAAGTTATTTTGCACTTTGTAGTTTTGTATTTGGAAGTCGGTAGTATTTTTTTGCAAAAAGTTTTTTTATCTCGAAGCGCTTCGTCGTTATTTTGAACCCTCATAATTTGGGTTTGGATCATACCAGATAAATAAAACTCGGGATATGATGTCAATAGTGGACTTATTAAAAATATACAGTTTCAATTGCATAGCTCTTATAGTTTAGATTTTACTGATATCTGAAAAACACCGATTTCGTCACTGACTCATTCGCTCACTGATGATCGTCATAATTCTTAGGGTACTTCCTGAAGTCCTAGAAAGCTAGAATTTGGTATGTAAGCTAGTATTAGAACACAAACAATACAATAATCTAAACCCTTAAACTAAAGGATGCAAGTTTGTATGATACTTCCGCAAATTTTGATGTGAAAATGGTCTGAAAATTTATAAAGAGACTCCTTGTATTTTTATATAAACACATCAACACGGTCTAGGGATATTTTTAAAAAAGCTAATTACTATCAATGTGTTAATTATTTATATGACATGTATATATTTAAAAGATACGTTATTTAATATTCTACCATTTTTTAATAATGGTTAAGGTACTTCGATTAAAATTTCAGGATTTTATGGAAAAAAATTAAGCATAGACGGAAACCGTATATGAATTAACTTTTAATTTATGAGTAAAAACTGAAAAAAAATAGAAAAATCATTTAATTTGTGTTTATAAACTTGAAGACTACTAACTAGTCTGAGAAAGCGCCCATGATGTTCATAACACATCGACAACGATTCGGCATGCTCAGAACAAGGTTGTCAATGTCTTGCTGCGGAATATTGTCCCATGTCCTTCTGAGGTGCGCAAAAAGTTGATCTTCTGTAGCCAGATTTTCAGGAACTTCCTTCAGAGCTCTTCTTTGCAGCATATCCCACGCATGCTCAATGGGATTTAGATCTGGCGATTGAGCAGGCCAGTCTAAGGCCCTAACATTGTGTGTATGTAACCAAGCTGCTACCGTTCTCGCCGTGTGTGCCCGGGCATTGTCGTGCATGAGCAGGAAATCTTGCCCCATTTGTGTTCTGTGGGGCAAGATTACGGGCCCCAGCGCCTGTTGGACGTATCGTTCTGCCGTCATATTGCCCCGCACCCAAACGAGATCCGTCCGTCCTCCAAGACGAATTCCTGCAAAAACCATAATTGTTCCTCCTTGGTATGGGTGAACTTCCTGAGGGTTCTGAAGACGGCTCCATCGTCCAGTTACTCGCCAAACACGCGTCCTTCGTGAATCTGGATGGAAGCCGAACCTGGATTCATTCGTGAACAGCACATTGGACCATTGCTCACGGCCCCAGTCCACGTGGTTCCGAACCCATTCTAATCGTCGTCCACGATTGCCTCTCCGTAAAGGTGGCGTATTTCCATTTCCGTGTTTATTAGGAGGCAGTACTGTCTTGAAACACGCACGGGTTTGTCGCGCTAACTGCCTTTACAAAATCGTGTTCAATCCAAGGCACGTATCCTCCAATCGCGCACGGGTTTGCAACGCCAACTGTTCTTCTAAACACGTGTTCAATTCAGGGTACGCGTCCTCCAATCGCGCACGGGTTTGCAAGGAGTATGCGCCTTGATTAAGCGCCACAAATCCGTGTGTGTTCGAAGGCATTTTTGTGTTTAATGAATGGGCAAGAAAACTCAAACAAAATCTTTAACTTTTTATTAAGACCAAAATTATACCTAGGTACATAAACAAATATAATGTAGTAATTTTATATAATCAATGTTTTTTGGCAGGAGGCTCATTATCATCAATATTAGATGCAATATTATGAACACGTTTTCTTTTCACAGTTTCTGACTTGGCTGGTCGTCCTGATTGAATCCTTCCACTGCATGGTAGACCTCTTTCTTTGCGGCGACTGATCGATGTTGGTTGTACATGAATTTTTCGAGATTTTCGTCGGACATTTTTTTCAACTATAAATGATATAATACTCGATGGAGTTTGTAGCTTCGACAAATCAGATCCAAACTTTGTAAGAATGTTTGTATATGCAGCATTGGAGTCTTTTTCCAAGATTTCAGTGATTCTTTGCCACTGAGCTTTAATATTACGAACAGCATTGTCAAAGTTTTCATTGTTGATAGTTACATTGTTTTCCGCTCGATTTATTGGAAGTTCAAAAGTGTCTGGTATAACATCATCTGGTGTAATAGAGTCAGTTTGGCTGTCTTCATTATTTGTGCTTGATTCACCCGTAATATTTTCAAAGAATGACGGCGAAAACTGATCACCCAGAGCGAATTTTGCAAACTGTTGACGATCACAGTCATTCAAATGTAGCGATGTGGTAAGTTCAGTCCCATGTTTTCTTTCTACAGCGCAGAGATGTTTACAAAATCGGCCCCCAGCACCATATGGACAGTCACATGTTGCCATTTCACAGTCAACAACATACAGATCAGTCTTCTCTTTCACGAAGTAGGTATTGTCATCCATGTGTACAATATCCTTAATACTGCTACTTGCTTGGCAAAATTTTTCATACGCTAACGTAAGATTTCTTGCCCGCCCATTGGCAAACTGAATCAACCTTTTCTTGTGGTATGATTCAAAGGTATTTGCGATAAAGTCAACTAACGCGCACATATTGAACACTTTACAGCGCTGCAATACTACGTCTTTAAAAATTCTTATTGAGGATTCACAGTAATTGTTTGTGTTATTCCCTCGTGTTAGAATACCAGAGCGATATGCTAAACACCACTCCTCACGCCGACTCCATAAACTTGTTAAATGTTTTTCAAGCTTTTTATTTTTCTTAACTTTCTCCTCATTTGATAAATCATACATTCTAATTTCGGCTTCTTGCATTGTATTGGCATACATTACAGTACGGAATTTTTTCATAACTGATTGCCGATCTTCTTTAATAACTTCATGTTCACTTTGCCACAACCAACGCCAAAGAGCTTGATTTACATGAAATATGCAAAGAAGTAATCTGCTGTTTGGAAATACTGTGCGTAAGGCATTCCTTTCTGCGCTGCTATCATCAGTCACTACGATTTTTGGTTGAAAAACCTTCTGGCAAGTCTCCTCTAAATAATCTTTTGCACATTGAAATGAATGTGTATAATTTTCCTGAGATTGACTCGTGTGCAAAATGACAACAATAGGTAAAGCACCAATTTTCGTTGCAGCAAAGATAAATGTAACACAGGCATTTGTTTGATCACAAGATCCACTTGTATCCATAAACACCATTTCATCAGCCAAACCAGCCATGAACACTCTTTGCATAATAGGCGTTATTACAACACACACAGTTGGTTCTTCCTTTAAATATATCTCTACATTTATTTTAGACAACTCAATCTTCTTACGTTTTAAAACTTCAATTATATCACCGATGTCTCGCGTTCCGTAGGTTCGGCGACGCCATTGTTCATACAGATGAATAACTTGGCGGTCGCATGGATTTTTTTGTGCATTAGATAAAGTAATGTAAGCATTCTTCTCACATCCTTCAATGATAGCTATTTCATGATACAATTTTGCTGCTGCAGCTGTCATCCCACCTTCAAAATACGATTCAAATTGTTTTATCGTGTCTTCGGAACAATGCAGTAGGCTCAATGCTTGGGCGACATTGACTCGGTGGGAATGATTATAGTTTATCTCTATTAGAACATTCAGTCCCCGTTTCATTAGTTGCGAATTTTTTATCGTACTCTTTGTTACTTTTAAAAATTTTATCCCAATATTTGCTCTACAATTATAGTTTCTAGTCACACCTTTCTTTTTATCTTTGGTTTTGTTTCTTTCCGAAAGATGACAAATAAATACTTTTCTGAAATCATATCGTATCTGCTGAGAATATCGTCTCAACATAATCCAATTTGTTTGCGTTGCCTCCGAAAACTTTTCAATGAAATAACCACACTTTTTGTCATAATCACCTTCACAAGATAAAGAGCATCGAATTTTACATTGGTAATTATCATTGTCTCCATCATATTTTACGACTTCAAAATTGTCCACAATACCACTAAGTATATTCTTCAATAGTTCCATATTAATCGAAAGCACACTCTATAAACATAACCTCAAAATGTTCTAATAGTGTAACTAAAGTTTGCTTTGTATTTATTTATCACGATCACAAGATAAAGTTTGTTTGTTTATTGTTCACAATATTACCAATTTATCTTTTAATAGTTCCATAATCTAATATTTAATTATTTAAAAGCACACTTATTTCAAACGCTGCACAGTGGAAAAACAAACGAATGTTAATGCGACTGGCGAAGTGACGAGACGCGAGCGAAGTTGTTTACGCGCGAACTTCATGGCTAAGTTCCATGCATCGCCTTGAACACGTGTTTGGAAGAACAGTTGGCGTTGCAAACCCGTGCGCGATTGGAGGATACGTGCCTTGGATTGAACACGATTTTGTAAAGGCAGTTAGCGCGACAAACCCGTGCGTGTTTCAAGACAGTACTGCCTCCTAATAAACACGGAAATGGAAATACGCGACCCGGAGTGGTCTACGAGAGCGTAGATTGCTTTCATGCAGTCGCCTTCTTACAGTTTGGTCACTCACAAGCACTTGGTGTTCCACTCGCAGCCTTTGGACCAATTGAGTCGCCGTTGCATTTGGTTGAGCTCGCGCAGTAATTTGCAAAAATCGGTCTTGTCTGGGGGTAGTGATGCGACTTGGCCTCCGGTGCCTCTCCGCTACTTCACCTGTGGCACGATAGCGTGTCCACAATCTTGAAATTACATTTTGGTGGGTCCCTATGGTCTCAGCAACATTACACTGAACAGACCCAGCTTGCAGCATTCCCACAGCTCGTAACATCTCCGCCCTCGTCAAATGTTGGCGTTGCATGGCTATAATACCTCAATTTTAACTTTATCTTTCGTTTAAAAATGAAAAAAAACTGTAACAATTCGTATTGTTTTCTAAATTTCGCACAAATGAAAATTCCCTCTCCTACACATCAAGACATTTTTATGCCACCGAAACAAAAGAAATTTCAAAAATTTGAATTTGGAATTAGTCTGAGATAAATTACAAACAAATCGGTGTATAAATGATTCCAATGTGGCCAGTACTTTTCGAGTTATTTAATTGAGTATGAAATATCCCTAGACCGTGTTGATGTATATATTATTAGGATATGATCGATATTACTAGGACATAATCGATATTTCGAATGATTGTACTGCTGTCATCCCTGACGTTTCACCCAACACCTATAAAAGCGGTTGTCAATCGGTCCGCGACCCTTTTTCACCAATCAGCGCTAGCGCAGTAAGGTCGTTGGATTTCGTCTCGGATCACAGCTAAGTTATTACGTTCATTTGGTTTATTTTTCCTTTGATTATTGTGTCTTGTCGTAGTCAATTGTTTCCAATAAAATAGTGCGTAATTATTTCTGTAATTCGTGAGTTTGTAAATAAAATGTAAGGTAGGCTAGTCTACCAGTTGTCTGTTTTATTTAAAATCGATGCTGGTTCCTAAAATCAGAAGTTGGATAAATCCGTGTCCACAATATTTTAGTTGCACTTGGAAACAATCGGCTACTATTGTTGTTTTGAATAATGCCTCGATCGAGATCGCGTAGTGTATCGTCCGACTCGATCTACAACCAAAAGTGTAAAAATCGCGTAAACTGCCCCGTCGCCGTTCTCGCGGTCGGTCCCCGTCTCAACCGCATCGCGTCTCACGTTCGCGAGCTCATCGTAAGTCGCGTGAGCAATCGAATCGTAGCCGGGAAAGCTCTGTAAAACAGGCATTGCATACGATTACCTCACGTCTAAATGCAATCGAGGAAAGTGCCGCGAGTGTACCTCAAACGCCACCACGGCCTGCTGATCACGGCACGCCTCAAAATATCAATCCACCCTCAACTACACAAACTTTAGCAGAAATATTGAATATTTTTAATCCAACAAAATTACAAGGTTATTACGTATCCAATTTTGATCCTGCCATTCATGATATTGAGGTGTGGTGTGAAGAGGTGGAACGTGCTAAGTTGTCGAATCATTGGAACGACTATGAATGTCTTTCGCGAGTCTCCAACTGCCTTAAAGGTGATGCTAAGACCTGGCTTAGTGAATGGAATACTAATGACCGATCCTGGTCTAATTTCTAATTAAAGTTTAAACCGTATTTTGTTTGAGGTTATGAATTCTACTTCCGATAATTACCTAACTTATGCCGAATATGCCCGGCGTTCGCTATTATGGCTGCGTATCGTCAAGGGTTTGAGTAACGAGCTGATGGTGCAGATTGTAGTGCGTGGTATTACCGACCCGCATGTTCGTGCAGCGGCTGAGAATGCTGATTTAACAGTCGACAATCTGATATCATTTTTAGCAATCTGTCAAGCCTGTCCATACTAAGAGTGAGACGAATGTACCTTCCTCTAACGTAATGAAAAGGCGTCACGGTGCTTCAAAGGATAAATGTTTTACGTGCGTTCGGATTGGACACAAAAACTACAAGTGTCCGAAAAATGAAGAAACATCCGGTAAACGCGACTAAATCTTCGGAAAGCCTCCCAAAACCTACGTGCTCGTTTTGTAAAAAAAAAATGGGCATAAGGAATAAGATTGCTTAGCTAAACAGCGTTCCGAAGCGCGGAACGGCAATAGTCAAAGGAAAGTAAACCTGTGTAGGAATCGTGAGGGTAGTTCGAGTAACAATGTCTCACTGCCGACATTCATGGCATTCCGGTAGATGTTTTTCATGTGGTGATAAGGGTCTTACTCGGGTCACATGTAAGAAAAGTAAAACTGACTCTTGCGAGAGTTCAATTGTTACTAGCGTTAGTATTACCAATAGTTCCAGGCCTAGTTTTGTGACAACTAAATCTGAACCATGCTCGTCCTGTAAAAACCCTGGTCACATAGTAGACACATGTTCTGCAAAAATAAAGTCTGAGTCGCGTAACAAAAACGAACCTAGCATTTTTCGGGAGTAGAGAGGTAGGTAGCGACCTACCCGCAATGGTGATGTTATTGTAGTAGTATGTCATTCAATGTACCCGTCGATATTTTAATTGATAGTGGTTCGAATATTTCACATTTGTCACAGCCGTCAATGTGGGTAGTACGTCCATAAAATTAAATTGAGGTAGTAATCTCTGTTAAGTTTAGTCAGAAGTCTGAATCAGATAACACGAATCCCATACCTCCCGTGAAAAAGAAAGACTGATCATATAGGATGTGGACATGTTTCGACAATCGGAAGTTGCATATCTAGGGCGTTATATTAGTTGTGGTCAGGTAAGACCGAGCTGTAATAAAAACAAAGCGTTATTTGATCCAATGTTAGAGAGGCTAAATATGAGATGGGTCGACAAACGGCTTTGGAGCGGCTTAACAAATTAAAACTTACAAGACGTTTTTTTTTAAATGCGGTATGGAAGCCTCCTCGTACTTTTGCCCTTGATCCAAGATTTGTCAGAAAACAAGCCCAGTCGACTGGCAAGTTGGACTCCTGCTTATGGAGCCCGGCTGTTGTCTTCTTCACTGCGCTTGATGAGCGGTGGCTATGGCAAGACAACGCAGGCGGCGGCTCAATACATGGTGCCATGGCAAGGCGAGTGGTGCCCAGACACTTGTGCTGCCTTCTTCGAGAGTGAGCATGCGGAAGCAGATGAGACTGTGCCTGTGCGCTGCTGCACCTCGATGGTGCCTGTGCGCTGCTGCACCTGGTCGGTGCCTGAGCGCTGCTGCACCTCGATGGTGCCTGAGCGCTGCTGCACCTCGATGGTGCCTGTGCGCTGCTGCACCTCGATGGTGCCTGTGCGCTGCTGCACCTCGATGGTGCCTGTGCGCTGCTGCACCTCGATGGTGCCTGTGCGCTGCTGCACCTCGATGGTGCCTGTGCGCTGCTGCACCTCGATGGTGCCTGTGCGCTGCTGCACCTCGATGGTGCCTGTGCGCTGCTGCACCTCGATGGTGCCTGAGCGCTGCTGCACCTCGATGGTGCCTGTGCGCTGCTGCACCTCGATGGTGCCTGTGCGCTGCTGCACCTCGATGGTGCCTGTGCGCTGCTGCACCTCGATGGTGCCTGTGCGCTGCTGCACCTCGATGGTGCCTGTGCGCTGCTGCACCTCGATGGTGCCTGAGCGCTGTCGCACCTCTGTGGTGCCTATGCGCTGTCGCACCTCTATGGTGCCTATGCGCTGTCGCACCTCTATGGTGCCTATGCGCTGTCGCACCTCTATGGTGCCTATGCGCTGTCGCACCTCTATGGTGCCTATGCGCTGTCGCACCTCTATGGTGCCTATGCGCTGTCGCACCTCTATGGTGCCTATGCGCTGTCGCACCTCTATGGTGCCTATGCGCTGTCGCACCTCTATGGTGCCTATGCGCTGTCGCACCTCTATGGTGCCTGCGCGGCTGTACCTCGATGGTGCCTGCGCGCTGCTGCACCTGCATGGTGCTTATGCGCTGTCGCACCTTGTCGCTGCCTGCGCGCTGCGGTGCGATATTGCAGATACGCTGCCATATATGTGTGGCGACTGGCGACCGGTGCTGCGGTGCTGGTTTGGAGGACAGTTGAGCGCTGCGGTGCCTCTGTCTTGTGCGATGAGGATGAATTAGTGCTGCGGTACTCTTTCGTCAGTTTTGGACATGCGCTGCGGTGCCTCTGTCTTGCAGACGCGACTCGTGCGCGTATTATCGAACATGTGCTGCGGTATCATGATCTCGATATTATGTAGAAATGTGCTGCGGTGCATTTATTATGTAGACACGTTCTAGTATGGGAATGTGTGGCACTGAATGAAATGGAGAGATGAATGTCAGAACGACATAACTCTGACTGACTGAAAGTGATTAGATATCTTAGCTGGCTTGTTTCAATGGAAGAGGGCCTCGAATGTGTGATGAATGATTGAATAGGCAAAAATGAGCTTTTGTTCCCTCGCTAACTCCTATTAATCTCATGATTTCAGGCGAGGATGATGTTGTCGTACAGCCAGGACCCGCGGACTAGCTACCTGCAAGCCGAGGCAGGGATCCAGCTCAAGATACCGTTCAAGCAGACGTACCCGAAGACAGCGCGTCAGGCCCCTTGAACGAGTCACCTGCGAGCCAGGACTAGGATCCAGGTCAAGATACTGCCCCAAGCAGACGTGCCCGTGGACGGCGCACAGTCAGGAGAGGCCGTATTAGGATATGATCGATATTACTAGGACATAATCGATATTTCGAATGATTGTACTGCTGTCATCCCTGACGTTTCACCCAACACCTATAAAAGCGGTTGTCAATCGGTCCGCGACCCACTCTTCGCCTGCCATCGCCGCCGAGCGGACGTCTCGCTGCCGCCCGCCGCTCTCGCCGCCCCCACCGCGCGCCCCGCCGCGCCCCTCTCTCCGACTCGTCGCGCCACTGCGTGACGTCACTGCGGTCGCCGCGTCTCCGCGCGCCGCTCACAGGTGTCGCTACTAGTAACTTCGGTTACTAGTAGGGACATCTTTTTTGGCCCCTTCCGGGTTAAAACCACGACTTAGTGGTCCTTGGTGGAAACCTAACGGTGTTAACTAAGCCAAGTGAAGTGGTGACCCGCCCACTTGCCAAGTCCCGTCTGGACACGGCAGTCAGAAGGAGTCGGGAGCAGGGTAGTTGGCCTTGGTAGATAGCCTAGTCAACCCCTGTCTCTGCCCCACAGCGATTCACCTGGCACGGTCGGGTGTCTCAACCCCGACGTGCCAGACTTTCGGTACACAGGAGGAGGGTGGCCCACCTTCGGTGGGTTCACCGGTACCCTAGGGCCCCTGCCACCCAATAAGATTGGTGGCAGGATTACAAGCTTAGGGCTCACCAGTTACTCACCTCCCAGTCTAACCCGGCTGGGAGGGTAGGATTCACACATCCCCGGGCCCATCCACCCGGGGTAAAAGGTTATCAGCCCCTTAGTAGGTTAGTCTTTTTCTCTTCTCCTTGTTCCGACTCTATCGACAACGATGCATCCCGTAGAGGTGTTGATAGAGCTCGTAAAGGACTTGATGTCGGACAATCCCAGTCCGCGTCATGAAAACCAGGCCCGATTTAAGATCATTCTTTCATCTCTTGCCAGATGTGAACCTTACAGTGCCCCTGCCCCCCCGCCCTATTCTGACTTTAGTCAGCTCCCCGAAAATGCGCAATATGCCATTAAAACAATTAAGGAGAGGTTCGCTCAGGACTTTCATCTCCGAGCTAGACTCGCCACTCTGTTTGGCACAGTGCTAGATACACTAGTACCAAACAGGGTTCCGGTCGTGGATGATCCGATACTGGAACCTGAACCTAGCATGGCCCCCGTGCCATGTGAGGAGAAGGACTCTCCCAGATCACCCACCCCACCCGTCAGGCCCACTTCCGGGCCTAGATCACCCACCCTTTCCCAGGGCGAGGTTAGTAAGTCAGACAAAATTCCCTCTGAGAGAGACCGTAGCCCTTTAAAGCCCCAGACTTCGGCTACTAAGCCTCCTCCTCGTAGGAAGTCCGATCGCCTCCAGTACAAAAAGTACAAGGAGCGCATAGCCGCTTTTCACGCGGACTCCAAGTCCAAATCCAAATCTTGGGTCGATGAGGAAGGTGACTCTCCCAACGATATGGACGTAGCCCTTAGTACCGACGACGAATGGGCAGCAGTAGCTGTCCACGTCGATCAGGTTTTAGATAATCCCCCAGTCGACCCAAATAACCCCGATTTATCAGAGGACTATGCCACCATGTCCTCTTCTTCTGACTCTGATGACAGAGAATTCACTGTCCACTCTGGTGGAAAGAGGAAGATGAGGAAAAGTCCCCCTCACGCTACCAAGGCCAAAAAGCCAGTAGCGAAGACCTCTCCCCAGCCAGTTCTGCCGCCGGCCTTGCCCGACAGGCAACCCTCCCCCGCCCCCGCCCCCGCTAGTCCTTCTCAGCGGTCAAACCGCTCGCCTAGCCCTATGGTAGTAGTAAATAATACTACCACTAGGAAGCCTCCTCCTCCACCACCCATTTATCTTCAAGATAAAGGGAAATGGAGCGACATTTCAAGCGCCTGTGTAGCGCGGAAAATCAATTTCACCAAGGCCACTGCATGCCAACAAGGCATCAGAATTCAGGTCCCCACTCCCAATGATTATCGAGCTTTGACTCGTTTTCTAAAAGACAGGAAAGTATCTTTCCATACTTACTCCCTTCCGGAGAAAAAGTATACTAGAGTCGTCATTAAGCGCGTTCCGAAGGAAATCCCGACGGAAGCAATCCGAGAGGATTTGTTAGCGCAAAAAGTCCCCGTTTCAGAGGTCCACCGATTGCATAAAGCAAGAGGCGGAGATCTCTACGACATGGTCCTAGTCGTGTGTTTCCCCTTCCAGGGCCACAATCCCATATTTAATGTCCGGACCGTATGTAACTTATCAGGCATTTCTATTGAAAAGCCATACCGTCCCCATCTCGTTGGTCAGTGTCACAACTGCCAACTCTACGGTCACTCTCAGACCAATTGTTTCGCTCCTCCCAGGTGCGTTAAGTGCTTGGGAGAGCACAATACCAAGGACTGTTCCCGTCCTAAAGACCGATCACAATGCACGGAGCCTCCCAGCTGCGTGCTTTGTGGACAAGTCGGGCACCCGGCTAATTACCGTGGTTGCCCAAGAGCCCCTAAGCTTGCGCCTAAAATGGCCAGGCGTAATGACGCGCGCCAAGCGCGTCAAGCCCCTACCACTCAACTCCCCCCCAGACTAGCCCCTCAGAGGCCTTCACCCTGGGGCAAGCTGAACCACCAAAGTGTGGCTCCTCAGTCTTGCTCCCAGCCGATTCCAGCGCTGATGGCTACTCCCATCGCAGCGCCAATTATTATCCCCGACTCAATGCCCCCCGCCGCCCCTATGGCCGCCCCTATGACCGCACAAAGCCAGAAGGTGGCTTCCACCACCCCTGCTGCTAAGTGCCAGCCCCCTGTCGCCCCCTCCGGGCAAAAGCCATATATATGCGTTGGTATAAATATAATTAGCGCGTACTCCATTTTTATGACCCCTCAAGCCCGTGCTCTGGATGCTAAAATCCGGAATGCGGGCTCTCTCCTTCCCGCTGAATGCGCCAACCTCTTTAAGAGGTATGAGTCCATCACTGAGGAGCTCGATAGCCTTATCTACAAGGACGGTCAGTGGGTTCGTAAATAGTACGAACCCGCCGTTCATACAAAATTAAGTTACATATTCGTTCCGTCCTCACCGCAGAGGCTCGTCGCGTAATCCTTTTCGATTCTATAAGCTAGCCCGCGTGCTGAGCCATAGTTAAATACCAGTCAGATATTATTGGAGTTTCTTGTCCGTTCTTCTCCACGTAGGCTTTTCCGAACGGATGGTAGAATCACTTTATCAGATCCGGCCTTTGCCATCCCCCAAGCGACGCCCTGAGCCGAGGTCCGACCCCAACTGGGGTAGCCCTTAGTGCTGTCGCTTTAGGTTTAGAAACTTTAAGCCTGGCCGGAGGCTACTTAGCTTAGTCTCCACAGGTTAGTCCGGTTAAGCAGAGGACGGCTACTTTGGCCGAACTGCGAGACGCCACGTATTAAAAAAAAAATAAAAAAAAAATAAAAAAAAAAAAAAAAAAAAGGTCCGCGACCCTTTTTCACCAATCAGCGCTAGCGCAGTAAGGTCGTTGGATTTCGTCTCGGATCACAGCTAAGTTATTACGTTCATTTGGTTTATTTTTCCTTTGATTATTGTGTCTTGTCGTAGTCAATTGTTTCCAATAAAATAGTGCGTAATTATTTCTGTAATTCGTGAGTTTGTAAATAAAATGTAAGGTAGGCTAGTCTACCAGTTGTCTGTTTTATTTAAAATCGATCCTGGTTCCTAAAAATATCGTATAAAAAAACTTTTTGCAAAAATATACTACCGACTTACAAATACAAAACTACAAAGTGAAAAATAACTTAATTTTTTTAAGTCGGTGTCTTTCGTAGGTACCATTTTTTTGCGTTATGGACACCGACTTCAAAAAATTAAGTTATTTTTCACTTTGTAGTTTTGTATTTGTAAGTCGGTAGTATTTTTTTGCAAAAAGTTTTTTTATTTTTCACTTTTTAGTTGTACGTACCTAATAGGCAAGTTAGTAAGGGAACTATTTCGCCAGAATAGATTTCATGAAACTAGAACATAACCGGTGAAATGAGAGATCTGCTTACCCCTTAAGAGCGAACTGGCGTGATGTTATGTTATGAAATGTTATAAACAACAAACAGACATGCGATTACAGCAATCCCGAGAGATTTGCCGTTATTTATTGAAGAGTTCTGTTGTATATCTCCGAAGTTCTTCATCAGATCTTCACCAAATTAAAATGGGACCAATTTCGGAACATACTTTTTCAAACAAAAAAATATTTTTTTAAATCGGTTCACAATCGACGGAGTAATCGGGGAACATAAACAAAAAAAAAAAACGAACATGAAGTCGAACATAGTACCTCCTCCTTTTTGGGAAGTCGGTTAAAAACACCCTATAAATTAGGCGATGGGAGTTTGTATGGGATATAAAAAAAACACTTGGACTATCACCAAATCTACATAAATGGCATGCAAGTGCCTTATGATAACACAGCCAAATACCTGCGCATAACTCTCGACGCCAAGTTGCGTTGGAAAGCTCACGTCAAAAAGAAAAGACAGGAACTCGACATTCGTTATAAAAGTATATATTGGTTACTCGGAATGAAATCCTGTCTATCAATACATAATATACAAGCATATAGGTACTGATGCCAATTTGGACGTACGGTATCCAACTTTGGGGTTGTACTTTGTACTAAACAAAGCAACGTCAAATTAATCCAACAATTCCAAAATAAAGTGCTCAGGGATGCTGTAAATGCACCCTGGTACATAAGAAATGACGATCTTCACCGTGACCTTAAAACGGAAGTCGTCACCACCATCATGCAAAAATTTGATGAAGCCCACGAACACAGACTTCATCGACACGTGAATGTTGAGGCTATCCAGCTGCTAGACAATACAGACTTAGTGCGTAGGCTAAAAAGAACTAAACCTTTTGAATTAGTGTAGTGTACAAAGTGAATGAATAATAATGATAACGCTGTGCTACACAACATATAACACATGAACATAGTGTTTTTTTAATTTAAATCAGACTCTAAGAAAATGCTACGGACTTGTGTAAAAAAACTTTTTGCAAAAAAATACTACCGACTTCCAAATACAAAACTACAAAGTGAAAAATAACTTAATTTTTTGAAGTCGGTGTCTTTCGTAGGTACCTACCATTTTTTTGCGTTATGGACACCGACTTCAAAAAATTAAGTTATTTTTCACTTTTTAATTGTACGTACCTAATAGGCAAGTTAGTAAGGGAACTATTTCGCCAGAATAGATTTCATGAAACTTGAACATAACCGGTGAAATGAGAGGTCTGCTTGGGGTAAGCAGACCTCTCATTTCACCGGTTATGTTCTAAGATATGTCTTAAGAGCGAACTGGCGTGATGTTATGTTACGAAATGTTATAAACAACAAACAGACATGCGATTGCAGCAATCCCGAGAGATTTGCCGTTATATATTGAAGAGTTCTGTTGTATATCTCCGAAGTTCTTCATCAGATCTTCACCAAATTAAAATGGGACCAATTTCAGAACATACTTTTTCAAACAAAAAAAGAATTTTCAAAATCGGTCAAAAACAAACTTGAAGTCGAACATAGAACCTCCTCCTTTTTGGGAAGTCGGTTAAAAAGTGCAAATGAACACTATTCTTAGTTTTAAATTAATCTATAACGTAGGTAACATATTAAGTTAGGGTTAAATTGCTTATTAGTCTTATAGGCTAGATCGTAATTAATTATTAAGAATTTTGTTCTTACTAATAAAGTACAAAGAATATCAGCAAAAGGAGATGCCAAGAAGAATACAGCTTGGGTGGGCCGCCTTTAGCAAATTAGATTTTTGAAGCCAGACAAAATTTCAAAATGTCTTAAGACCCGCCTGTATAATAATCAATAATTTTTGCCTGTGCTACGGTGCTGAGACATGGAGGCTCACGCAGGAGGCTGTTTATAGGCTGAGAGTTGTTCAGAGAGCCATAGAGTCTTCTATGCTAGGCTTGGTATTTTTCTTGTGTGTGGCGTCTCGCAGTTAAACTTCAGGTTGGCTACTTAACTGGGTCTTAATTAAGCCTTCAGCCAGAGCAACAAAAATTTAGAAACTAAGCGAAGCGACCGCGCTGAGGGCTCCCCTGTGGGGTCCGTCCCCAGAGGCTCTAGACAAGTTCAATGGCATTTGATGTCAGCGAAGGCGATATTCGAAATGAGATTGATTACGTGATGATATCGCTTGTCAATCCCATACAATTTTGCCTTTTTGACAATCACTATCGCCACGCTTTCGATGATGGAATGTCACGTATCTATGGCCTCTGGGTTCAGGGCGTCGGCGTCGCTGGGGGGACAGCAAGCGACGGTCTGGCTCTGTTTTAAAATTATTTGAGGCTAATTTCAGCTGCGGCTTGGTATAAGGCTTCCGAGTTCCAAACGTCGTGACCCGAAGACGAACGAATGTCTTCGATATCGGAAAACGTGTTATGGAACTCAAATGGAGTTGGGTAGGTCACATATTACAAGGCGTTGTGATGACAGGTGGCGTAAGCCAGTGACCAAGTGGCGGCCAAGCACACGCAGAAGGAATGTTGGTATTCCGGCAGCGAGATGGGCTGACGACATTTTTGCCATTTCAATGGCACAGAAATCTAGAGATTAGCACAAGAAAAGAGAGTGCGATAAAAAGGCCCATTCCCTCTCTCACAGAGTGGAGGCCTGAGTCCCAGCAGTGGGAATGTTATAAGACTGATTATGCTTATGATTTCGTTTACTAGGCCAAGCTTCGCTAGCCGCGGTCATTCGGTGGTTGGGTTAGGTAGGTATTGTGAGGACTCCTCACCTATTTAGAGGCAACCTTCTTGTCTATTATAAGACTGGCAACAGATAAGTATTTAGTTTTGGAAGGTGATTGAAATCTGAACGCAAGGAAATAATTGATGATGTATTTGTTTAGCTTTGATTGTCACTTCGGTACTTCGGTACAAGCCGCCTTAGGGCAGGCAAGAAGTTCATCATCATCATTTCAACCGAAAGACGTCCACTGCTGGACATAGGCCTCCCCCAGGCGTCGCCACATTGACCGATCCCGTGCGTCTCGCATCCATCGCCTTCCCGCAACCTTAACCAGGTCATCAGTCCACCTAGTGGGAGGCCTTCCAACGTATCGTCTTCCGGTTCGCGGTCGCCATTCCAGAACTTTTCGACCCCATCGGCCATCCGTTCTGCGAGCAATTTGTCCTGCCCACTGCCACTTAAGTTTGGCAATTCTTCTTTTTGGTTCTCCTGCGGATATTATCATTTCTAACGTGATCTGGCAAGGAAATGCCGAGCATAGCCCTCTCCATTGCCCTTTGGGTGACTTTGAGCTTTCTGATAAGGCCCATTGTTAGCGACCACGTCTCGGTCCCATAGGTGATCACTGGCAACACACACTGGTCATAGACTTTTGTCTTGAGACACTGCGGTAAATTGGTCGAGAAGATACCACGCAACTTCCCGAACGCCGCCCAGCCGAGTCGGATTCGATGGTTGACCTCTTTCTCGAAATTGGACCTACCCAACTGGACCGTTTGTCCCAGGTAGACATAATCGTCTACAACTTCGAGAGTAGAGTCTCCGACCTTGATAGGATTGGATGTTACATGGGCATTCACCATGATCTTGGTTTTGTCCATGTTCATTTTAAGACCCACTCTTTCGGAAGCTCTACTGAGGTCATCGAGCATTTTACTGAGGCTCTCCATGGTCTCAGCCATGACCACTATGTCGTCGGCAAACCGAAGGTGAGTAATGTACTCGCCATTAACGTTGATGCCCAGCCCCCTCCAGTCCAGAACCTTGAAGACATCCTCCAGCGCAGCAGTGAACAGTTTCGCAGAAATGACGTCTCCCTGTCTCACGCCGCGCTGGAGAAGGATTGGTTTCGAGGTCTGATCCTGAAGACGGACTGACATGGTGGCGTTTTTGTACAAACACTTCAACACCTCAATGTAGCGGTAGTCGATCTGGCACCGTTGGAGAGACTGCAGTACAGCCCAAGGCAAGAAGTTATTGAGAAAATATAGCATATTTAGAAAAGTAAATTTAGCTTATTATTTAGAGTTCTCTGAGCTACCCTCTCACAGTACCTACCCTGACCTAAGACCACGGCCACGAAACTATCTATTTGCTTCCTTGCGAATGACTGCTTGACAAAAGCACTGCCTAGGATACCTTTAAATGGTTTAATTAAAATAAATGATCTGAGTTTGAGGTTGATCATGGACAGCTACAGCTAGTAGGTAGGAGCTAGACAATTTAGAACTCACTTAGAAAACATGCTTTTACCAATAGTTATGCCATTAATAAGTACCTAATAGATGTCATTAGGTACTAATGTAATTAACATTCGTGCCTCGCGATGTGCGCTGAGCACAAATATTGGCTTTCGTAGCCATGCCAGAATTTATTGTCACACTCACGGGCCATCAATTTCTATGAGTAAACGGAGACACTAAAACGCATGGTTTTTTTAAGGAAAGTTTTGACAATGCCGTGTCACCTAACAATGCCCGACAAGCCGTCTCGGTGCTCTGTGATTCACCATCAACTCAAACTGGGTTTCATTACCCAGATTTTTTTGTAGTTTGTATCCTTCTTCGCCGCATTTAGGGAGTTTGCAGATCACAGACAGCGAACTCATTGGCTATCTAGCACCGGTCTACAACACTCCAAGAAATTCCTAGGCTCTACGTTCGAAGCCCGGGAATGCATTTGGAAAATGAGCAGGGGGCAAATCCGCTACCTGCTTGGGGCCTTTACTGGGCACTTTGGAACCAACAACATGCTCATGAAGACCGCGACACCCATGTGCAGGTTATGTGGGGAACATACGGAACGCATGGAGCACCTTCTTTGCACATGCGATGAATTGCGATGCACTGGCTGGTAAGCGAATGAGTCTCTTAGGGGCTGGATATCCAAGACCAGAAGACTATAGGCTCATATCTCCCAGTCTCGTTGTAAAATTCATGAAAAGAGTTTTCAACGAGATTGGGGAGGAGTAAGGCCCAAAGGGTCGAAGTGTCCGAGTTGTTTCTCGGCCCCTCCACAAGATAAGATAAGATCCTTCTTTACGTGTAATTAGAGTTTAACATAGTGATAGACGTAAATAACTAGGAAACAAAGTTTACGCACCTCGTAAACGACCTTTTTCATTTTTTCCCGCCATTCGTGATCCACCCTTGCCGCTGTCTTATACCCCCTGGATAAATGAAGTATCAATTCTTGCCCTTGGGTCAGTATAGCATGCAACTCGTTGATGTAATTCGTATAATCTGTTGGTAAAAACATTTTACGTAGGCATTAGCCACATTCGGAAGATCATTGCCCATTGCCGGTTCGTAGGCGTCATTAAAATTCCATCAAAAACTAATTCGTAGTGCCAATAACCGCGTGAAGATTTCTCTCTCTCGTTTTAATTACAGTGAAAAAATAGAGACGGCAGATAAAATTTGCCACAAGCTCCAGCGTGGTGAAAATAGTGCGCGAGATTTTGTTTCGTTTCACGCACAAAATAAAACTGCGTGGTGACTGCATTGTTGGCTGAGTTGCCAGATAAATAAAATCCCAACAAGCGTCTATTAGGGATGTTTTGGGCGAGTTTCGTGGATTCAATCGATTTGAGTATCGATATTTCAGTTCTTTTACATGCTACAGTGGACTTACTAATTTGTTTAAATAAAATTACACCAGTAATTTAAAAGAATTGATAAAAAATATAAACAAGGAGACTTTATAATGTTATACCTTCGATAATCTTAAGCTTTTCTAATTTACTTCTTCTTCTTTCTGTACACATGACATACATTAAAGCTGCTAAGTTTTTACATTGCAACTGTGTTTGTAAGGCATGTATTTTTTCTTGCCTTTCTCTGTGTGCTTCTCGAAGCATAAAGGTTGCACGGGTTTGCTCATTCCTATATATTATAGAAACAAACTCAATTAAAACAGTTCTATGAAAACAACAAACACCCACACTGAAAACAAAATTACGGATTTTTATATACTCACAATAAAACGAATTCGAATCTATCCTTAATGAGATCCTTTTCTCTTTGTAATATTCTCTCATATTCTTTACGTAGTTCAATTTCTTTTTTCCTTAAAATCTCCTCAACATGTGAAGGAGCTATTCTCACTTCCTATGTACGTTAACAGATAGGTCAATTAGTAGGTACACCGTACAAGTAAATACAGTTCAAGTAAGTACAACTATAGGTAATTACCTCGTCATTCTTTTTACAAATGCAATTAATTCTTATTTCTCTTTGAAATTGTTCTGAAACTACTTTTGTGGCCATCATGTGAACAGAAGTGTCTGTGGTTGGAGTACATTGTTCTTCTCTGATGATAGCTAAGGCCTCAGCCTTTGCCTCACTTGATAGTCTTGAAACATCTTTCTGACTGGTCTGAGAACTCTGAGACATCTGCAAAATGAGTTAAGAATCTAATAAAAGCAATTAAAATGTAGCGCTGCTGAGGAAAACGCATGGTAGCTTTGTTATTTTATAATGTTGAAAAACAACGAGCGGACCAATGCGCAGATTTTGTTGTGTTGAGATAAGAATTAAGTGAACAGTGGGTTTACTATATCGTATCATAATTATATTATGCATACCATTGATGTCTTTTTTTTTTCCTTGAATTTTGTACAGTATCCTATAGAATTCCTACCACCGAATCTCGATAGTAACGGTTGTTTATTAAGTTACTTGCAATTTAACCTAATGCCTTTAAAGACTATCGTATTGTTGCCCATATTGTAGCACGGAAGCAAAAAAAAGGACTTTTCTAGCAAAATGGATGTCGGTCGGACTTCCAATGAATGTCCATTATTCTTCCTACCCATTGTACGGTTTAGAAGAAGACAGAACGAAGTTATTTCATTCGCACACGCACATCAAGCCTACTTGCTGTTACTATTATTATACCACAGGCTTCACCGCTCGAGAACTCGGGGTAGTGTGGAAACTGGGAAGAAAGGCCAGTCGTGTTTCGAACACCGATTTAAACGGACATAAATCTCACAAACTCTCCGCGAGTGCGACTATTGACTAGTAACTATTTTAAAACTATTTGTAAATGATAAGTGAAAACCTAAGGCAAACATTCTAATCGATTACTATTTTGCCGGTGTACCTAATCAAACGTCTTGTCTCTTCACAATGACAAGTAGTGAAAAAAAAAAATTATGGCAACACACAGTTCTGCTGTCGTGAAGTTCGTAACATGTGATGTTTCGTGAAGTGTTAATTTTTTTACGAAAAACCTTTTTTAAATAACCGTAGTGCATCTAAAAAGTGTTAAAAACATACGTTTGTGCTTTACGTGCTGTGTTTATTGTGTTAAAAGTGTTTGGATATCGCAACGAAAATTACATGGATAAAGCCGTCACCTGAGGTTGTTAAGGTTAGTACTTTTTTCATCTGTTGTTTGTCTTAAAATAGATTTCTGTGCGGGTCGCAATGATATTTCAGTTTTGTTTGTGTAACGCCTTCATGTGACTTTTCAGTTCTTTCATAAGACCTTGAACTAGAAATCTATCCGAGTGCCGTGATCAAGGTTAGGTTCGCGCGGGCGATTCATCTCGCATAATCATTGTTTATTTCCCTTGTTTTGGTGTAAAACTCGTTACATTTCCTCAAAAAGCCATATAAATGCATATTAATGGTGTTTTATACGTTAAAATGTGATTACAAATGCAAAAATCTGGTTCCGTGAACCTAACCTAAAAATTCGATTGTATTTAGTGCAGTTTTTTTTGCAAGTACAGCGATACGATGTATTAACCGTTATCTGGTCGGTGCGCGTGTTGTTCCGGGTATCGGAAGTAAGTGAAGCTGTTGGGTACATTTAGAGCAGAAATTGATGCGGTCACGTGAAATTATTTCGTTTTCACACATGGTTTGACAGTTAGTCGAGATTATTTTGGTCCTTATCGGTGACGGCAGTAGGTACGGAGAGTTTTGGCGTCAGATTTAAGATAAATCTTCCAAATCTGTGTCTGCAAAGAATATCATTTCACTGATGTGTGTTTGAATATGTAAATATTTATGTGAATGTGCTAGAATATCATGTTGTTGTTTTGTGGCAGAGCTTTAAGGTAAACGTCGATTGAAATAGATAACATTGAAATGCCATGTTGTTAAAAATAGTCACATTTGACCTTAGGGTCTGGCGATCTTGTCTAGTTTCCAATACATTTCATGAATAATTCATTTATCTAGTTGTAAATGTTGTAAAATATGTAAGCTTATTTCCTGATCTGTATAGAAATCAGATGTTTATGTATCATAATAAACTCATAACCTCAAAAACCAAAAAAAAACTTCAACAACAAATATCATGGACAGTCCTTCTAACTTAACAAGGAAGTAACCTAACCCAAAAAAGTAACTTCAGTTCAAGTAATGTAAAAGAAAAGAACTTGAAACATTTATTTTCCTTCCTCAAATAATCCTTATCAATGTTTTAACAATTTTATGTTGGTTAGGTTAGGTAGCACATGTTAATGACATTAAAAATGTTCTTTAAACACACTATACTCCATTTGAAATAACATTAGAAATTTTCACAACCCCTTTTTACAGTTGGTTCAACAGATTTTAAGTTCTATCCCATAAATATAAGGATGGCATAAAAACCATAAACCTGTTACCAGAACTAACTGTTTAATACAGCTGCCATTTGTCATATTACCAAGGCAATAGAAGTCAAAATCGTTTGAACAGGCTGTAAAATGGGGATTATTTAAATGTCTAATGTTATCTCAAATAGAGTATAAGTAAATAAAGGCTCGCAATCTATTACATGGGACTTAAAAAGTACTGGAAAACTGGTCTACTATGTGCTGTTTTACCTAAACCTTCGTGGAATACAGACATGGTGTTATGTAATTATGTACTTAAACTTTGTAAACAAAACAGTTAAATAATCCACATTCTTATACATAAATATCGGCTTGGGTCTAGTATCGTTTGGCAGGAGGAGAGGGTTAAAAGTGGTTAAAGCTGGTAGGGGATGGCTCCCTGATTAAAACACTATCACTCTTATTACAAGGTATTGCATATTTTTCGAGAAAATAACAAAAAATGTTTCTAACCACAATCAGATAAACAGTGAAAAGAATGTCAAAATGGGCGATTGACAACCAAAACAGTACCGGTATATTGTCTGTTGCGCAATATTTCGTGCAAAAATATCAACTGCTGTTAGTTAGTCTTGCTAAACCTCAAAAAAGGCTGGACCGATTTGAATAATTCTTTTTTTGTTAAGTTTGCTAGAATACAGGGAAGTTTTAAAATAAAAACAGGTAGGTAGGGTAGTCCAGGTAGGTAGCCAGTTGACGGGCGCAAAGCCATGGGGGACAGCTAATTTGGTCAACATGACCATCTTTATATTTTGCTATAATAGAGTATAGGATTTTTAACCATCCCTTTCCTTCGCCCTTTCTTGGGGTGATAGTATGGGTGGATGTTGGTTTGTTACTCAATCACGCCAAAATGGCTAAACGGATCTGGATGAAATTTGACACACAGATAGATTATAGTCCGGCAAGCAATAGCACATAAGCTTTTCATCCCAGTATAATGATCCTTTTGCAAAAGAAAACATAAAAAAAACGCGGGCAAAGCTGCTGGCAGAAGCTAGTTAATTGATCGAAATCTAAATAAACTAAGTACTAACTTCAACAAACTCTTCAAATCACAAACAAACGGTTAATTGTTAACAAGTTCATCAACCTTACCGCATGAGAAAAGTTTTTCATAACACGTCTAGCAGTTTCCGATATGATCTAAACCTTGCACAAAAACAAAGGAACGCACATTTCTACAAACAGTTAATGTATTCTAATGATTCATCAGAAGGACAAGACTTGAGATATTTTAATTTTGAATGTAAATAAAGCATTATTTGCATGTTAGGTATTTACATTTTCCTTTAGTTTTGCTTACCTTTATGTTTCCTCATACCTAGCCTAATTATTTTGTGTTATTGACATTTTATTTTAATTACTGTGCCTACTCTCATTAGTTAATTTTGTGCATATTTTTAGTTATGCCTATCTGTTTTCCTTCTTAACATTTTATTATACTCCATTTGAAATAACATAAAAAGAAATTACAACCTCTTTTTACAGTCCACTCAACCGATTTTGAGTTCTGTCCCGTAAATATAAGGATGGCATAAAAAGCATAAACATGTGTCAAAATCGGTTGAACGGGCTGTAAAATAGGATTATTTAAATGTCTAATGTTATCTCAAACGGAGTATAGTAGGTAATTAGGTAGGTGTTTACTTTAATCATACGAATATTATAAACTTGAAAGTCTGCATGTACATGTTTGTTAATCAATCATGGCTGTACATATTTGGATGAGCTGATAAGATTTTGAACATGGGCAGACAATGGCCTATATCAAGGCAGAATATAATAATCCCGTAGTATGTTTCCTCGGAATGATCAACGTCTTTCTCATAGGGGACCCACTGGCAAAAGCTGGTTGGTAATATTGCATAGCCATCAATATAACAGCCTATTAAAGACCACACTTACGTGTCGTGGCATAGCGCCTTCTGACACATTTGATTGGCTGCAAAACTCATTGTATTATGACGTAGGCTGGAGCCGCTGGATTGGTGGATCCTGCGCCACGTACGTGTGGTTCTGTCTTTAATAACTTTAGAAATACTATGCTAACATTATCAATTTGAAATAAACAAAAAGATAACTTGAATATCTAAAATAATGTAATTATTGTAACCTATTTAAAACCTAATTAAATATGCGATTTTTATTATAGGTTGCATTTACCTTTTCCACTTGATGCAACTAAAAAGAAAACACAATGACAAGTTTGAAAACATGCTAAAAAACGTTTGAAGGCCTACCTCAATAGTGATTCGACATTTGTTATTGATCTCAATAAGTTTTTATGTACAACAGTTGATATTTTGTGTACCTAATTACTTAATTAATCTACAAATCTTGGTATGATAAGTCCTTGAATGGGTTCCGGGCCTAACCTTTTCTAGAGTAATTTTAAATTGTTATTTTACTAGCCAGGGCCATGTGAATTTTGAAAACCATTCCACAAGAACATACTACAGGTATAAAATAAGTCGTATCCTATCCTGTCCTAGTTTGTCCTATGTCATAATCCATGTGCCAAGTTTTGTGCAAATCTGTTCATCCAGTAAGGGCTTTCCACTGCTTTAGTGCTGTAAAACGGTAACTTTCTAAGGCATACTCCCTAGTAACAGCTAGGCTAAAAGTTTGAAAAAAATAAAATATTCTTGATTCATGTACATTATTTGTGAAACATGGTTTTTTCGTGTAACTAATAGTTTTGCTTTAAAAAAATAAGTAACAATACAATATTTTTCTGCTACTTTTGGATACTCCTCCGAAACTTACTTGGATGTAAAAAAATTTTTACACAAAAAAATTTATGGCTAAATATTTTGCAAACAAAACTGTCCAAAAGGAACTGGGCAAGGAAAGGAAACTGTCCAAAACTGTATAAGACTGTTAAAGATTGAATTATTCAAGTGGTTAAGTGAATGTAGTTTTTATAATATAAAAGAATTTATGGCTTTGAAACCCTCTGAGACTCAATAGCTCATGATTTAATTGTTCTTGTTTGATTATTAAAATTGATTTATATTATTAATTATTTTAATTTTTAATTTTGTTCTATATTTTTTTGCTTGTAACTAGTTTGTGTGTTACCCAAAAATTGCATGCTATTTCATAATTTAGATGAACATGTTTGTACCTTTTCCATTATATTTAACACCATTTTATACCATGTTTTATGCAATTAAATGATTTGAATTTGAAAGAAGGTTCAATATTGATATTCTGCCTCCACCACGCACAAACAAAACTATCCAAAAAGAGGTTCAATACTGATATTCTGCCTCTATGCAGGCATGGCCAGTATTGCGTAAACATTAAGGCATATATTCACCTTAACCCCTCATATGCTGGAGCGCAAATCTACTCGAGACACAATGGCTTTTTTTTATTGTTTCGGTTAATTACGGCATACAAGGGGTTAAGGGATGATTGAGTAACATAAATAAACCAAAGTTTCTCATTTGATATTATGTAGGCTAAGTGGGATTTATCTGTTGAACTGATTCATCTTCTCCTTCATCATATTGATTTCAAATTTCTTTTAAACAGAAATTCCAAGAAATCAGGTCATGTTATGTCAAAAAATATCATTATCAGTTGTTTTTGTTTTGGTTAAACTTCGTTATCAGATGATTTTCTGCTCACAACATCTAAGCTAATATTTTATTGAAGTGAGACTGTGTATCGTTAGTGTTGATTTAAGAGACAAAAACCATTTTGGAGTAATATTATGTGAATGTCCAGAAAGAGGAGTCTGTAAGGCTTCTGGTATTGCATGGTTTCTGTCTACCCCAGTGGAAAAAGGTGTTAATAATGAATGTGTTTATGCAGTGTTCAAATTGTCAATATCAGAATTAAGTCAATATTCTCTTTTTGTTCTTAGAAGTAGTTAGTAACAATAGTTATTTAATATGCCTATTAGTTTACAATTGTCATTAGTTAATGATCTTGGAGTGCACTTTCAAGTTTCAAGGGTACTTTATATTTTGCAATATTCCTCATTAAAGTTAATTATTATGATTTGAAATTGTTTACCATACCTTGTATTAAATTAACAGCATAATATGTAAGACTAAAATAGTAATTTAATTTCTTTTTAAATATTTTTGAATGTTTTACAATTTTTTTTTGTGGATGTTTGATTATTTTGTTGATTTTTAATGACAGTTTGTCTTTTTGACAATTTCGCCAGCTGGGTAGTGTCAAATGTTAATTGTTTGCAGCCAGATATTGCTCATCAATATTTCGAAATGAAGTAGGTCTGTTGCACAACCTGACTTAATGTAATGAATCATTGTGTTAGAGTCTCCAACACAGAATGAAATATAAGTCATTGATCCGACACTTACGTAACTTGAAAGCATGTTTATTTTTTATTGAGATGTTTTGATGATTTTGGTCTCAAATGAAAGGCATGGGAACGTAGAACCATTTTATCCGTTTAAATCATGTAAATCGGTCCACGCGTTTATGAGATATTAACTCATTACTTAATGCCAAGTGAAAGGGTCACGGGACGCCCCTTACCGCGATACGTTGTTTTGATCGTGTTAGCGACACTGCCTTTACACTTTTTTTCGTATCGTTTTCAAATATTGTAATACATTGGTAGACAGGTGTTCACGACTTTTATATTTTTGGTAACTGGCGGTGACTTTAATGTAAACTTTTGGGTAAAACATGTTATCCTGTGCTTCTCCAATTCTTTTGAATAAAATTAGACAGTTTTAGAAATGGTTATTTCTCTATAAGGGCCAGTAAACACTAGCGTCATAAGCAGATAGATGTACACAAACTTCCGCAAGCATAGGCGACATGAAGCTTCTATTTTTTTTCTAAAATAGCTCCGTATTCAGAAAAAAATCTATGAGAAAACATTGTCGAACTGTCGTGTTTATAATAAAACTTCCCATCCCAGTATGGGAAGTTTTATTATAAAAACGACAGTTTCGAAATTTCTCCTGTATCGTGAGTGCGTTTACAAACATATAAATTGACATACACAAACAGCAAGATCCGGAACTACATACTATCTGTAGGTCATGCAAATATTAATTGTTTCGTGCGGGAATCGAACTCGCGACACGCAGCAGCAGCCAACCGCTCAACTACTACGCTAACCGTGTCGTCGTTTTGTATGTATATTGAACAGCGGCAATTCGAATCAAAATCTTGACTGCGGGCGAATTGTCGCTACGGTAGACCACAAAAGTTGAAAAAAATCTTAAACGAAACCACACCGACAGTGCGCGACAAAACGCACCAAGCGTGTTTCGGTCTGACGTAACGCTGGTGCTGTTTAGTGATTGTGATGTGACGCCAGTGCGTTTGGTCATGGCTGTATACCAGCGCATTTACACGTTTGGTGTGTTTTCTTTAATGAGTGCTAGAAACACATATCCTGTGTTTTTACACACGGAACGCGAGTGCGCATCGGTAAAGACGCGTATAGGTAGTAATGTACTGAATCAATCAAATTGATGAATTGAAAATGCTTAGCAGCTATTTTCCATTTGAGATAACATTAGACATTTAAATAATACCATTTTACAGCCCGTTCAACCGATTTTGACTTCTATTGCGTTGGTGATATGACAAATGGCAGCTGTATTTAACAGTTAGTTTTGGTAACAGGTTTATGCTTTTTATTCTATCCTTATATTTACGGGATAGAACTCAAAATCGGTTGCACGGAATGTAAAAAAGGGTTGTAAAAATGGAGTATAGTTGATTATGATTTATAATGGATTTTAGGATGATAAAATACGTAATTCGAAGCAATAATTTTGTCAAATCTACCTAATTAAAACAATAAAATAATATCAACAAATATGATGTGTAAGTTGCCCAGTGGCTAAAACCCCGCCTCTCGTGAATGAGGTCGTGCGTTGAAATCCGGGCAAGTACTTACCAATGTGACTTTTCAATCCATATGTGATTTCTAAGTTTATCTTGGACATCACTGACAACGGTGAAGAAAGGAAAACATCGTGAGGAAACCTGGAGTTTTAGTTGGCTTATAAGTTTGTGCTCCATTGGTGTAAGTTTTGCAAGGCGAGGATAAACAAATTAATAAGTTCTATGTTCATATTTTTTTGCGTTATACAAAAATGTTACTGCACACACAAACTGTGGTAAACACTTTTGTGAATCACACTATCAAAATCACTTACATACGAGGTATGCGAAAACTATAAAACATTTGAAAAAGACCACACGTGAGATACTATTGGGGATTGTTTTTTTATAAATACTATCTTACTCTATTATGAAAGGTCTTAGAAATTCGCAGTATTGTTTTATTGGAGTGCCTTTGCTTTTGCCAAGTATTCACAAACAATTGTAAATTCTATTGTTTAGTATATCTAAGGATATATAAAGAGCTTTGAAGTTTATGCCCTAATGATTGTGGTCTATTGTTTCTTTTTAACTTTTACCTGCTACATGCATTAAAGGGTTTTTAAAACGTATTGTTATATACCGAACTGATAATCCCCACCGGTTGTTTTAAGAAAACTTCGTTGGACACAAATCGTATTCGAGTCAGTTCGGTTTCTGATTTCGTGCTGAACAGACGTTCTCTTCGGGGTCTGTTTAGCAGGTTATCTTACGAAGTTACCCTGAAGTTACTTATGTGCTTTAAGTGTAGTGAGTGATACTTAGTGAAGTGATATTCATGTACCTAGGTACATTGTAAGTAATTAATTTTCATTTTATATCCTTAATGGCAAAATCCTTAATACAAAAATGTGTACACTTTTTTTGTATCCGTAGTAACATTTTGTGAAACATATGTACCTAATTAAAAATTATAAACATAGAACAGTAACATGACGAGTTAAATTGAGATAATTATATTTACAATTGCCCTATCATAATCGAAATTAAAACACTTAAATTCGGGTTACGGTGTATGTGAGAATTAATAAAAAAGCTAGGAAACATTTCGAATTGCCAAACCCTCTTGACCATGGCCGTGTGTTTTCCGTGTAAAACTTGGTGGAACAATAATGGGTTTGTTTTCTTTTAAATACGTACTATCTAACTCTTTTATGTAGGGTTTAGGAATTCGCATTATTGTTTTATTGCAGTACTTTTGCTTTTTACCTGGCAAAAATAATTGTAAATGCTATTGTGTTTGAGGAGCTCGTGGCTAAATAATAACAGCCGCACGGGTCGATCTTCAAGGTTAAGCAACGCTTGACGAGGTCGGGCCGTGGATGGGTGACCATTTCAACAAACCGAGTTTCCTCCGTGCCTCGGAAAGCACGTTAAGCCGTTGGTCCCGGCTGTCATTTGAAGATCTTTGACAGTCGTTACGAGTAGTCAGAAGCTTGAGATCTGACACCAGTCTAGCCAAGGGGTACCGCTGTTACCCAGTTACTGGGTTGTGGAGGTCAGATAGGCAGTCGCTCCATGTAAAACACTGGTACTCAGCTGAATCCGGTTAGAATGGAAGCCGACCCCAATATAGTTGGTAAAAGGCTAGGCAGATGATGATGAAATGCTATTGTGTTTCTAGGAAGAGCTTTGCAGATAATTTAATCGCTCTATTGTTTCTTTTTAACTTTTAAAAGTAAAAGGGTTTTAAAACTTATTGTTACCTACCGAACTGATAATCCCTACCCCTATCGGTTGTTTTAAGAAAACCTCGGCGGACGAAATCGTATTCGAGTCAGTTCGGTTTCTGATTTCTTGCTGCTGAGCAGACGTTCTTGCCGCTGTCTGTTTAGCAGTTTCTCTTAAGAAGTTACCGAAGTTAATTATGTAATTAAAGTGTAGTGATACTTAGTGAAGTGTTATTTGTGTACCTAGGTACATTGTAAGTAATCATCATTTATTACCTTTATTAGTTAATTGACAATACTAAAAGTACGATTTAATGTTCGTATGAAACTGCGATACGTTTAGTTAATGTAAATCCAACAATGTTTTTTTTTTACTTTATTAGTATTATTTATTTCAATACAAAATGATTGATGATCCATGGAAGACTGCGATACTATTATATACTCATTCTTGTAAATATACTAAATAGTATACACAGTATGTGTGTATGCGAAGTAATATTTGCGAAACGCAATACCTAATTAAAAGTTTTAATATGAGGAGTTAAATTGAGATAATTCTAGTTTTCACCGCGGCTTCGCTCCTGTGACCTCACAGAACCCGTTTTCGGAATAAAAAAATATAATTTTCAAAATTGGTTTAGTAGTTTTTGAGTTCATCCATTACTAACAAACAATCAAATCTTTCCTCCCTCTAATATTGGTGTAGATGTCATTATCAAAATCGAAATTGTTTTTACTTTCACCTTCAGATTATGGTGTATGGGAGAATTAATAAAAAAAAAATGAAACATTTTCAAATTGCCGAACCCGTATGACCATTAATTCTACGAGCATAACTTAGTGGAACAATAATGGATTGTTTTCTTTAAAATATTATCTAAGTCTATTATGTATGGCTTAGAAATTCGCAGTATTGTTTTATTGCAGTGCTTTTTCCACGTATTCACAAATAATTGTAAATTCTATTGTGTATCTAAATAGAGCTTTGAAGTTTATGACCTAATCTCCTTGCTCTATTGTTTCTTTTAAACTTTTACCTGCTACTTGCCTATAAGGGTTTTTAAAACTTATTGTTACCTACCCAACTGATAATCCCCACCCCTATCCGTACTGGGCGTTTTAACAAAACATCGGTAAACAAAAATTATATTCGAGTCAGTTCGGGTTCTGATTTCGTGCTGAGCAGACGTTTCTTTCCGCGGTCTGTTAAGAAGTTCGGCTTATTAAGTTACCTGTGTGCTTGAAGTGTAGTGAAAGTTTGTGAAGTTTTCTTTATGTACCTAGGTACATTGTAAGTATCTAATTCTCATTTATATCCATTAGTAATTAGTACTAAATCTGTGATTTGATGATTCACACTAAACTTCGATGCGTTTATATCCGAGTCAGTCTTCTCATTCAATACCTATTTAAAAATCATAAACAGACAGTAATATGAGTAGTTAAATTGAGATAATTCTACTTAAATTGACAATGTCACTATTAAATTCGAAATTAAAAACACTTGAATTCGGATTACGGTGTATGTGAGAATTAATAAGTATGAAAGTTTTTTTAAATTTCCAAACCGGTTTGACCGTGGCCGTGCGTTCTTTGTGTAAAACCTAATGGAACAATAATGGATTTGTTTTCTTTTAAATACAATCTAACTCTATTATGCAGGGCTAAGAAATTCGCAGTATTGTTTAATTGCAGTGCTTTTGCTTTTTACCTGTCAAAAATAATTGTAAAATGCTAGTGTGTATCTAGGAAGAGCTTTTAAGTTTATGACTTAATCTGTTTGCTATATTTATTGTTTCATTTTTACATTTACCTGCTAAATTCCACGAAGAGTTTTTAAAACTTATCGTTACCTACCGAACTGGTAATCCATACTGTTTGTTTTAAGAAAACCTCGGCAGATAAAAATCGTATTCGAGTCAGTTCTGGTTCTGATTTGGTGCTGAACAGACGTGCTTTCCGCGGTTTGTTTAGTAGTTCATCTTACGAGCTTACCCTGAAGTTACCTGATTGCTGAAAGTGTAGTGAAACTTAGTAAAGTTTTGTTATATTATATAGCGTACATTGTAGTTTAGTTTTCTCATCAGTTTGGGTTTAGATTTCGTGCTGAACAGGCGTTCTGCCGCGCCGCGGTCTGTTCTCTGTTTATTTTACGAGGTTATCCTGAAGTTGCAAGTTGTTGTGTGCTTAAAGTGTAGACTGTAGTGCTAGTGACACTTAGTTAAATGTTATTAATGTACCCTAGGTATATTGTAAGTATCCAATTTTAATTGATCTCCCCTTATTAGTAATATTTATAGGCAATACAAAAAATATGTTTCGTGTGATACTGTGATACGTTTATATTCTCATTGTAAATTTAGATCAAAAAAGTGTATACAGTTTGTGTGTGCAAAGTAACATTTGTGAAACGCAATAATTAAAATATAAATATGAAACAATAACATAAGGAGTTAAATTCAATACCTTAACCAATACATTAGATTTTTGTTTTTATTGTATTCGATTTTACTTTACTTTACCTAGGAAACTAATTTTGGTCAATATCAAAATAACATTCAACAAGAAGATCAGTCATGCATGGTTCCAACCCTCTTACTTAATTGCCACTCCTGTATCAAAGCAAGTCAAAATAATTACGTTTCAACAAATACCAAATTATAACAAATACCAAATATGAAATTTGAATTTTATTTCTTAATATAAGTTAGATAATATAAATATCGACCTCAGTTAGTCATATCAGACGTAACAATTGCAGGCAAACAATTTATAGTAACAAGTAAAATTTCAAAATTTAAAAAACCCCCGACACATTTATCTTCCGAAAACATCACGATCTAAACAGTAAAACGCGCATAACTTTTGAACGGCTGAACCGATTTTATTCAAACATAGCTAAGAACTAGGGATGTAACGATATATGAATTTGCCGATACGATACCGATACCGATTATCGAGGAAAATAATCGGCGATATCGATACCGATATCGATGGCTTAGTAGTAAATAAGGAATGATGTACTTTATATGCATAAAACTTACTTATGTTACACAGAATAAATAGGTACTCCATTCTGTAAAGTGTGGTAAAAATGGCAATTAAAAATAATGAAAAAAAAAGGTAAAATATCGTATCAACATTTATTTGGGTAACATTTATCAAGGAATCAAATCAAAATTAAATCAATATTAATAATCAAAGTTCACTTTAGGAAGATTTTTGTTAAGGAAACAAAGTTTATTCAAATTACTAGCAGATAATCTGTTGCGCAAATCATTTTGTATGAGGCCTGCAGTTGAAAAAAGACGTTCTGAGGCAACTGAGCTCATTGGGTAAGATAAATATTTTTGTGCAAGCATTT
Source organism: Orthosia cruda (assembly GCA_964057195.1). NCBI lineage: Eukaryota > Metazoa > Arthropoda > Insecta > Lepidoptera > Noctuidae > Orthosia > Orthosia cruda. Next base: position 4,827,566 of record OZ059827.1, read on the forward strand.
TCAATTTTGGGTATTTATCTTCATTGCTCCAATAGTTCTTTGGATCTTGTTTCATTGGAATATTTGGACATCTCGTATAAGAGTCCACCTCTTCTTGCTCAGGATGACTGGACATGTTTGATAAAGGTTCCTCCTCTTCTGCTTCTTTAATCAAACTGTCACAAGCACTCCAGATACCTGAGAAAGTTTCATCTTGCTTTTTTTGTGACTCTACACGCTCTACAGGAACATGTGTATCCCCGTTTGTAATTAAGGAGATAAGTATTCTTTTCGCCTCAATGCTTGTGGATTGTAGAAAGAACGTACGCAATTTATAGCGCGGATCTAGTGTTGTTGATAAAATAAAAGTTTCCTCACTCTCTAGATAATCAAATCTGTCATTTATTCCAGCGATCAAAATCTCTAAAAAATTATGATATTCTGGGCTGCTGTAACTGTCGTCCGCGGTCTCTTGATTATTTTTGATCTGTTTTAAAACTTTTCGCAAACTGTTAATGAGAGGTATAGCGTCAGATAAGCAAGCAGATTCTTTACTTATAGATTTTGTAGCTTCTTCAAAATAATTCAAAGTCGAAACAACTTGTTCCATCAATAGCCATTCTTCTGTAGACAATTCAGTTCTACATTTCACATGAGGCAAAGAAGCTTGAATTGCAACTCGTTGCTCTAAAAGTCTTCTAAGTGCATGAAGGGTTGAATCCCAGCGAGTAACGACATCCTGAATAAGAACGTGACAAGGAACGTTATGAGATTTTTGCATTTCTGTTAGGATTTTGCGACCTGACGTTGAATGACTGAAGTGGCCAATAATAGATCTCGCCTTTGTAATCATGGCATTTATTTTCTCTTCAAAAAACGCATCCTTCAGCACTAATTGTAAAGAGTGCGCCATACATCTGATACGTTGAACTCCCACTAGTGTTACAGCAAGCCCCATATTCGGTGCATTATCTGTTACTACAGCACGTACCTGTTCGCTGATGTGCCAATCTTGAAGTAATTGACGTAAGTTTTGAGCTATGTTTTCAGCGCTATGATTTTCGCCTTCAAAAGGAAATACTTCTAGGCAGTAGTTCTTCAACTCAAAATTTTTATCAAGTCCGTGAGCAGTCACACTTATAAAGTCGTTAACGGACGAAGAAGCATCGCTAGTCCATAAGTCAGTCGTGATAGTGATGTGCGGAAGTTCATGCAAAAGTTCCATTATTTTGGTTCTTACACGGCAGTACATGTCTGGTATTACATTTTCCGAAATATGGGGACGGGAAACCATTTTGTATTTCGGGCAAAACTGCTTAATAGTGCGTTGAAACCCCAGTTTATTTACCAAGTCAAACGGTTCCATGTCTACACATATTTGTTCAGCTATTGTTTTCGTGATCGCTTTTGCCCTAGGGTCATCGGTATCATACATGACACTTTTTTGCAGAATGTGCTCCAAAGTAGCTTGTTTTTTAGGCGGCGGACCACCGTCGGCGCTTGAGGTACCTGGGATGTCTTTTTCCAACTCCTTTTCGTGATAGCGCTTCACGTGTGTCCACATGTTAGTTGTCGTGAAGCCCTTCGATGAAACTGCTTTGCTACCACGAGAAACGCTGACATTGCAATATAAACAAGTCGCTTTTGTGTCATCATCCTGTTTTATTTGAAAATGATTCCATATACTACTTCTATGTTTTAAAGGAGTCGCCATTTTATTTATCGTACGTAACTGTATTACAGTCCTCACTTCACCCAAAAACAGACAAAATCACGAATAGCGGTGACGAGACAAGGTAAATTCGCCGAAAAACAATGCAAGTATTATTACATTATTATATTACAACGCTGTGCCAAAACTAAGTAAACACTGACGAGCGACGACCGTTAACCGCGTGCGTTGACATTTCACTGGCGGGCGCGTCCTTCGCCCCACCGCCCTCTAAGACGGGGTGGCAACATGGCCGCGAGCGCGTCGCGCGTCGCCTTCGTTCTTTTCGCGCGCTTTTCAAACTGTATCGGCTGTATTTAAATCGGCGATGCCGATGTATCGGCCTGCCGATTATATCGGCCGATATATCGGTATCGGTATCGGTATCGTTACATCGCTACTAAGAACACTCTCGATACAATCACCTTTCAAACAAAAAAAACGAAATCAAAATCGGTTCATCCGTTGAGGCGCTATGATGCCACAGACAGACACACAGATACACAGATACACAGATACACAGACACACAGACACACAGATACACAGATACACACCTCAAACTTATAACACCCCTCTTTTTCCGTCGGGGGTTAAAAACACACCAAGTGTGTAAACCGCAGCAGCGTAGCAACGAAGAAAAACACCATGTGTGTTTTCTGCACGCAATTTTTGAAACACACCTAGTGCGTAAAACACAACTGGCGAAACATCCGGTGCCGTCACACGCAAGGCGCGTAATTTTGGGAAAGTTACACGCAGTTTTGCAGTTAACACGCTTGGTGCGTTTTGCCGGACAGGCGTATAAGAACATTGAAAACACACTACCTGTGTGCGCGCCGCACTCGGGTTCAGTTGGTAAAAACAGAACGTGTCTTTAAGCAGCAAAAGAGACTATACTCCATTTCAGTTAACGATTTGACGTAACTATCGTTTTTCATCTGATTAATCTTGTTATTTTTGTAAGTAAATCAATCGCGTTCGTTCCCGTTTCACGGCAATAGATGGTGTTAGCAGCGACTTGCAAGTAAAAGGGTTTACTAGGTTCGTGAATATTTTTTTCTTTAAATACAGTGAAGGTTCGTTTTACAGATTTTTGCACCAAAATGTGTTACAATGCAAATTTTAACAATCGAGTGGAAAGCCTCAGATATTAAAAATGCGCCATCTATTGGCATCAATTTTAAATGTTCCGTTCAAATAATCTTTGAAATGTGAATTTAGAGCCCAATATTCCTTAATTTTGTACTTAGGAGAGTTGATTAAACAAGAAAATACAATTTTTATGTTCAATTGTTCAAAAAATGTTAATTTTACACACAATTCTATTGAATTGTGTGTATATGTAGCGCCATCTAGTGAGATTTATTTAAACCATTTTTTTTTCTTAGCTATGAGACCCCGTGGTTTTGGTAACAGGTTTATGCTTTTTATGCCATCCTTATATTTACGCGAAAGAACTCAAAATCGCGGACTGTAAAAAGGGCTTGTAAAAATATCTTATGTTATTTCAAATGGAGTATACATGTAAAAAGTGTCCCATTTGAAAACGGTAGTGTGTTTCCGTAAAGTGTTTCAAGAGACTGGAATTTTACACAATGCTAGCAAACACAAAACTTCGACTGCCACATCATAATTAAACAAATACACTTGAATCAATAAATGATTGTATTGCTATTGTCTATGATCCCCCATAAAAGGTATTGTAACATCTGTAGATTTCGAACGTAAAAAAAAAACTTGGAAATAATTCAGTGTTCAAAACGCGCACGTGGTTTGTGTGGGTGAACGTAGTGGGTCGGAGATGCGTGCGTAGTTGCAAAATTCTGTTCAGCTGGTGTGATTTGAACCCACTTTTATAGGATATCTCAACTGTACCCTGAAAGGCTGACGTACATTTAGGTTGCCTGCGACGCAAAATCCAACATAATTTTCGTATTTTTTGTATGATCAAATGCGTTCGGCTAATGTTTTTTTTTGTAGGCTTCGCGCTTGATCACTATCTCACATGTTGGTAAGCGATGATGTGGTCGACGATGAAACACGCTTGCCTAGAAATAACCTATTCACTCTTGACTTAAAGACTCCTAGATTTGTACCGTCGGGAAACACAGACTCCGGCAGGGAATTCCACGTCTTAGCTGTACGCATATTAAAAGTTCCTCTTGTCTTAAAAGGTACGGGGGTCTTTTGCCCGTCGTCGAGATATGAATGACCTGACTGACTCTGTAAGCATCGTTTACACGAACCGAAATGTGATCATTTGATCAACTGGCGATTCGCCAGGACTGACTACCCAATCTCGATGGACGTTCTCGTTTTTTTGACGATTGACAAACTCTCCTCATGTAAATATGCATACGTGCCTGTGTTTGCACAATTATGAATAGGCTGAACCTCATCTCAAAGGGTCTCTTTCACCTTTATTGAGGTGGGAGTCTGCATTTGAGCCCCGTTTGTGGAAACGCCCGTTTAGTAGTTACAGCGGATCTTTGTGTCTCGGAAGTTGACTGCAAGCACTGCGCAGTTGTTATTTTTGTGTCCATGTTGAAGTAGAAGACAGCATTGTATTACAGCCTCTTTCACTCGCTTACGTTTGTCGCATCGTACCATCTCGCTTACTCTATGCAGTATACTCGATGACAAACTTTGCGCAATAGTTCGCAGAGCCAACTTCAGGGACACATAGATCCTCTGTGAATACTGTAATAGGGGTGTGCTATAAGTACATCTCTACTTTTGTGTCTTTTTCACACACCTTATCTCACGACAACTTACTAGTTGCAATATACTTTATCACTTTACGCCTCTGACATTGATCTTGAAAAGTTTATCAACCCGTGACAAAACAGAATACGTCGCACTTATACGTAGTAAGCTGGAAACATATTATGTATATTTGTTTAATACATTATAATTTATAAGGACAGCGATGACGTTATGATAAATTGACGCGCGTCTCTCGAGAGTAATTGTGAAGTAACCGGGCGTAATATGACACAATAGTTTTTGTTAGCGGCTTCGTCTGCGTTATCCCTCTCTCAGTATCATCATCGTCATCACCAGCCTTTTTTAATGTTCCCATTGCTGGGACACAGGTCACACAGGCCTCCTCTCTGTGAGAGGGAATGGGCCGTAATCCACCACGCGGGCCCAGTGCGGGTTGGTGGTGGTGCGTACATGTCTGCGATTTTTTGGTTCTAGGACATGCCGGTTTCTTCACGATGTCTTCGTTCACCGTTTTGATAGCAGTGGGAGCCGTCTCTCAGTATCCTAAGTCCTAATTCAGAACTAGGTCTTAACCGTGTGACAAGTTTTATGCAAATCCATTCATCATTCCTAATTGATTTACAAACATCGAAAAATAATGAATTTTACATTAAAAGCTAGCGACCCGCTCCGGCTTCGCCCGTGACAAAATTATACACAAAAACCTGCCACGTTTCTTACACTTTCTATTGGAGAAAATCGTATGAAAATACGTTCAGTAATTTTTGAGTTTATCACGTATAGGCGCGGCGGCAGGGAACTTTATATTATACTAGCAGATGCCTCGCGGTTTCACCCGTGTAGTTCCCGTTCCCGTGGGCATACAGAGATAAAAAGTAGCCTATGTCACCCGGGGATAGTGTAGCTTCCCAACGGTGAAAGAATTTTTGAAATCGGTCCCTTAGTTTTTAAGTTTATTCGTTACATACAAAAATACAAATCTTTCCTCTTTATAATATTAGTATGGATTGAATCAAGCTTTAGAACGACTGTTACAAGTATGAGTAACATAGACAATGCACTAAATAATAATAATATCAGCCTGTCCCACTGCTGGTCAAAGGCCTCAAACAGAGAAGGCACCGAACAATAATCACCACGCTTACTCGACGCGGGTTGGCGATTTCGAACGCATTCAAACGCAATTTTTTTCTCAAACTTTGAACGTCCATGTTTACGGGTGAAAACTGTTCTATTTTATAACTTATCTATATTTTGATACTACTGACCGAGTAACTGGGTTGCCTGGAAGAGATCGCAGAACGCGATAAGGCCGCCTGTTGTATGTTTGTTGTTATTTTAAGGTTTCCGTGTGTTATGTTTTTATCTTGGTGTACAATAAAGTATATAATAAATAAATAAATAAATAAATAACTTTGACTCCTGATATTTGCAGTATAATATTATCGTCATCTGCAATACTTACGCAACGGTCACGCGTGCCGTACGCTTTCCTAGGTATCTATAGTATAGCAAACTTTTTTCGTGATCTCGAACTGGGCGCGTGGTTCGACGCCTCGTGATCTTAGAACTTATTTAGCTTACCTAAAACCAGATGTTCTACACAAGTGACATTCCATGAACGAAAACGTCGCTGTAACGTTTGGTAAAATGTATAAAATAATTCATTCAAATTAAAATTGAGTATTTGAGGTTAAGAACAAGTTGAGTATTCAAACTATATAGTAGTCACAGCGGATCTTTGTGTCTCTGAAGTTGGCTGCAAGACCTTGCGCAGTTGACATTGTACATGTTGAAGTTGAAGATAGCATCCTATAACTGCCTCTTTCACTTACGTTTGTCGCATCGTCCTATCTCGCTTACTCTATACAGTATACTCGATTACAAAAATTTTCTTTCGCAATGGTTCGCTGAGCAACTTCAGAGACACAGAGATCCGCTGTGATTATTACTCCTGTCAAAACATAGCACCATTCGTAGGATTTGACACGTTCTTAACCTCAAAATACTCAATACAGAAATCGGCCCTTAGGTTTGCATGTTACAATTGTACGTAGGTTTTTTGTTAGGGAGTAAAAAGTGATGAATAATGTTGAGTTCGTTTGTGAGACAGGCGATCTTTCTTTTTCCAGAGCATTTCAGGTAAAAAAGCCATCTTCCATTTCAAATATTCTTTTCGCAATACATCGCTACTTTCCAGTTTTTATGAAATACATATCGTTCCAATATGCTGCTACCGCAATTTCCTTTTCTGTCTCGCCACTATTCTTTCTATTTTTGCCCACAGTTTGTTCGACATGCAGACATGTCCTGCCCAGTCCAATTTAAGTAGGTCAGTCTATAATAATACCCTTTTTTTCTTGTTTTGAGTCGATGAAAACTATTTCAATACTTGGACCCAGTGTACTGTAAGTACATGGGTATATTTTAAAATATAATTCTATTTAGTCCGTCATGCCAGTGAGATTATCAAATAATATTGGACACGTATTTTTTGCTTTATCAAATCAATAAAAAGTTACAAAGATAAAGCGCATCAAAGTTCAGGAGCGGGGGCTTGTGACGTCACTTGTCAGTATGAAGTGTACCGTGTACCAAAGCGTGACGTCACACAATATTTCAATGCCTTCGTCGTCACTTTATGTTTACGTGTCAAAAGATAAAATACGTGTCCAATAATTTTTATTAATCTATCTGATAGACAAACAAAAAATTTCAGTCAACAACCCTACAGCGTCTATGGCGTTCATAAATTCGTCTAAAGTGTAGGTTTATGGGCTCTTGGGGCACTTTAGCATGTGTGCTAATAATTTCCTAAAGAATAGCGTCATATGTGTTTGGTCATATTTCGATAAAAAATATTAGATAACACATTTTTTGCCACACTTAAAGTAAACAAAATGGTTTATGTTCGAAAATTACTTTGTCACGAGTTCACGACGAAATGGCGGCTATTCGCTGCCTCCTAAAAATGGCGTCTATGAATTATGACCTGAATTTTTATCGGACAACTGAATTAGTTGATAAATATGTAATTATTATCTAAATTGCTTATCTTTGGGAAAAACAATGAGTCGAACTTCGTCACTAAGAGATTATATTTACCCAAACAATTGTTACGGATATATCGTCTTTAGTAGCAGAAAACATATCGAACTAAGATTATGGTTTACTAGGAATTCTTGTTGCTGGAAGTTTTTGTATTGTTCTTCTTTGTATGTGGAATCGCCATTCTAGTCGTATTCTAGTCGTAGGTATAATAAAATAAATCTCAAAAGTAAGTCAATTAAATGGGATGCGAAAATCTGTTCTAGAGAATCTTCGGTAAAGGCTGAAAATGCAGCCATTATTTAATCTATCATATTACCATCGTCTTCTTGGCCCTTGTCCATTGTTACTTGGGGTCGACGAAACACGTTTGTTCTTCATTAAGGGTTTAGTTTATGTATAATTTATTTATTGGCATGTCAGTTTCTGTGACAATAAACCTTTTCTTTCTTTCTTTTCTTTCATATATCACTATATATACCAAACTATTATTACAAAACTGAACATACTTAGTATAATTTTAGATATATTCCACATTGGGCACCCGTTTTGACGGCACCTGAGGTATTCCACATTCGGCACCTATCAATATTTTTCACAGGTGCCGTAAGTGTATACTAATTGAATCCATTCTAATTTAATCTATTCTAATTTAATTTAATCTGTTCTAATTTAATTTATTCTAATTTAATTTAATCTGTTCTAATTTAATTTAATCTAGGTTATTTAATTTAATGTACTGCAATCAATTTAGCTTTTAATAGTTGTTGTTATTGTTTTTAATGAATATATTCTGTATTTATCTCCGCATAATTTAGCGCATGCTGTGCTTTTCTATAAGTGATGAGGCACTTAGACTTAAGTTTGAAATGTACAAATTTATAAAGTAACAGTGTACTCAGTGTTGAGAAGCCTAATAATAAATAAAAGTGGAATGATTTATTATTTTAAATTTTATTCCGCATTTGGCACCTACAGATAAGTAGGTAGTTACTTGTGTTGGCACCTGCAAACAATATTGTTAGGTGCTGCATGTGGAATACCTCAGGTGCCATAATTAAGTGCCGTTAAAGCGGGTGCCCAATGTGGAATACGTCTACATTTCGTGCGCCCACGTGGCAAGTGGCAGTCCAATGCTTCACATATTGTTTACTTACGATAATGTTAAACAGAATTTTAATGACGGAAAAACGGAATTAATTCTTGCAATTTTTTCCAAGCTAAGTACAGGCAGGAAATAAATACATCATAATAAAAATAAACAAGAAAAAAACAATTAAAAACATTGTATCACAATGCATTATTATCACAATCTGCGGCAATTAAATTAATAATAATTATTATTTTAACAAAAATTAATTATATTCAATCAAATTAATAATTATTTATCCCATTAAAGTAATAATTAGGTACAATAAAATTCCTCATTCCACTAGACGGTCGGGAAGTGGTCTACAGCTAACCTTATCTATTTTTATATGGTTGTGGTTTAGACAATAACCTTGCTAACTGTCATTCAAGAATATCATGTTATGAAACGGACCATTTAGCACCTACGCAACGAAATACACACCCCGGTTTCTGAATTAAGAATTAAAGTTTAGTTCTTTTTAGGGTTCTGTACCCAAAGGTTAAAACGGGACCTACTACTAAGACTCCGCGGTCCGTCTGTCTGTCTGTCTGTCTGTCTGTCACCAGGCTGTATCTCATGAACCGTGATAGCTAGACAGTTGATTTTTTTTGTCGCTATAACAACAAATACTAAAAACAGAATAAAATAAATATTTAAGTGGGGCTCCCATACAACATGATATTTTTGCCGTTTTTTTGCGATAATGGTACGGAACCATTCGTGCGCGAGTCCGACTCGCACTTGGCTAGTTTTTTTAAACTCTAATTTAGCCTGAAAACCTGTAATTGTTTGACATTACAAGAGGGCTTATCACGTTCCTAACTACAAATACTCAATTGAGAAATCGGCTCAGAGAATTTGTATGGTTTTAAGATATTGCGTATCTAAGAAATTAAAAATATCTATACGTTACTCCTTTTCACTCATTGTAAGCAAAATCAGACTAAGTACATCACGGCAGATCAGCGTATCTTTATTCCTTCTCAGTCATGTCGCCCGTAAAAAAAAAATCTTTAATAAGATTGCTAGTGTACCCACCATATAGTATCTTAAGCTCCTTACTGTAATTTGTTATGGTGTACCTGTACATACATACGCCTTTTCCCAAGGGGGTAGGTAGCAACTAAAGAACGCGTCCTGCTACGATCCTTACATACAAATTCGATTGTAGCTTACTTCTGTTGTGTGCCACTCAATCCAATGCGTTTCAGCTTACCATTATTAGTAATAGCTTCTGATCGCGACATCGCCCGCGTGATCGGGTTGAAAAGTATTGTATGTCCTAATCCCGGTTCTGGTCTATCCATATGTCAATTATTATATAAATCCTTTCAAGGCGTGAAAGCGGTGTTTATAATATTAGTCAGGATATGATATGTTTTTAACCCCCGACGGAAAAAGAGGGGTGTTATAAGTTTGATGTGTGTTGCTGTGTATCTGTGTGTATGTGTATCTGTGTGTCTGTCTGTGGCATCAAAGCTCCTAAATTAATGAGCCGATTTTGATTTAGTTTTTTTTTATAGGTGTCTTTGTCGAGAGTGTTCTTAGCTACGGTTGAACCGATTTCGTTCGAAATCGGTTCAACCGTTCATAAGTAATTCACATTTTACTCTTTGAATCTGGGTTTTTTTTGCAAGATATTATGTCATAATTACGTGTTGCGATAGATTGTCGAATGAAGCGTGTCTACTACTAGGTATATTATGTATAGTTTAAAAAGCATGAAATAAAAATTAAATGAAAATTAAAAAAAACTGTTGTAAACGTTGGAGGTTCCCCGACGCGAGTACGAGGCTTATTTTTTGCATTTAAAGGTTTTTATATTGGGAGTTTTTTAGTCTATTCAAACACTGCATACATTCCTGTAAATTTTCATCCGCCAAAGTAAATGAAATCCTTCAAAAAAACTAAAATTCTTTCTCTCTATTTCCAACAGACATGGAGTCTCACATCCTAAATACGTATCACCAGGCGCGATTCCGTCCCATCGGCCACGAGATCCTCCGTATGAAGAGTGACTCCATCTCTTCGGAGAGTAGTTGCAACCAGAACAGCCCAGAGTACCAGCATCAGATCAGTGTGCCCCGGTCGAGGCACTCTGTGGACAGCAGCAATGGCGATTGGTGTATTCACAATCAGACTGTGAGTATTCAGTACACTTCTCCTCTACATATAAGAGTTTTAACTAATAGTACATTTATAGTACAGTGCATTGTATAAATTGTGTCGCTGTACTAACTTGTACTTGTCAATAAATTAATTTATTATTATAGAACAATTCTCAAACGTAAACTTTGGTTTCAGATGAATACAACACGGTCAAGTAGGTACACTAGCTCCTACGACGAAAGCTCCGGTCAAGAAGAAATAAATATGGAATATGTACAGGAAAATGGAGTGCAAGAGAATGAAGATGACAGTGGCGAAGAATTTGAAGAAGCTATTTACATTCAGCAAGTTAACGTCGATGATGATGACGACGAAACTATTGAGGTCGACGATGACAGAGAAATGACATTGTCAAACAGTGTAGAAGACACTTCCTTAGTAGAAGGCCATGATTATGATGTCATAACGGTTTACACCGTCGACCCTAATTTAGTCGAAGCTTCTTCGGATGACGAAACTGAAGCACTAGATAATTCAAATTCAGTCAGTGAAAAAGACTTTGAGGCCGACTGCATAAATGGTGATGTCTACAGAGAAGTCAATTATCACGAACAAAACACAGTAAGTCAGGATGGTCTAGATATTAATTTAGACCCTCCAGTGGTTTCAAATGTCGACATTGTCAACGAATATTTCACGACAGACGGTCCCGTTGTAAAAGACGTAGACGAATATTTTATAAAGGACAAAGGTAAAGAAACTGCGGTAGTGCCAAATGTCGACGATTTTTTTATCCACAATAAATTGCCTGAGGTACAGACACAGTATCATTTACCGCCTATTCCCAGTGTAGAAGAATTTCTTGTTAATCCTATAAAAATCGAAACTAGAAGTGAACAGGATAACGCAGAGAATGTCGATGAAAAAAGTGAGAAAATTGAAGAACTAAAGCGTTATCTGTTAGAAGACATGACGTACACCAGGTTCCGGAACATACAAAAATCGTGTTCCGTGCCACAATCGCCCATGCCGAATATTTGCATGGACATCGATGACGTTAAAACCTGCATGAGTTTCGAAGACTTGAACTTGGATCTCTCTGATCTCGCTTTCGATAGTGACAAGGACAAATCAGAAAATGCCAACAAAAGTGATGACTTACCACGCACACTGACAGATGAAGATATTAACAGTTTTTTGACGTATACCAATAAGAAAACAGAACTGAAACCATCACTCGAAGACGATTTGAGTCACCAAGATATGGAGATTGAAAGGCCACTTGAAGCTACGATCAAAAACTCACCAGCAATATCTGAATTACCTCCATTAAATAGAACATCTACCCCAATTCCAACTGTATTGGATTTTTGTATAGAGAAAACAACTTTTAAGAAGGATGTGAAAGCCGAATTGGAGGACTTTGTGGACGTAGAATCTTGCAACGATACCATCATACCGGTTCTCGAAGCGAACAATGTTAATTCTCTATTAGAACAATTTGAAGCAACCGAAAATCTTAATACCAAAAAACAACCGGCAGCATCAGTTAAAACTGAAGATCCTAAAATGAAGAGTTTCAATAGGAACGCTTTGACGAACGGTACGAGGCTTCAAGACGCAGGCGCGCAGCTAAACAAAAATAAAATGAGGCAGATACTGGTAAGTATCTTAATGTTTTGTTTGCTTTTCAAGTTAAATGACAAAATTACGTATAAAAAATCCATTAAAGACACATATACATATATACTTACATATATATATGTGTATTACAGATGCCATCAACTCCAATCGACACCACCGTGCGGCGCTCACAAAGTCCGGTTCATTCGGACCATGATTATTGTTCGCCTAAGAAGAGACACAGTCTGCCTAACCTCAAGGGCGGCCAAAGCCTTCTAAAACCTGAGGTGCTCTCCAGCAATAGCAGAATACTGAACTCAAGACATAGGTCGTGCAAAAGTAAAAAAGTGGTGTACGATCTCAGTAGTGACGAGGAAACTGACAATAAAACTAATAAAAACAAAAAAAATAAAGCTGACAATATAGACAATAAAAAGAAAATAAGTGCTAAGCCAAGTGTAAAACCGCCAATTCAGTCGAACTGTCGTAAAAAACTGTCCCCACCCCACAGTGCGCCCGATAGTTTTAAAGATAAATCTAACCATTCTGTGATCAAAGATAGTGCTTCAAAAGCAAGTGATAAATGTAGTCAAAATTCTAATGGTAGCATTAAGTTAACTATTAAAAATAAATCTAAAGTAATACTAAACTTAAACTGTGATCAAATAAACTCTGAGAAGGATAAAAATATAGACAAGTGTATAAATAGTGTTAGTGACAAAACGAACACTGTCGAAAAACAGGACAAAAAAGCTAAAGAAATTTCAAAAAAAACTAAATGTCAAGATGTAATTAAAAAAGTAACTGTGAAGGAAGAACCCCGTCCGAAAAGTGAAAATTTCTATACCGCGTTATTTAGCAATAAGCAAGATGTTCAGATACCTCAGCCATTACAATCCAAAAATGAAAAGAGGCCGATTAACGATGAACTCAATAAGTGTATGCTTGAAGTAGCAATAAAAAAAGAGGCCGAACAACCTCTGAAGAAAAAGAAACTCAATATCCATGAGTATAAATTGAGAAGAGGTGTCTGTTCGAATAACAGTTCTGCGACGGTCAGTCCAGAGGCGATATTCCCAGACATGCCTAGTCCCTTACTTGACAAGGTGGTCAAATGTCCGGCAGCACAGACCCCTCCCAACGGCCTCAAAAATACAAATGACGTATCAAACACCGAACAACAGTTATTTGATCCAATCAAAGAAGCTTCAAGGAAAATTTTATTAAATAATAAAAAACAGAAGGCTGAAGCTATCCGTAAAAGAGCGGAGGATATAGTAATAAGTCGAATGATACCTAAAGTAGAGAAATTGAAATTGCAACCGTTGATAAGTGATGCAGAAATGATGAAAATCGTCGGCATGAGTCAACCTGAAATATTGCCAGTGCAAATAGAAAAACCTTTGTTATCACCTGCTTACGAAGAAATTATTCTTGTCAGTATAGGAACAAACACTGATGAAAATATGTTTAGTCACATTGAGGAGCCTCTCGTTGAGAAAGTTGTAAAATCGCCGTCAGCTGATCCCAAAAATATGATAAATTTCAAAATTAAAAAGTCAGACCATGTGCTGAAACACAACGTATTTGACAGCGTGAAAAGAGATAAGAGGAGTCCAGTTGATGAGAAGAAACATATGGACATAAAAATAGACACAAAACGTTATAAACACATAACGGATACGTTGAAAACGGTTGGTAAACAAGTAGAACCCAAAATATTGAGCAATTCGTTATTTGCCAGTATCCAAGACGTGGTCATGAAGAAAGCTCCGGAAAAGGCTGAGAAACATGAAGAGAGACATTCGAAACCAAAGTCTCCTCAAGATAAACGCGATCATAGACACACAAAGACGACGATAGTAAGGGAATACGATCCTAAGGCTGAACACGGGGAAGACAAAGTAATACTACATTTAGGTAAGCACAGAAGTAAACCGAGCTTCTCGAGTATGGTCGTACAAACTGATCCAGTCGCAGAATTCACTGAACTGCCAGTCTTAGCCTCAGTGCCTAAAGAACGAGTTAGCTCAGTAGTAAGCAGAAAGAGGAACGATAGCGACATGTCTGTGTCAAGTGATGAAAGCCCATCGCGTAAAAGCGACGAACGACAAGTGAAGCAGACAAAACCTGAAATTAAAACAAGTAAACCAAAAGAGGTGAGAACAGTACGTAGTGAGACTAAGGAGAAGAGGTCCAGATCGAAGGACCGCTACGATTCCAAATACAGAAGACGATCGAGGTCGTTGTCGCGCGGTCGCAGAAGACGGTCGCGCAGTCGCAGTCGGAGTCGCAGCCACAGTCGCTCCAGGTCCCGTGGCCGCTACAGGAGATACAGAAGATCAGACTCACCTTATAAAAGGAAACGTAGGTCGAGGTCCCCATACCATAAAAGGCGTTCTCCCTCGCTGAGACGCGAAAGAACAATCCGCTCAAGATCCCGTTCAAGGCCGACAGAGACTCGGCCAAAGAGTCCTGTGGCGAAGAAGGCGAAGCTTAGTCCTCATACGAATGGCAATGATAGAAAACTTGTCAAGTCAATAACCCCACCGTTGAGGAAACCCACGGTTTCTGAGAGCTCAGATTCGTCATCTAGGTAAGCATTGTTTTTTATTTTATAACCCGTGTGTGTGTGGGTATTTTGAGATGGGATAATACGAGCTCCTGTATTGTTTAACTTACACGTTTTACCCCCTTTCATAACATCGCCCTGTATTTTATTTTTTATGTTGAATGTTGTCTTACTTCTACCATTGAGCAGCTAAGTTCTTACGTAAAATATTATGATAAGTTTAAAAAAAGAAAATAAAACACATGTTATCTCGGTCTAATTACAAGAACTCTTGGCGAGTTTTGTCATCATTTTTATTTTTGTGTTCATTTAGACCACATGTGGTGGTAATCACTAACATTATTGGTGATTTAGGCAGTTTTAATAATAGCAATCTTTATTTTCTCTATACTTAATGTAAATATGAAGTCACACTGCGAATTCTAACACATTAGATTTATTTTTTACAGTCCACAATAATTGTGAGGTTTTCTTGCAAAATCAAGCTACCCTACCATAAGCTCGTAGCAATATTTTTTCCATTGCGAGTAAGGGACAGATGTATTTGACCTGTATACACTATGAAAATAACCTTGCTCTATGAGCTTAAAGTAGGGCCCAGAAGGTACTTACCTAAGCGATGATGTAATGACAAAATATCATGATGGTCACGATTTATCTCGAACCAGTCTTCATACGTGTCAAAAATTCATAAAACAAAAGACAGAAGTTATCTATCATGTTGGTACAAAAATCTTCCTAGCTATCGGAAGTCAGTATTCCAAAGAGAAGAATTTCATAACAGTAAGACTATTCAGATGTTTAGGTAATACAGTTCATATTTCACAGATTTTAGTTTTTAGTTTGCATTTGATTTGTAGCTAAATATAAGGATTTTCAAATAGACACGTACCTGTTAGACCTAAATCCATTTGATTTCTAAATAGTTCTCGGGGTGCTGCGACCTCATCTGTGACAAATCTTTTAGCTCTCGTGTCTTGCGAAATAAGATCGTGTACATTCAATTACGGGGACGCTTTCTGAATATAAATGATTTGAAGATACTTCGCGTCACCTAGATATCTTGATCAATAATGTGCTTCTATTGCTAATATAGTTTCTCGCTCGACATAATTATTCGCTAATGTTTTCCAACCCAAAATATTGCATAATAAAATCACTATTTGATATATTTTCTTTTTTCTTCTCTTCTCTTATCATGATCTTCTTAGCGTGTCGATGGCAAATACATTTTTCAAATATTATGTTTTATTCAGTATTCAGCTATGACCCGGGTACCCGGGTTTTTTTCAAATAATATCCGGTTTTCAAAACGTTTAACTACCCGGGTATACCCGACCCTCTTAAAACCCTACTGGCCACCCTCTACCTCTCCTACCATCCATTTCCTTTTTCCCTTTAACTTCATCCCTCCTTCCTCCTTCTTTCTTCTATTCTATAACCATACCTTGACGAACGTTTCCTTCTCCCACTGCCACTGGTGTCTCTTTCAAACTTTCTCTTCACTTCATCTTTCACCTATGTTCTAAACAAAACAGTTTTGTAAAGTAATAAAGAAGCTTAAACAATACGCGCAGTGTTACCCGTTGCGACACTATTACGCAATTAGGATGTGGGTCACTTGGCTTACAACTTGTGGAGGTACACGTGTCCAGGGTCGAACAAGGTGAAAAGTTCACTTGAAACGGCTTCGCAAGTTGAGCTATGAATCATGATAAAATGTTGTTATATTGGGATACGTTCTGGAGGCATTTCCATTAAAGTAACTGGCAGGTTGTTTTTATTGGAATATCGACAAAAAAGTTAATTAAATCATTTCATATTGTAATTCTTATGAATCATTTTTCCAAAGTCAGAAACGTAACTTTTATTTGCGAATTAATGTTGTGTAAATTCTACAGATAGTTATCTGCCTGTTGAAAGATTAGTCCTTAGTAAAATAATAAATTAAAGTGTCTTTTAAAATGCCTTTGTACACCATCTAATCTCCACCTAATTGTTTTAGCTCATCATCGTCGTCTTCTTCCTCTTCCTCGTCGTCTGGATCCAGTTCTTCATCATCGGCCAGTTCCAGGAAGTCGAGAGCATCCTGCAGCTCATTCAAGCGAGAGGAGATCTATAATCAGAAGGGATACAGGAGTTACAGCTCAGATAGGTAAGTGTTTCATCTTGAATACATAAATGTCCGTGTTCCAATTGCCGTGTCAAAGTCAAATCAAATCATTTATTTGAATGAGACGATTAGAAACCACTTTGGATTGTCAAAATGTACAAGTTAAAATCTCTTTTATTTCCCTTAGTTTCTTTATATTAAAAATATATGCATAGTACAGTCGACCACGCTTTAGTGCTAACACTGTTACCTCTAGCTGATCAGCTTATTCTGCTTTTGTTACCAAAACAATAAATAGCTGGATATTGCTCAAAAACTGAACCATAAAAAATACGAATTTTATTGAACACTAGCGGCCGCCCGCGCGGCTTTGTGCCACCCCCAATATCTTTATAAATGACTAGCAACGCGTCCCGGCTTCGCCCGTGAAAAATTATATACAAAAACCTTCCATGTTTCACACTCTTTCTACTACTGAACGTATTTTCATGCGGTTTTCATTGGAGAAATACGTTCAGTGGTTTTTGAGTATATCGCGAACAGACAGACAGACGCCGCCGGGGACTTAAATATGTGTTATTCAAATTTAAAAGTACATTACTGTAAAGTTTCATCAAAATCCATTCAGAAGTTTTTGTGTGAAAGAGTCACGAACATCCAATTTAAACTAGTTGTCGCCCGCGGCTCCACTCTTGTCGAATCGATGTGACCTGAGTCCTCAATTAAATTTACTAATTGGTGTAAATAATTTTTTTATGAATATAAACGTAATATATTTAAATATAAAAGTATTAATACACATAACCTTTTATTGTAATAGATAATAAATTAACAGTAAAATAAATGTGATCGATAGAATGCAGTTTGACATAAATGAGTAGAAAATAAATAAGGGCCGCTAGTTTCTTAACAAATGTAATTATTGTGTCGTCCAATAGTTCCATTTTTGATCTACTTCGATTTTCGATCAACTCAGGATACGACACTATTTTTATGTAACGATAAAGTGGCAACACCCGGAATGTCAGGTTAGGCAACAAAAAAAAAATAACAACGTATAGTAAGATTACTAAGATTAGCATTAACCCTGTTCCTCCTTACAGAGAGAGCAACACCCCCGTCGAAGAGCGTAGGATAGTGTTCGTTGGACGTCTGGAGAAGGATATCACTAAACTCTCGCTCAAGAACCAGTTCTCCAAGTTTGGAACTGTCAACGAAGTGCGGCTTCACAGCAAGGAGGATGGGTATGTTTCCAATTTTCTTTTTTTGCCTGAAAAGTGGTTGTGAAAGAGAAGATATTTATGTCATCGTCTTCCCAATGCCGTAGACTCTGATAGTAAACCTTAAGGTTACACGTTTGTATGGAAGAATGATCTAGTCGATCATTCTTCCATACAAACGTAGTCTGACGATTACTACACTGTTTAACGATGTACGTTCAAAAAAAAAAAGACAATTTGTCTCATCATTATATAGACCTGTATGGAAACAAAAAAGTAAAAAAAAAATTGAGGGTTATGAGCGTCGAAAGTTCCATATTTCAACACTAATTTGAAAGCATCTTTAGGTGGAAATAAATACCACAAGAAGAAGGAAAAATGCAAAACAGTCACCATACAGGGATAGATTAGTAGTTTAACTATGCAAATACTTTTATTTTGAACAGATACATTTAGTAATTTTTTGATGATATCCATATTCAAAGGTCTATAAAAAGAAAACGAAAAAAAAAAAACAAACGAAAACGAGCGCGCGAAATTTTATAAATTCATTAAATTTCGCGCGCTCGTTTTCGTCCTAAATCATCATACATTTCGCTACAAATTTGCAAAAGTGCTAATTCGTACGCGAACTAGCTTCTTACTGCTCATCGCAGCATCTATCTCTTTCGCACGTGTTGTCGAATGAGATAGCCCGCGCTTTCTCTTTTTTTTTTAACTCCGCGCACAAAATAGTTCGTGCCGTCGACTAGGGCAACACCAACAATTTTGGTTCACACGGTGTCATCATCCTCACCTTCATACCCATGTTCCCTTGTTCCTTGAGGTCGGTGCAATACGTTTTCTTCTACACCAGCATTACTAACTGAATCCTCTTTCCTATAGCACTCGTTACGGCTTCGTAACATACCAGCGAGCCCGCGACGCCTGGTCGGCAGTGGAAGCCTCTAGCTCGTTCCCTCAGTACGATGTCGGCTTTGGAGGAAGACGTGCCTTCTGCAGGCAGAGTTACGCTGATCTCGGTGGGTTTATGTAAAAGATAACTTGGTCCCCAAATCCAATTAATTATTTTTTGCAATTCATAAGCGCCGCTTAATGGCCTAATTGAAATAAATGATTTGATTTGACTTTGACTTCTAATGATCTACTACTGTATTTTCTATCAGAAATTCGTTCTCCATCTTCTCGGTACAACTAGAATTTTAGGAAATCTCCTATATCATCCCGTAGGTCTCTTGGTTATGATCTAGCAGATTTTCTAACTGTTCAATTAAGATTAATTGATCAACATGTTGCACTTTTTGAGAACATTATTTACTTATTTATTTCTCTTTTCAGACGGTCTGGAGGCAAACTACACGGAATGCGCCTTCCACGGGCAAGTGGCGCCACCACCTATTCGAAGGGCCGATGATATGTCTTTCGAACAGATGCTCCTCGAGATGAAGAATAAGCTGAGCCAACGGAAAAATGACACGAAACGCCCTGAAAATCCCAAGCCTTGACAGTTACTCACTCTTGGCCGGGTAATCATGGCACTGACATTCGCTGTCAAAGTGACAGTTGGTTTAATCTAGTGGCAAAGGCATGAACCGGGTTCAGCCTCAGTGATTCAAGTGGAAGTGATGTAGTATAATAAGACTGTGAATTTGTGTGTTATAGACACTGGCTTGTGATTAAAAACGGTTTTGTGGTGAACATTATAATTTAGTATTTAACACTTACCTCGGTAGAACTTTCAGTCATAGTTGTTAAGCAATTTAGTATGACTAAAATGATGTAAAAATGTATACACAATGATATTACAGAACTGATTGACATTTAAAATTATCCTGGCTATGTATACCTTGTCAATTTATTTAAATTGAGTTTGGTCAAAAATGTTATTTATATAGAGAGTGAGATTATATGAATTAGGATTTACAACTGATTAATCCATGAAATTCTTATTACACTTGCCCAATCATGTTATGAATAATTTGTCTATGTTTCGGCATCTGGTTTCTGCGGGTGTGTGCAATGACAGCTACTGTCAAGGATGACAGCTGTCAAAGAGACAGTTACCTAGATGTGCAATGTAAAAAAAGACAGTGTTGTTTTGCATACAAAATTTGCTCATGGGTTGTGGCATCTTGTGGTAATCCATCATTATGATTTTTTTCTCTGCATTCAAAGATACTCGAGAGTACTTGTTGATAGATATTTTCACTGTTTCCATAGAGATGTCACAACTTATTCATTATTAACGGTTTTTTTTTGTAGTTAATTAGTTTATAATTTAGTTGAATTACCTCATGGATGTAAATATTGATTTGTTTTTTTTTCGTTCTGTATATAATATTTTAAGATTTTTGGCGCTACCTCTTGTTATTAGGGACTTCATAATTTTATGACAGAGGTTGTATCATGCAAGTTCATATTTTTCGACTGTGTTAACTCAAACTTAGCTACTCGGGCAGTAGCACTGTTTTGCCCAGTTTTCTCATACATTAGTATCAAGTTAGATACTTTGATGGACCGTGTCCGTGAGAATAGAAAATGCTGGGACCATTAGGAGAAATAATCTCTTGCCTGTATGTATATAATTCATTGTAAAATTACTTAAAAATTATCCAAAAACTTAACTATGTATGTAAATATTCTTTGCACTATTGTTTATATTTGATTTTATGTGTTTGTATTCATTAAACTATCTTCATTAGTTACCACTATGTGTTAAAATCTTATGTATTTCCTATTTGCAAATATATTAGCACATAACTGGCGAAATTTTGGTTTACTACAGGTATTCCACTGCCTACCCCTTCGGGGAATAAAGCCGTCAGTGTATGTCATGATTCCTATACATTTTTTTTTATTTACCTACACTAAATATAAAATTAAAATAGACAGCTATATAGACTTGATAGGAATTGAAAATGGTGCCGATTGGGTTAAAATAACTGGCCATCTTTTTCTAAAAAGCTAAAAAAACAGTGATGACATTTAAATGTCGATTTAGGTTGCCATTTGCAAAATCTGACAGCTGTCAAAATCTGCCATCTCTATTAATCTATTATTTCATCTGATAGTAAAAGATGGCATGAGTTAGTTTGATCTGATTTGCTGCCAGTGCTTACTTTAATCTAGTAAAGTAAAAATTCTGCAATGCACAATACTTTTACAATGATCATAATGATTTAATAAACAAAGCTTCCATTGAGATTGAAAGTGCCAAAATTAGAAAAAAAAAACACTGTTCCTATTATACACATAGACTTCCCGATAGTTATACACTTTTTTGCTTAAATATCTTGGTCATAGACTAGACTCGGTTAATAAGCCCGTTTTTACAAAAGTTTGTGGTCACAGAATTTCAATTAAATTCAGCCAAAAAAATAGAGAATTCTCCCAAACAAAAATTATTTAGGGACTTGTAAAGTTTTTTTGAAATTCTAACTTTGGGCGGTCATAAAAAAGAGTCTTTGTTTGCTTGATCCCGAATTTTTACAAAATTATCTTATACTTGTGTTACTGGTGTAGTTTATAAGGAGATCATTCACGATTTTTATAGTCCAAAAAACTAAAAGTAACCATAAAAGTAAGACGGTTTGTATGGATTCAATATACAATCCCTGACTTTATTTACTATGAAGACAAACTCAAAATTATTACATTTTTATTAGTAATATTTTAATAACATTTTATTTTGTTGTGTTTGTCTATAACAACTTAACCAATAGGTGTACCGGTTTGGCGTAATAGTAAAAAATGTTAGGAACTGGATGGTTTTTATGAAACAGTGTTTTTTTTCTGGCTTTTAATTTTTTGGACAAATTTGAATGATGTCCTTTAGTCAAGTTTCGTTTTGAGTATATTTTTCTAGACCAATTTCTATTGTAAGTATACAAACAAGCAACGAAGAGGGCGCCACTGTAGATTGTACTTTTAAGTCACGTTTACATAGTTCCAATTTAAAATAGAATAGTACTGAAACTCAATATTTCTTATTTAACATAAATACTGCCAAAGGAATTGTAATAAATACTTTAAAATAATTCAGTTTTACTCCACAAATAAATATATATCTTATGCTGTAGATGGCAACATTTCAGATTTCATAAAACTGCAAAGAGTTGCCGGTGTAGAAAATTTTTCTTATCTAGTCAAAGTTACTAGATTATATTTTTTGTTTTATCTTTGTGGTGATAATTTATTTAAATGTAAAGATAAATAAGCATATTTTAATGGTTTTAAGTTTAAAGATTTTATTGCATTGAGAGGTAAAGATATGAAAATGGCGACTAAAACTTAAAAATATTGCCGATTAATCAGTTTTCTTGTTTGGTATTAAAATTGGTCTTCAATTAATACAAAGATTTGTTTTTGTAACTATATGTGTTCTAAGTTCCATTAGTATTGTAATTTATTTCCGAATTCTGTTCCACCGACTCTGTGAAATCAACTTTAGTATGTCATTCATAAAGTTTGCATTCTATCGCTCTGTGTATAAAGTAAACCATACACTAGGCAATTTATTTACAGACATTTTTTGATATTCTGTTCATTATGTTCCTATTTCTGTATATTGACATGTTGTAAATATATTATATATTGATTTTGTAAACTGTAACAACTTGTATCATTCATTCATCATTCGGTTTGCACAACATCTGAAGCTAAATTGACAGGTGTATGGCCCACTTGACATATGTCATTCCCGCCAAATTTTGACAGCTGTCACAACAGCCTCCACAGATAGTAAATATTAGTTTTTTTTTTCTAAACGTAAACTTAGGCTCTAAGGAATGATAGGTAATGTGAATGAAAAGACTATGATAGTACATAATTTTGTACGTGTTTTTAAATTTAATCAGCTAAACGAGTCATTACGTACATAGAATCAATACTCTTGAAAAATAAGATCATGGCTTTGTAGCATTTAGGAATTGGTTAAGATTACGATAGTTGAAAATATGAAATTTTTGTTTTATATTACTTTTCGTTTTGTGACTAATATTCAGATAAAAACATGTTTTGTATAGGAATTTTATACATTTCGGTTTTATATATCTTAATTGTTAGCTCTTAAGATTAAAAAGTATGTGAAAAATTATAAATTGACCTTTTAATTACATTCATCATAGTCTGTGGCGCTGGTTGTCAAAAAATATACTAATTTTGAATGTTATAGAATGAAATGAAAAAGGGAGAAAAAACGCACAGAAGCGCCATAGAAAATCATGACATGTTCTGGAACAAAATTGTTCCTAATTTTCTTTAAAATGACTTGTTATCCAAAATTATGAAAATTGATATAGAATTAAACTATACCCGTATTTAAAAACAAAGAAAACCGTTAAGGCAAAGTTCGTAAATCAAATTCGACGGTAGCTTAAAAATGTTTTCAAATGCGGATATACGAAATTCGCTTGGCTTGGATCTTATGCGCTTGTGAATAGAGTTGAAATTCGTACAGATTCATATGCTACGGGGTTGTAGTACATATTGAAAGTCCAACATAGTGTTGATAGTACATAGTGAGAATGTTTTATACATAAAGCTGTTAATAAATTAATAAAAGTATTTTGGACATAATATATTGATTTTTATTTTATTGTTACACTGATCCCTAACTAACAAAGGTTAATAAAGCTAAATAAAATAGGCAAACAGCTTCTGCCAGCTTGACATACACTTTTCCAGAGGCTGTAGACCAGTGTTTCCCAAAAGTTGTTCTGCCATGGTCCGGTAATTTTCACACTCAATTTAATTCGTGACCCACTCAATACTTATAAACCCTAGCTGGTTACATTAAGTAAAATAATACACATTTATTGTTAGTAAAAATGTTTAAATAATATTATTTCGGCTTCGCCCGCGTGAAAGTGTTTTCTTATCCCAAGGGCACATTATACCGGGATGAAAATTAGCCTATGTGCTATTCCAGACTATAATATATCTATGTGCCAAATTTCATACAGATCCGTTCATTAGTTTTTGCGTGAAAGAATAACAAACATACAAACACTGGGTGGGTGGGTGTGTCCCAAAACTTTCGCCTGAATAATATTAGTGTGATCGCTTACTTAGTGCAAAGTATGGAGCTGCTGCTTATTTTTTAATAAAGAATCCATGTTCGCGGAAAAGAAAATTTTTATCCTGAGGTCTGGTTCCATTTCAAGTCGGTTTCTATGTTTATTTTTAAGGTAAACTAGTGTTGGAAACCCAAGTTTTTATATATAATTATTAATTGTGACAAAAAACATTAAACAAGAAAAAAAACAATATTTAATAAACCCCCGTCACATTTTTATTTCATGCTAGGAAAGTACATAATTTATCTAGTACATAGTAGATACGCTTCGATCGGCAAACTATTGAACACGTAATTATGACACGATATCTTGCGAAAACACCCCGATCCAAACAGTAAAACGCCCATAACTTTTGAACGGCTGAACCGATTTTATTCAAACATAGGAGATATGGAGAACACTCTCGACAAAATATCCTTTCAAACAAAAAAAACTAAATCAAAATCGGTTCTTTTGTTTAGGCGCTATGATGCCTCAGACAGATACACAGCAACACACGTCAAATGTATAACACCCCTCTTTTTCCGTTGTTGACAATTTTGTGTATTAAAACTAAAATCTATCAATGGTCTTGTGTCGAATATATCCGTGTGTCAGTTTCGACCCGGTATTTTAATTTGGCCCGGTACCGAGTCTATTATATGGAAAACGCTGCTCTAGATGATTCTGTCAACGAAAGCGTCGCAAAAGCGATAGTGTATGGGTAAAAAATGGATAAAGAAAGGCAAAAGTGTATGGGTTTTTTCAAGCGCTTATATCTAAGGTCAAATACTATCGAAATGTCACGTGGCCATAACCTAACATTTTGGCATTTCGACCATCGACATAAGTTCGACATCGATGTAATAACCGAATGATATTTTTCTTAGATGTTCCCAAAAACATTATTAGAATGATAAAATTGATATAGCTTTTCAGTTCGTTCAGTGTAAAAAAATTACTGTCTAAATTATATTAAAGTATTATTTTGATCAGGGCCGGATTTAGAGGTGTGGAGGCCCTAGGGCAACAGGGGAGTGGAGGACCCTAATTATTTTTCAAATAGGTTAAATCATATTTTTCTTGCAAGTGTTTCAATAATTTATATATATAATCGTATGGGAGGGGAGACAGGCAAGCGGGCGGCGTGAACCCTGCGCACTGCAACACCCCGCATTGTGTTCCCAGAGCGATAGCTCTAACGAGACGAGATCACGGATCGACCATCCGTCGCAAACACAGTAAAACAATACGCTGCTGCAAGTAAAATTAAGATATAATAAATAATGTTAAAATCATATACAATAAAAATTACTAGATAAGTTTTCAAATAGTAATACAGTAGAATCTCTATAACTCGAACCTCGTTTAGTCAAAATCCTCAGTAAGTCGAAAAAAATGCCATTTCCTTCCGCTGAACCCTTAGATACGCGGTATCTCGAATTATTTAAACTTTGTAACTCGAACAAAATGTTATTTCCCTACGAAGTATTGATAATACATATTTATACTCTATATCTCGAATTTCAAAAAGGAGTTTCCAAAAGTCTTAGTAAAATACAATGACATCTGACGTCTTACTTGGAATTCTCCGAAATAATTGCAATAAAATCCAAAATGAATGTTCGGGTTAGGGGCTTCTAAGCTATTGTTTTTGTCTTGTACACGTGCAATTAATGAATACATTCATTAAATTTTCTAAGTTCAATTCAATTTTTAGGTTGGGTTTGACTCTACAAATCGAAAAATATACTTAGAAATCGCGACTTAGTCGCTCGAAATTTCAGCAGTTAAATCATATGTATCTCGAAGTTCTTGTTAAGTCAAAAACTTTTTGTCTCGATTTTTTTTGCATTTCTCTTGACATTCGAGTTAGAGATTCCACTATAGATACCCTATAGTTGTGTAAGTTTTTTTTTTAATAAATACAATTTATGTGGGGGCCCCTCTCTTGTGGTGGCCCCGGGCAGTTGCCCCGATTGGCCTCCCTTAAATCCGGCCCTGATTTTGATAGTAGAAAATGTCGGTCATTCTTTGCTACCACCCGATAGATGGCGCCCGCGCCGCCGCCGCCAGTCCAAGATGTATGCAGCACGTATAGACGTTTGTTTTCGTGCTACCACTGCGCTTGTGTAGATGGTGCTAGTACGAAATATTTAGGTCACACAAACGAAACGTGTTTGTGCTACCGCCCACTAGATGGCGCTGGTTCAAGATTGTACTAAGCTCAAATAAACGAAACAGGTTCATGTAACCACTCGATAGATGGCGGTATTTTAAGCTTGGCTGAAGTTCAAGCGCGGGAACTAGCCTCATTGAGTTATTTAATGCTTACATAGATGTCACTAGTTGTATCTGGAAGCTATAAGCTACTGGTTGGTTGTTTACTACAAATAGTCTTTTTATATACTTACAACAATACGGCTGTCTTAAATAATGTATTTGACGGATTGTACTTTTCCTACGTCAAAAGTTTCACCAAGGTAGGTGAATAATAACTACAATAAAATTGAATACCTACTTTATCGTTTTCTCTTGATTAACTATTTGCAGTATACTTACCTCAGAGTACTTATATATAGGTACTATTGCCTAACTAACCCATTGAAAAAACACCCTCTAAGTTGTTGTTGATACCTAACTGGAATAATTACCAACCAATTTACCAAAATTAAATAATTACGACTGTATAACTAGCACGAAAAAATCGCAATTCCAAGAAAATTCCCCCTGAAATCGCCATTTATTCTTATACAAACAATCCTTGCCTAGCTTACGCCACCCCAAATGTACCTACAAGGGCAATTATACGCGCAAATTAGTCATTAGGGCGGCATCACACTGACGGGGACGCGCCGGAATTGCTCGCGGGCACCCGGGCACCACACTGATTTAGACAGTGTAGCCGCTGCCTTAAGGCTCGGGCTATTTAGTGTAGCTGTGGCCTTAGGCGCGGGCTATTTATATGTAAGAAGTTCACTTTGTGTTGAAGTACTTAGGGTGAAATTGTCGGAGGAAAAAATACGCTTTTGGTTTATTGCAGCGAGTTGTTTTCATGAGTAAGGTTTTGTTTTTCAGTTTGTGTACTTAGTTAAGCTAATTTAGTTTATTTATAGTTGGTTGTTTTGGTAAAAGTCGGGTTATTGAAAGGTCAAAATGTGCCTAATTTATTTATATAATTATTTATATCATATTAAAATATCCATACTTAATACTATAAATGCGAAAGTAACTCTGTGTCTGTCTGTCCGTTACCTTTTCACGCTTAAACCGCTGGACCAATTTAGGTGAAATTTGGTATGGAGATAGTTTGAGACCCTGGGAAGGACATATGATAGTTTTATTATTCCGGCAATCATCCTTTAGGGGTTGGACAGGAGGGTTGAAGTTTGTATGGTAAATGCGACCCACACAACTATAATATTATGGCGCGATATAAAAAATAGGCTATTCAAAGTACTAACGCTACGCAGATGAAGTCGCAGCTATCTTATTTATATTATTTTATCTATACCAATATTATAAAGAGGAAAGATTTTTTTGTTTGTTTGTTTGTTTGTACCGAATAGGCTCCAAAACTACTGGACCGATTTCAAAAATTCTTTCACCGTTGGGAAGCTACTCTATCCCCGGGTGACATAGGCTACTTTTTATCCCTGTATTCCCACGGGAACGGGAACTACGCGGGTGAAACCGCGAGGCGTCCTCTAGTTTATTATAATTTTAGCTAGGAATGCAGATATAGCCTAGTGCGGTTATTGTGTTATGTGATACCTCCCATACTCCTTTTAAAACTTCTC
Source organism: Orthosia cruda (assembly GCA_964057195.1). Taxonomy (NCBI): domain Eukaryota; kingdom Metazoa; phylum Arthropoda; class Insecta; order Lepidoptera; family Noctuidae; genus Orthosia; species Orthosia cruda. The sequence continues at coordinate 4,855,657 of OZ059827.1, forward strand.
TTTATTGACTTAGTGTGGAACTGTGGACCTATCCTGACTGTAGGTGTTAAGTTTGCCCGCCAATTTCACATAACGCTCTCTGTTATAACATCATAATTACTGCTATTTTCTAGAGCGGATTAGTGTCTCTGAAGTCAGTTCAGGCGCAGATATCCTTCAGTAGCTGATTTCAAAATGAGAATCCCGTCTAAACGGCAAGTCGTAATTTTTTGGAAAAATATATGATACATTGGACCTTTTTTTATTATTTGATCTAAGAAATTTTTGAGTTTTGTTCGTATAACATAGTGTAATTAATTTGTAAAGTTATGTCTAACACGAACAAAAAAACGACAAACGCACCAAAACCGTAGGGCTTATCTTAATGAAATTGTCACCATCTAAAGACAATTTATTTATCTATATTATGATCTGAGGCTTTTTTTAAGTCATATCAGAAAGCACAAAATCAACTGAATTTTGGGTCGCGCCGGTGTGAAATGGCTGCGCGTTTCATTCCCTCAAGGTCGTTGGCGACTGTCGTCGTCTCCAGTTACTTGCACAAGGTGCTACTGTCCATATTTTATCATCATTTCAGCCGAAAGACGTCCACTGCTGGACATAGGCCTCCCCCAAGCGTGGCCACACTGATCGGTCCTGTGCGTTTCGCATATATTTCTATATTCTATACCTATTAGAAACTATTTGAATAAATTGTCCGAAGATAATACTGTGGTCCAGACTGAGATACCAACCACCGATAAATTGATTATACTTACTTATAGTATATGCGTAGTAGGGCAGAGTGTATGACGTATGTGTACAAGAAAAGTAAGCGCTCAGCTAAGATATTTTCCGATAATTTTGGAGTAGTAACTCTCAAGGGAGTAGAGCGTTTTCTTCGCCAAATTCCTATAAAATAGATCTGATAATTTTAGAATAAGTAGTCACTCTCATGGGCTTAGAGCGTTTTCTTCACAAAAAGCCTATGAAATAGATAAAACACTTTAAAAAAAATAACTTACGAGAAACAACCTTTAAATATAAGTGCATTTACTTCCACAGTCTCGACAAGACATTCCTTCTAGTCTCGGATCAAGCTCATCAAGCACAAAGACTTCGTAATCTTCGTGATGATGTTTACGAGAATAAATACCAGGCCAGTTGCAAATGCAACTTGGCAAAATGGGGTTTTACAGACCCGTCGGACACAAAATGCGTGTGTGGGGTACACAGTATGATTCACTTGTTAGAGTGCTCCAAGTGCCTAAAGATCTGCACTTTAGACGACTCAATGAACGCCACTGATGCCGCTAAAAACGTAACCTGGGCCCAAGCAGTCTACAGGTTGAATCACCATCGAATCGAAAGAAGTCATCGAAAAGAAGAACCTGGCCAGCGTAGTTGGTGCCCGTACTTACTACCTCGGGTGTAGACTTCCTACATACACATTTCAGGGGCCAAATAATATAAGAGCCAATGAAATCATGATTCCGTTTTCAAAAAGGGATATTGTTAGCTCGTGGATAAAATAAGTGGACTGTATTTTTTAGGCCAAATGGTTTAATGCCGTTATAATTACAAATATAAAACTGTCCCGGACAAACAAATTATATTTTTGTAAGAGAGAGGTGTCGACTGTCGCAGTGGAGTCCGTGGTAGCGAGTGTCCGCCGAGCCGCGCCGTGCTGCGTTGATGTCGCGCCGCTCACCCACACATCGATGCTGCGTAGGCCGCGCGCGAGTGTGCCAAGTGCAGACGGCGCGCGCTGGCCGCTAGTGTTGGGTTCAAATTCCAACATGCTGCCCGGGTTGAAGCGGTGGCTTCAAAAGTCTGGAAGGGGACATATATTATTGAAGGCTCTTCGTATGGTGCCTCTCTTTGTCTTTACCTCAGCGACTCGGGAGATTCCGTCGCCGCCAGGGTAGACATGCACGACCCTTCCCAAGGACCAGAGAAGTGGAGGAAGAGCTCGGTCTTTGATGATGACCAGGGAGCCCATCTTCAGATCTGTCTTTGGTGACTGCCACTTCACCTTCTGCTGCAGTAGTGTAACATATTCAAGGGAGAACCGCTGCCAAAAGTGCTGTTTGATGTGTTCTATCCTCTTGAAGCGCTCCAGGCGATTAATGTTGCTGTCAGAAACCTGTGGATGAGGAATAGCATTCAGTGGCCGTCCAATTAAGAAGTGAGAAGGTGTGAGAGCGGAGAAGTCATGGGGTTCTGTGGAAAGAGGAGTAAGGGGACGGGAGTTTAAAACTGCTTCAATTTGAGTGAGGCAAGTAGCCATTTCCTCATAGGTCAGGTGAGTGGTTTGGAGTAGACTTTTAAGGTGATGTTTGGTGGAACGAACAGCCGCCTCAGCTAAGCCGTTGAAGTGGGGACTATAGGCGGGTATAAATTTAAAATCAATGCCTTCTTGAGCTAGTTGACCTTCGAGGTCTGACTGTATAAGGAACTTTGAGAGCTCATTGTAGGCGCCGACGAAATTTGTGCCATTGTCGGACGTGATGCGTTGTGGTTTACCTCGACGTGACACAAAGCGGTTAAGTGCAGCCAAAAAAGCTTCGCTGGATAGTGCAGTGACGAGCTCGATATGACAGGCCTTCGTGGATTTACATATGAAGATTGCCAAGAATGACTTGAGGAGTCTGCAGCCTCTACCCTTCCTGTCCGCTATCATCACTGGCCTGGCGTAGTCAACACTACAATGTAAAAATGGGTATTCTAGGCTTGTTCGGTTTTCGGGTAGCTGCCCCATTATGGGTTGTGCTGATTCCGCTTTGTACCTGCAACATCGGACACATCTACCTACTGTAGCCTTGGCTAGATTCCTGCCACCCAAAGGCCAATAGGTTTGTCTTACGTTTGCCAGTAAGAGCTGGGGTCCAGCATGCAAAAATGTTAAATGAGTTTGGATAAATATGATTTTTGTTATGTGATGTTTGCTGCACAATAGGATTGGGTGTTTCGTGTCGAAGCCATATGGGGAATTATCCAGTCTGCCACCGACGCGCAACAGGCCGTTGGGATCCAAAAATGGGGATAAGGCCACCAGTCTATTTTTACTATGAAGAGCCTTTCCTGCTTTAAGAGCTTTGTGTTCGTCAGGAAACATTTCCAACTGTGCTTTGTGCAAGATTAGGTTTAATGACCCTATGAGTTCGTCAACTGAAAGATGACCCGATAATGCATTGGTTTTGTGCCGACAATTGTGAACAAACCTCAGCAAGTATGCTATTGATTTTTGTAAATAAGTTAAGTTAGATCTATTGTTAATTAAGCTACTAATAGAGTCGACATTAGAACTATTGTTAGTCACTACAACAGAACAAGAGACCAATTCTGGTAAATCATGTTTCTTCGTCGACATGTTTCGTCGACTGTCGCAGTGGAGTCCGTGGTAGCGAGTGTCCGCCGAGCCGCGCCGTGCTGCGTTGATGTCGCGCCGCTCACCCACACATCGATGCTGCGTAGGCCGCGCGCGAGTGTGCCAAGTGCAGACGGCGCGCGCTGGCCGCTAGTGTTGGGTTCAAATTCCAACAGATATGGTTATTCGTCCTGTATGGTTCTATCCAAGTGCCAAGGGCTAGGACAAATTTATTATTGTTTGCCCCTTTGTCAAGGGCCGCGCGTATTATAAATAATATGCCACCGGAAGATGTGTTCCATAGCCTGCCGAAATTTGTGTCAGGAGCACAAAGGTGCCTTGAAGGAGGTATACACATTTGAATTGTTTCTTGTTTTTGATTTTTGTTATTTTATTTTTATTGTTAAACTTTTATGTTTTTATATAGTGTATAACATTATTTATTATGTAACGTCGTCTTGGCATACTGTAAGATGTTGTACTTATTGGTGTCAAATAAATAAAATTAAAAAATAAATCTTTCTCTAACATCACGTTATAGTAGGGTATCGGATCTTCCAGATGCTTCATGAAGCACGTTCCTTGGCAGCGCCGGCCCTGGGGTAGAGTGAAAGGAGCGGTCGCTCTAGGCTTCAGAAGGTACGGGGCCTAAGAGAAAAAAAAATTCAGCGCAAAACAAAATTTTATGGCAGCTTTTCTTAAGAGGAAATGCGGTCACAGACATTCTGACTAACTAAACTGAATATCCTAAGTAAAGTCATAATCCGAGGTTTAGCTCTCGCATTCTTCCACCTCTAATATTGGACCAATTTAAATGATATTCCATAAACTGAAAAAGAAAGATACATACTGTGGCACTATGTTTTCCTATTTGTTGATACATTTACCTTTAGAAGCTCTAGAACCCTCAAAAGATGCTCAAAACTGCGCTGTCGACAGAAGCCCAGTGTAAAAAAATTACAACTATAAATGAAGAAAGAAAAACATAGAAGCACAACATGTATCTTTTGTATTTAATTTATGTAATCCAATACTGGAAATAGGCGAGAGACAAACCTCGATTTATGACTTTTTCCTTAGGATATTCAGTCGGATCTCTCTGCCCGCATTTCCTCGATGATCTTCATCATCATCATCATGAGCCTTTTAATGTGCCCACTGCTGGGACGCAGGCCTCCCCTCTGTGAGAAGGAATGGGCCGTAATACAGCACGCGGCCCAGTGCGGGTTGATGGATGTCACATGTCTTCGAATGTTTGGTTCTAGGACAAGCCGGTTTCCTCACGATGTTTTCCTTCACCGTTTTTGGTTTTAAGTATCTATATTTGCAATTAAAGGTACTTATTACTTACTTACTCTTATTTATTTATTAAACATAAAACCAAAGTAAAATTTATGTGAAGTGAAAGTGTCGACCAAAGGGCGTTGTAAGACAATCTCGCTCTACCCTGATCAAGGACTATGTCAGGCGCTATTCTTTGACAGAACAGTGAAGTAAAGCAAGGTAATGGGGTAAACGGGCACTTTAGCTAGATGTTTACACCTCTTATAGTGATGGCCACGAGAGAGTAACTTGCCTCTATCTATGTATCTTTTTGTGTATTTTTTTTTCTCTTCTTTGGCCACTGAGCCGATGTTGAATTGTTGACTATTCTGCCAGTGTCGTGTAACTTTTATCCGTCGGTTTTACATGTTAAGAATGAAATATCTATCTGCTTTTGCCTTTGGTTTGTCACAATATTATTAACTATGTATTTTTATGATAAGACTGAAATATGGAACTTATCGGAAAGAAATCTTCCTTGAGTGTTGATTTTACAAAAAAAAAAACAAATGCAAACACAATAATGTTACTTAGGTATTTATTCAGGGTCTTCAACAAAAGATAAATACACAATATTTCCTTCAAAACTATACTGGTACATTGACCTGAAAATTATAATAATATTTTTATTTCACTGAAAGCCTTTTTTACAAAGAAGATTACTAAAGGCTTAAAACTATAGATCATTTTTTAATACTCTTTATCTAGGTTGGTAGTTGTCCAAATCAAAAAGTACTTATAGAAACGAGAACACATTCACTATTACTTACTTACAATTATCTTCAATAAACGTCTTCAGTGTCGGCTGAAATTTCATTTCTTTGGACAGACATTAAAAAAAAACGTCATAAAATAAAAAACACAGAAAAACACAAAGATAAAATACATTATGACAGTGTAAACACAAAGGCGAGCTTAGCCTATAACTGTGTTTTCTTACACCAATAATCTTAGAGAAGATTTATAATTAAGCTGTACGTACTTAGAGATCTATATATTAAGAATATTCTTTAGATGTTAAAAATATTACTAGCGGCACTTATTTAATTTCTATTCATTTATGACAGATTTCATTTTATCTATCGCATTTACGAGTATTTTATTGTTGATTTCATATTTAACACAGTAAAAGTTTATGTACTATGTGTATAAATACTGTTATTTTTAAATGTATTACGTTTATATTCATAAAACGTTTATTTGCACCAATTAGTAAAATTTAATTGAGAAGTCATGTCACATCGATTCGATGAATCACATACGATTGAGCTTTACCTACAACACTATGCTCCGCGCTTGCAACATTTAAAAAATAAGGCCATTAGAAACTGTCATTTTAGTCTAAGATATTAAAAATCACAGTATAGGTGGATTTTTTTGGGGCTGTCACATCGCACTATTGCCTAAAAGCCAGAAACAGTGGCGACCACCAGAAAAGCGCCGAGGCAATGAAGCTCGACGAAGTCCCGGAGAATGAATTTAACTGTCTGACTGAAATTAATCGGAAAAGAATAACGGAGGAGTAGGAAAAAATACAAATTTACACTTCCCTCCATATCAAACAGGAGACAGAACAAACAAGGCAATAGGCGCAAAGGGTCAATTACAACTGGGATAAACGCGCCACGGATAAAAAAATCATTAATATTAATGGTTCCTAACATTGTGAGCTGTTATATTTGAAAAACGCTTGAACGCACGGAAATTTGTTCTAGTTTCCACAAGGTCCGTATAGTAAATAACTCTAGATGCAGCCTGTAAATAATATAATACGTAGGTGGATTATATTCAATAGAATTTCTTCGAAGGCGAAACGACCTCAATAAATTCACCGTCGGAAGACGCCTTTCTTATTTTTGGCACACCTACCTATTCATTTTTTACGATACCCACGGGAACAGGCTCTATTCTTACACGAAATTAACGGAATTCCAAAAAAACTTGATAACTACCTAAGAAGAAAAACTTGAAACGCGAAAAACCTAGAAAGACAATATGGCCCTTAAATGGCAGACACCAATCGTTCGCATACATAAAAATAATAAGTATTTCAAAAGATTTATCTATTATCATTAGTATCGATATTTTGGTAAAATACACAAAATAACTTCACAAGACCTCGGCCTTAATTACATTAACAAAAACCTCTTAATAACCCTTCAAATCTAAACGACAATCACCACTCATAGCTCACAATCCAAAATCTTAACCGACAAGAGAATCCCATTCCCAAACCATTGAAACTTTAATAGTTTTATTTAAATTACCGAAAGCATTCCGAAACAAGTAGCGTACCGCCACATTGACCATTATAAAGCAGAGTCCGCCAAATTTAACAAAAACATGGGAACAGTTTCAGCGATTTAAAAGCTAAGTGTAGACCCTTAATTGTGTTAGACTCGGCTCGCACGGCCACTTTTACGATCGATGATTTTACCTTAAATAAAACAAACTTATCACCAATGCTACCTCTATTTTAAAACGTCTACATAAGGTTGAAAATACGATAAATTGCGCTACTATATATCTTGGTATTTTAGTAGGAAAAGGACGGCAATAAGGATCACGGTTGGTTGATATAAGGGGTGGAACTCGTGAAGAGTGACGCCCCAAATTCTAAGGGTAGTTTTGTCAGTAGCCGTGGTACAGTCAACCGCGGTGGCGCGACAGCCCGCTACATACGTACGAACATGTTTCAATAATAACAATTTTGTTAGTAACTCGATTTTAAGAAGTGTAAAGGGACTTTTGTGTGCTGTGTTTTAGAAAAAGTTATGGTTCATAGAGCAATGTGCCTGTGTTGATTATAGGAGGATTGCTGATTTTTTGACAGGTTAGAGTTTGTTATTTTTTTGTTGATTCTCGTAGATTTAGTTATAGAAAAGGAATGTCCTATTCGTGCAAGTTAATCTTCAGAATAAAACTGAAGTTTGTATGTAGGTATATTCGGGTTTATTTCAGAGACTATAAGGTAGATTCTCCATAGCATTAAGTATAAAAGAAATTTATTATTGAAAATATAATATTCTACACTATTTTGTAAAAAATAATGTTGTTTGGCTAGGCGATCAGTCGGGAAAAGATTTCAAAAAAAAATATTACGCGTTTAAATCTTTTGGTAGAAAAAATATTAGTGTATCGTTTTACTTACGATTTTACCTTTCTTGATGTAGTTAAGATAAGCCATAATACAATTTAATTGTAGTTTGTTTTATAAATAGAGATTAAAAATATCTTTCATAAATTTATAATAATGTTTTCATAATGTGGTCAACATATTTACAAGAAAGAAATAATATGAATTCTATCTTTTACCACCCTGGGCGTGATACACATCTATAGGTACCTATGCAGTTATGTATAGGTAGATGCTTACCAGATAGCGACGGAGCACCTTGAAAAAGATAGTAATTCAACAGTTCTGAATAAGTCGAGATTTAAGAAACTTCGTAGACGTTTCGTAGCGCCGCGTAGCAGATTCGTAGCAATATCTTGTCCAATCTTAGGAAGCTGTTATCAAGAGATCTTCTGATAGGTATTTCTTTTATTTTCTTTCTAGTCTAATTAGATAACGAAGTTAGTTATAAATGATATGCGGTACTTTAACATTTGATTACATTTATAAAATAATTTTGTTACTTTTTAAAATAAATATTTTTTATTAGCACCATATAAAAATATTTTAATTAAGTTTTATTCTTATTTAATTAAGTGTAGGAAAGTGATGCATTTAAGATTTATTTTGTCTAGTAGTTATATAACACTTGCTTCTTTTCGTTCTTCTATATATGTTCTACTAAATAATTGAGGTATAATTTTTAATATCCGACGGGTATGAAAAACTTAGCCATTGTTTTTAGAAGGGCACTGCCCTTTGCTCTTTGTTTGTAAGTATTTTAGTAAAATTATTTAAGGCAAGTGTATCTGTTATATTTAGAATAAATATTCCCCTGACCTGGTCATCAACATAATTATACCACATATCGAATTTTAGGCAGTTTTTACGCACTATCTACCTCAATTAGCTACACCCTAATTTTCCTACACAAAACTCTAATTTAAAAAAAACCGATTTGTCAGGCAATAAAAAGCGAAGTACATAGAATATTAATTATGAAAAGTGTTAATTAGAAAGTGGTATAAACCGTTTGACAAGTGTCATGGACGGCGTCGAATGACAGTAATATTGCGTCCATAGAGACTCGCGTTTAGTTTCAAATAAATTATCTATGTGACTTCTATTTATGAGTTTTTATTGTTGGGAGGCAAGGACGTTTACGTTTTCTGCGTAGTGGAAAATATGTTGAGTAATTTAGCTATTTATATTAAGGCAAGAGGGGTTAATTTTAGGTAAGTGTTCATTTTTGCTGATTGCATCATCAATTAACACTTATCAGTGGCCTTAGTGCAAGTTTTTAGATGTATAATCGGCCAAAGCTATATCTGATCACCGTAAGGACTATTTCTGCTTGCAGGGCTCGCCCGCTAAATTAACGCCGACTTATACTCATCAACCAATAGCATCGCAGCATCGGGAGACTGTTTCTCTAGTACCAGTCAGCCCCTTGTTTTTGTAATAAAAAAGACGGCAAAAAAACAGGTAATTTGGCTATGGTTGACGCAAAAAGGGCGGACGCAACTGTGGTCATCTTGTGCACGGGATTTGGTTTTCAAAGTGATCAGATCTAGCTTTGGTCCATAGTACCTATTCGATCTCGTCTTGTTCGTGACATTAATTTGTATTCAAACGTAACATGCCGTCTGTTTACAAGAATACAAATCAAAATTATTCTTTTAAGTTATCGGGATTGAGTAAGGCCCAGTTTTTTTATCCGTAGTTAAATACTCAACCAATAGTTAAATATGCTAACCGATGGTTGCAAATTTTGGTAAACCACAATTTTTCTTCTCTTTTTATACCCCAATAAATGGTCAAATCAGTTGCGAGTTAATTATTTGACCATTTGTAAGACTTACAATTGAGGAATAAACGCGTTTACATTTAAGCGGAAGCTGCGGCATTATTTTCTAAACGAATAGCAGAATCGTCTCATTATGCGCATTTCTATTAATTAATATATATATATATATATATATTTTATTTAATACATAGCATTTATTATAGTAAATATTTAAGTATGCTTATTTTAACTATATACTTTTGCACTAATTTTGCATTTATAATATTATTATTTATTTTTTTATGCACCTGCCTTGTTATCTCTCCACCACCCTTGGTTGACTGGTAGAGAATGCCTCAGGCATTTAGTCCGCCTATGTACTTTTATGTTGCATGAAGTTTTAATAAATAAATAATCAGATAGAACTTTAAAATTTTGCTATTTTTACCAATATGAGGTACCCACCTCAGTTTTTACACGTATCACATAAATAAAAACAAAAATGTCTATACATATTGCACCGCGTTCTAAATATGATTAACCTTCCAAATCCAACTATCTGTTGCCAGCTTTATAAAAAGGTAAAGAGGTAGAGGTTACTATTATAATCATGAAAGTTTGTGAGGATGGATGTATGTATGTTTGTTACTCTTTCACGCTAAAACTACAGCATGGACGGAAATTGATGATGCTTTACAGAAATATAGCTTATAATTCGTACACACAGGATATAATTTATAAAGATATTGGGAGAAGTACTAATACCACGCGGGCGAAGCCGCGGGCGACAGCTAGTAGGTACTATTTGTAATCGATCCTGCGTGATCGTTCCGTATATAGGCGGAAGTCACAACAATAAACAATTAAGTTGTACTAGCTAATTGTAAGTGTAACCTATTAAGGCTGCCTCCACTAACACTGTATTTTTAATTTATAAATGACTTTTTAACAGCCGACCGCTGAAGCCATAAACTACATTACAAAGTATAATTTTAATAACCCTTTGACTAAGATGCGTTGCGTTGTGGACGTCGCCGGGTGTCTGTTACACCGAAGCGTAACGGTGTTTTTAAAACTGTTGAACCTATATAGATAGAATTTAATTTGTTGTACACAAACATACAAATAATTAGTCCAACTATACTAATAATTGGTGGGTTGGTGGCCAACCGATCGGCTGCTGTGCTGCATGCCGTTGGTTCAATTCCCGCACGGAACAAATATTTGTATGGCCTACAAATAGTTGTTCCGGATCTGGGTGTTTTGTGTTTAAATGTTTGTAAATGCACCCAAGATACAGGAACAAATTCCTAGTGTGGGGCAGTGATTTATTTAAAGAAAAGGCAAAGATTTTAATGCTTCGATCGTTTTGCCCGCCGCCGTGGGTCTTTAGGTACTGTAATTTGTACATATTTGGAAGTCGTTATTGTTAGTCGAACGTATCTTACAAAAAGTTATAGTTTTGCCTAGAAACTTTTTTTTTTCGGTTTTGAAGGTCAGACAAGCAGTCGCTCCTTGTAAGATACTGGTATCTATTCAGTTGCATGCGGTTGGACTGGAAGCCGACCACTAAATTGTTGGGATAAAATTAGGCAAATTGTTTTCCCAGTATTCCAACTGCTTTTATATTTAATCTTGTCAGTTCGATGACTGCCATCTATGTAGGCAAAGTTTTTATTTATGTCCATAACTCTAGGAAGAAGTCCTGGAATATGTGGTCCAAAAATGCATAGTTTCGAAGATATCATAAATCAGAATTAGCTCATTTCAAAAAGTTGTTGCGTTCTTTCGGATGCCGTGATTATTCCCAACATTTTGTATCATCATCAGCCTTACAATATTCCCACTGCTGGCACACAGGCATTCTCTCTGTGAGAGAGGTAATAGACCATATTTCACCACGCGGGCCCAGTATGGGTTGGTGGATGTCACATGGCTTCGAATTTTTGGTTCTAGGACATGCCGGTTTCCTCAAGATGTTTTCCTTCACCGTTTTAAGAGCAGTGGTGATGAAACAATTTACATAAAGTAAAGCGCCTGTCTGGGTTTGAACTCACGTCTATCTAAACCACGTAAGTCGGGGCCGTTACCAATGGGCCACCACTGCACTTTGTATGATAAATGAAACAATATATTATATAAATGTAATATTAATGAATATTATAATTGGAAAATAATTCATATGCTAGTTGATTCTTTGATATGGTTTTATTCATATCCTAGAGTTAAAGGATATCAAGAAAACACCTAGTAAATAACTTCAATAAAAATCATTTACAAAGTTTTTGCACCTAAGTTCATGTGCACTATTAAACTTGAATACAGGTAAACCCGGGCAGGCAAAGAAGGGGCTTTCAAAAGTGTTACTTTCTCTTTTACCTTTACAAGTGAAAGATATCCTTTATTTAGGGATAATAGTGCTGCGCAGGCTTTTCAGAATAAACTCTAAGTTATTAAGAACGTCATATTATTTGTATATCTATGCGATTATATAACATGGTGGCTGAACTTGACCTTGCCTCGTCTATTAATGAACGAAAATATCGTCAATTAATTAACAAATTTTAAGAAAAAAAATACAATTTTGAATGATCAACCCTGACCACAATTAACGCATGTATGAAATATTATCCTAGAAAAGGGACTGATTTGCATTTGTTTTGTTGTTTCCGTACTTGTTAGTACAAGATTTGTACTTTGTATGCAAGATTATACACCCGTTTGTTAAAAATAAAATCCTACAGTAACACAACTACAACTAAAATATCGTTAACTCGTCGCATGTCAAATTAAACCTTCCAAATTCAAAAAGTCACAATTCAATTCAAAATGACATTAGAAAATTCGAAAAACAAAATTCTAATCTAACCGTGTGATCGCTGCGGTGTGTAAGCCGGCCGAATTAACACTGTCCCGCGATTAGCATGCAAAGGGTTAGCTTTACTACCCACTAAACTTCACAAAACGATGTTATCTTCAAATGACCATCTGCTGGCAATCTTGTTACCTAAGTTTTGGTAAATGTTTTGTTGGAAATACGTTGAATATAGCGTAGTGAAACACTAGCGATCCGGCCCGGCTTCGCCCGTAACAAATTATGCACAATAACCTTCCTCGTTTCTCACTCTTTCTATTGGTGAAAAACGCATGAAAATATGTTCAGTAATTTTTGAGTTTATCGGGTACAGACGCGGCGGGTGACTTTATTTTATAATATGTTGTGAAGTAGTGTTTGTTTCAAGAATAAATTTTATCGTTTTTCTGTTTCATTGGTTTAGCTCAGGGATGGCGAACCTCATGTCAGGCGAAGTTCATTTGCTTTTTATATGCGTAATTAGTTTTTAAGTATAAGTGTCCTTGGTTACAATGTCTTTTGAATAGTATGTGTTAAAAAGTGCGGTTGTGCCTTTCTTTCGCGCTGTAAGTACATAACATAACTATGTAACGTATAAGTAATATGATATCCATGTTTTATAACAAGTAGTTTTGTTTATTATTTTTAGTATACGTAAATGTTTTATATAGGCGCTATAGTCTGCAAAAAACACGCATTTCTTATCGTTAATGCTTTTAGAATAAGGTCTAATTGTCACTAATTTGATAAAGAAATTCAAGTTCAACGAATTACAAGAATTATCATCCGTGCTGGAATTCCATGATCTGTGATTCCTTGAAACCTTCATCAATTATTTGGTAGAAAATTATAATTATTACGTTTTTGATTAAATTCATGATGCTCCTAGCAATGGATTATAGCTGCTTAGGTAGTGATAAGAATCCGTATTGTTTCAAGTTTTTAAAACGAGCCTTTTATCCGGCAATTTTAAGGTTGTTGTCTAAAATATTGTAATGTTTTACAGAATGTCTCTAAGATTAGAGTGCCTCTTGGCATAGGCCTCCTATAACATCTTCTATTACTTTCTATCTCTAGCCACTCTTCTCCAGTTTGGACCAGCTGTTTATTTTATGTCACCCTCCCATATTTTCCCATACCTTCCTCTATTTCTTTTACTATCTTTAGGGTACCATTCAGTAATTATTCTGCTCCATTTTTCTTGAGTACTTCCCAGTATAAGACCTACCCATCTCCACTTTAGTTGGTCTATCTTTACTAGCACATCTGTTACTCTAGTTTTCGATCTTATGAAGGTGTTTCTTTTCCAGTCCTGTTTTTTGACGCCAAACATGTTCCTCTCCATGGCAGTTTTATATATTGCTTTTTATTGTGAGTAGTTTCATTCATAACCAATAGTTACATCAAGGTGCATTTTAAGAATCAAACTTTTTTCAATATTTGACTAAAGAATGCAGTTCATAAAAAGTATTCCCAAGCCACAATTGGTTAGGCTTGTCGAAAAAATATCGATAAATCGATATATCGATATTTTTGGTTCGATATATCGATATTTTTTGCCGATATATTTTCATCCGATACATCGATATATCGATACAAAATATTCAATATCGAAAAACGTATCAAAAACGATATTCTTTTTTCAAATTTAATTTATTAGCAGAATATTTAACAGAATTCAAAGCCGTAAAAGATATAAACGAACGGAAAATACTGTATTGTCTATGACTATAATGTTTTGTTAGTGTTCCGTGTGTTTGTATGTGGCGGCCGCGGAGGCAGTCATCATCACTCACTCGTTACTCACTTTCAAATGTGAGTTCTTTTGCGATGTGTATGTGTGGTGCGTGTCATCTTCTAATATTTTTAGAAAATTGCTATTTAGTTTTTGTTATTTTCAAATTTTGCCTATTCAACAGGAATAACGATTAAAATACCTTCGTTTATATTAAGATTCTGATACATTAAAATAATGTACATTTTGTATAAAAATTGCTACTTCCAACAAAACACAAAAAAAGAAAGAACCTAAAAACTCTGAAAATCGGACCGATATATCGATATATCGATATTTTTATCCTCGATATATCGAGGTCGATATTGATATTTTAATAAATATCGATATATCGATATATTTTTTCACTTTCGACATCCCTACAATTGGTATTATGACAGCTAACAAAACGTGTTTTACGTAAACTTTTTAATTAAAAACTCAAAAGGCAAGGCAAAGGCGTTGTAGAAAGCTAATCGATAAAAAGTATCGTTTACACATCGGTTCCGCGTCACTGAATCGAGCACACCCGGCTGTTTGTGATTTTATCTGTGGTATTTTGTTACTAGCAACACAATGTGGTTGATGGTTGGTTGTAAAACAATCGTTTGAGGGTTAAGATTGGCGCGAATAATTAGATGAGAATGGTTTAAACAAAATGTTGAATAGAAAACCGGCCAAGTGCGTGACGGGCCACGCGCAGTAATAAGGTTCCGTAGTTGTTATCTCGTAAACTTGTAAAGCCTACTTAGCTGTGATAGTTTTCCTTTTAATTTTGTTATATATAGTACTGCCGTGAATTTTTCTCATATCCAAAAGCAACCACTTAGCTGGCAGGGGACACCTAGATCTAACAAAAAATAGCAATTCAAAGCTTAATTTTACGCAAACTGGTTTTCACAGACCCGTAATATTTCTGAATGGCCTATCCAACGATACCCCACACCATGGGATAGACGAGAGAAAAAACCATCCCCATTTTACGTGTACAGGAGGTACAGAAAATATTTTTTCTTAATTTTATTTTATTACTTTGTCAGCATGATTAATATGTATATACATGCTAAATTATAGCATTCTAGTATTAAGAGTCTCTGAGTTAAGCTGCGGACGCAATGACGGACAGACAGACGGACATGGCGTAACTTTAAGGGTTCCTTGTTGACTACGGAACCCTAAAAACGAAATGTTAGATTGTTGTTTTGCTATACACACTTTGATGCAAACTGTAAGATTAGTAAGCAATTAAATAAATAATAAAAATACACAAATATCTGATGCTATGAAAAATACGCAGCTTTCATGCAGAAAAACCCTGCTAAATTATTTTTACCTACAACAGTCTGCATATTGCTCTACTTAGCTGACTGGTAAAAATGTAAAGTGTAGGTAGCTATGTATTTTGCCAGCTAGCTATTTACTAAATCTTATGTCTAATCCAATGATATTATATAATATACTGACTGAGATAGATGCGTTTTACCGAGGTCTGCGCGGATATACAAACACAAGCTGACTAACTTGAGTGAACTCAGTCCGTCCTGCGTCTGGCTGCGACACGAACGTACGTTTGAACAGTATGTTTATCTCTTTCTGACAACGGTGTCATATTTATATCTCTGTGATATTTTAACCTACTCAGTGATAGAAATAAAGTTCCAAGTTCCATAGGTCCTATGTAGGTAGCTGAAGTAAAATATCACCAAGTTTTTATTTCTTTATAATGAGTGTGACGTCTCTATTGGTAAAATCTCATTGGCCTAATTTAATTAGCTATGAGTTTATAAAAAAAAAATACAGACTATAGTATCCAAATGCCTATGTATTTAGAAAGGTAGGAATCTACACTCTTAGCGGCTTTTGGCCGCGTTGTTTTCATTTATTTTTATTTAAATTAGGCTCGCGCTTGACCAATATCTCACCTGATGGAAACCGATGATGTGGTCAACGGAAAAATAAAAAATATCGGTGGATTTTAGCTTTGTTAGTATGATAACAATTCCTACTTCGGTTGGAAAGGTTTAAGGCTTAGCATGCGCGAATTTTATCCGCGAGGTTTTTAAACCGTGTTCTGAACCATAACTAACACGCACGGCGGATAAATTTCCACGCGAATTTTGTTCTTTTCTACCCATTCATAGAGCTCAAAACTTTTGCGTGGATTTGAATCGCACCGCGATGCAGTGTATTATGTGACAAAACACAGATTTGTTGCGTTTACTTTTACCGCAAGAACGTGCAGCTTCATACAATTCCATATTATGTCGCAGATTGGGCGGACAAAAATCACGCGGCTAAAAACCGCTGTGCGTATGTTTAGCATCATATGTTCTGTGGCTACGTATTACGTACCTAAGCATTTATAATATAAAGAATATTTGCCCTTCATCCGGTTTTTCTTCGATATCTATATTTTTTCATGTAAATCTAAATAAGTGACCAATTGCAGAGTGCTTCTTTATTTATTTTTATATGCTTTATTATAGGTACACCAAGTTAAAATATAGAAAAGGAACTTAAAACTACAATACCTACAACGGGTGGCCTTATCGCATACCGCGATCTCATCCAGGAAACCTGGAATGGACAGTAATAGCCTGGACATGAAATGGGGTTGACATTGGTGCAACACATAACATTACGAACATTTACTTTAAATATACAATAATATTATAATAGATACACAAATACATACATACTCATTATATATATAGGCAATGAAAGTAAATGTTGACTAACGACAATCACAGTGATAGGTAATGTTCTTTTACGAGTCTTTTAAATACAGGCAATGACTGGGCGCGTTTTAATGGGTCGGGCAATGCATTCCACAGACGAGCAGCTTGGACAGTAAAAGATTTATCCAAGAAAGTAGTAGAATGCATTGCCATTTTAAGTAGCAAGTTATCCGATGACCTAAATGATCATCAATCAATCAAAAAATAATTAAGCATTTTTTCATGAACACACAGAGCTTTTAAAACTTCTGGTACATATATCTAAGTATAATCTTGCACAGATCGCCCAAAAACCTTAGCTGTCACTTAGTATAACTTATTAGGTAGAGACATGTGATCTGATTGATCCTGTAGGCGTGGGGCGTGCGTGACGTTCTGTGTAATTATAATTACCTAATTATATCGCCATCTTGTTTGTTTCACCACTTGAACTGGTGTTGGAACGTGGCTTTGGTTACTTTATTCGTACCTTATGTAAAGTTATTTTAATATATGTGTTGGTGGGTTCGGTTGTAAAAAAATTACATAATTTTATTCGCTATATTTACAAGACAATGTGAATATGACCATGCAAACAAATGTAATATTTAGTTATAGTGAAATCCTTGTATTTAAAACTAGTATTGGCCCATACGTCTGAGTCGCGAGCTGACTGTCCAAAACCAGATGTATCCTCCGGTTGCACAGCATGATTTTCTTCTTGTTTACGTCTTTTTAGTTCGCTTCTTAAGCACTAAGCAGTCGGGTTTTTGATTTTTTATAGTAACTTTGTTTCGTAATTTAGCCACAAAAAGTGCCACACTTACACTTAAACAAATAGTGTATATAGGCAGGTACTTAGGTACATTATTAAATAGTGATAACACAATTATGATAATAAGTACTTGGTTATCGTGTAAAAAGGTAATTTTCAAACTTTCGCGACATTGGGTCACGGTAGCGACCATAAATATCACTCTTTATGACTTTACCGACGATATTAGCGAGGAATTGTCTATTTATTCATATTAGTTGCCTTTTATATGTTTTTAATGTTATTAGATACATACTGTGAGAGTTTATAGTAATATTTTAAAGAGGTGAAGTTGTTGGTTCGTTCATCATCATCATCATTTCAGCCAAAAGATGACCACTGCTGGACATAGGCCTCCCCCAAGCGTCGCCACACTGATCGGTCCTGTGCGTTTCGCATCCACCGGACTCCAGCAGCCTTGATCAGGTCGTTGCGCCACCTAGACGGAGGCCTTCCAACGCTGCGTCTGGCAGTACACGGCGATCCGTTCTGCGAGCAATGTGCCCTGTCCACTGGCACTTAAGTTTGGCAATTCTTCGGGCTATATCGGTAACCTTGGTTCTCTTGCGGTTGTCTTCGTTTCTGATTCAATCACGCAAGGAAAAGTCGAGTATAGCTCTCTCCTTTGCCCTTTGGGTGACTTTAAGCTTTCTGATGAGGCCCATTGGAGTGACCACGTCTCTATCCCGTAAGTAATCACTGGCAACACACACTGGTCATAGACTTGCGTCTTGAGACACTGTGGTAAGTTGGTTGGTATTAGTTGGTTTGTTAATATACAAAGTTCAAATATGTTTATATTGTTAACAGTAATATCTGGTAATATTGATCTTTTTAAGAAAATCCTTTCATTGTTACAAAGCTATACAGAATCAGTAAGTTTTTTATCTGTAGTTAACTCAGCCAATGGTTAAATATGCTAACCAATAGTTTAATTTTTGTAAAGCGCGTTTATTCATCAATGTTTAGTTTAAACAAAAGGTTAAATAATTAACTCTCCAACTTATTTGACCATTTGTGAGGCTAATAATAATTGAAGAAAAAACGCATTGTATATACCAAAATTTGAAACCATTGGTTAGAAAGAAAAAGTATTTAACTATTGTTTAAGTTAAGTAAGGATAAAAACTGGGCCTACACTGTATACTTTATACATACATATTTTTTTAACTTGACAAAATTAAGATACATTGTTACTACAAAAAACGCCTGGGCGTTTGCTCCCAGGCCACGAGAAATATCTAGTCAAAAATAATTTTGTTTGTAGGGAATAAGTTACAAACTTAGGTGTTATTTTTTCATCTGTGGTTAGATTAGATACACAGTCTTTTCCTCACCGTGTTTGAGTACTTAGTCTAAACAGCTGGACATCGGTAGGTAAATTTTACCACACAACTGTCATCTGTCCTCCTTCACCAAATATCGAGGGGACACCGCCCACAAGCCCACAGACACACAAACACACAGCCACACAAGCCCTCGACATGTTTATCAGAGATCAGACGCGTGTCACCAATTATAAAAACCCTCGGTACATACTTAATTAGTTGAAAAATTACGCTACTTTGTTTCTGTTGCATTCCATTTATGCAGTTCGTACTTAGGTATACCTATTTTCTGTCTGTAAGTCGGTTTAAACAAACACTTTTGCGGTACTGAAATATGATTACAAGAAATTAAAAAAAAAACCGGTCGAGTGCATGTCGGACTTCGCATATTTAGGGTTCCGTACCAAACCGCAAAAACTATTAGAAATTAGTGAATTTCAAAGAAAAAAACTGTTTTGTAATTATATCGGTATTTGTAAGTAAAATATAAGTAATAATAAACATGTCCTTCAGATTTGAAGTTCATAGGTCAACGGGGAGGTTAAAAAATATAAGAACAAAATTTTGTAAAAAGAACTGACTTTGGCGGCTTCACATCCCTTTTTCCAAATATTAAATTTAAAAAAAAACAATTTTTATCTACTCAGCGAGCTCTTAACAATGATACCCCCTTTTGCTGTATGGAGAAGCCTTTTGCTTTTGCCGTTTGGACCCTTCGACTAAACTTAAAATGTTGGTATCTAATTATGGATATTCTATTTTACCTGATCAAAAACCATGTAAAAATATAAATACACTAGAGGACGCCTCGCGGTTTCACCCGCGTAGTTCCCGTTCCCGTGGGAATACAGGGATAAAAAGTAGCCTATGTCACCCGGGGATAGAGTAGCTTCCCAACGGTGAAAGAATTTTTGAAATCGGTCCAGTAGTTTTGGAACCTATTCGGTACAAACAAACAAACAATCAAACAAACAAAAAAATCTTTCCTCTTTATAATATTGGTATAGATATGTCTAATCACATTCCCATTTAACCTTCTTGTAAAAAATAACCTTACATTACAAAAACTAATACCATACAAATAAAATAAAAATACTCAAATGCAGCTCATTGCGCTTCAGCAAAAACTCAACAGTCAATACAAAAATGATTGCAGTTGAAAACAGCATACAGCAACATTTCAGCGGAAGCATTTATCATGAAATTGCAGTATTGTACACATGCGGCCAGCATGTATTTGATACTGTGATCTGTCCTTTTTGCATTTAATCTCATTTGGTTTTTCGATAGCAAATCGTTTTTCCAATTGGTTAAAAGGGCTATTGAAAATGGTGTTCATTTTGTGTATTTGTGAACTGTAATTATTGTTTTGCATTTCAAATTATGTGAAAAATCGATTGTGTGGAGGTTGATGTGCATTTAAAGGGAGTGAATGCTGTCGGCTGATAGAGTATGGATTAGAAGGCATAGGCGCGTTTGTCTGTTTGTCTGTTCTGTCCGTCATCTGTCACACTGGTTTTACAGCCAAACAGTTGGAACTACAGTCTTCAAATTTTATCAGTACAAGCATTTTGTTGAACCAATGCCATGCAAATTGTCAATAAATATGTTTAAGGGGTCTCCCATACAGATAAATCGTGAAAATGAAATGAATATTTTGCACCTTTTGTCAGATAATTATTACAAAATTTTGTTCCGAAGATTTTTTTTACTTCCCGTTGACCTAAGAACTTGAAATTTGGTGATAATATTTATTAATACGTATATTTTACCAACAAAATACCAATACATTGATAAATCAGATTTTTACTTTGAAGTTCTCTCATTTTTCCTGTAATAGGGCCAACTTGATTTTGCGGTTTGGTACGGAACCCTAAATGTGCGAAATCTGACACACACTTGGCCGGTTTTTCTTCGAGGTAGCGATTTCAAACGACGAAATTTAAGTTTCTACACAATGTCTTTCTAAACTTCTTTCTTGCCCATAGTCAGAAGAGACCTCGAATCGTCAAATTGACATTCATAGCTTGTTAATTTTTGACATGAATCGAGGGCTTTTTCCATTGTTGTAGTGACTGAGTGGAGTGAGGTTCAAGTCCTTCAAATTAACTTGGATTATGGGATTAAGAATCATATATCAAAACCTGACATTTTGAAACCACGACCACGGGTCCACTGGATTGAGTCGGGAATAGTAGCTACTTCAGATTCAGATAACTTTATTTGCTCAAACATGAGGGTACATACAATCATAAGAAACAAAAATGCATGCTAGGTGATATAAGTACATGGAGTTGTGCTAACCTGTTTACCATAATTGTCTTGGTTTGCAAATATTAAAACAACTTTGGAATTAAATAATAACAACATTCGGTAACATTGACAAAAATCAATCTGCCTAGCCTTTTCCCAACTATATTGGGGTCGGCTTCCAGTCTAACCGGATTCAGCTGAGTACCAATGTTTTACATGGAGCGACTGCCTATCTGACCTCCACAATCCAGTAACTGGGTAACACGGTAACCCTTGGCAAGACTGGTGTCAGATCTCAAGCTTCTGTTTACCCATAACGACTGTCAAGGATCTATAAACGACAGCCGGGACCAACGGCTTAGCGTGCTTTCCGAGGCACGGAGGCAACTCGGTATGTTGAAATGGTCACCCATCCACGGACCAACCTCGTCAAGCGTTGCTTAACCTTGAAGATCGAACCGTGCGGCTGTTATTATTTAGCCACGAGCTGCTTTTTCAGTATTCAGTAACATTGACAATGCTGACATAAATAAATAAATTACATTTTACTTAATTGCATAATTATTTCATAAAGAAATAAATAGGAGTTACTTATAAAATTGACAAATATTCAATTATTTAAAATAAAAAAAACACAATATAATGTCAAAGTAGGTCCAAAAATATTCTTAAAATTAGAATATCATCAAAAACTCATTGATCACGAATATACTTAAACAAAATACATCTAAATACAAACAAAACAATCAAAGCAGCTCCACAGACACAGAAATACTAATAACAGGATCCATTCAAACTAATATCATCTGAAAAACGTCTTAAATCCCTATCCCGTAACGCGATTACGTCGAAATTCTTTTCATTCGAAATCCTTATAATTCATTATTTATTCAAAACAATGGGGCTGAATCTACCCTCGTTATATTAGCCTGGACCCTTGGGAGAAGACTAAATAAAGCTTAGAACAATAATGCACTTAAATGTACTGAATTATTGATATGTTAAACGTCTTATGAGACGAAGTTTTAGTTTAGAGGTTGTGAAGTTTCACTGGATTGGTACTTTGAGAGAGAAATGAAGAAGCAATTCCGGAGTGTATTTTTTGTAGTTTTGCGTCTAGCTACCGCTCCCGGTTCCACCCACGTGGAATTAGTACTTCTCCCAATCTATACTAATATTATAAATGCGAAAATAACTCTGTCTCTGTGTTACTTTTTCACGTTTAGACCGCAGGGCCGATTTAGATCTAATTTGGTATGGAGATAGTTTGAGACCCTGGGAAGGAGACATGGGTTAGTGTTTATCCCAGAAAACTTACATAAGGGTGTGGAAAAGGGGGTCGAAGTTTGTATGATGAACCAAAGTAAGGCGGCAAACAGAATATTATTGAGCCATATAAAAATGTTACGCAGACAAAGTTGCGGACAAAAGCTATTATCTTTATTAATTAAAATTAAATAGCCCTTGTGTTATACTGATGTATATAAGCTTTATAACATAAGGTTTCATTAAAAGCCGTTTAGTAGTATTTGCGTGAAAGAGTAGTAAACATTCATACTCACAAACTTTTACATTTATTGTGCGTTTACATTGGTGTGTAAACTTGCTCGTTCACTGGCGCTAGTACCAAGTGTGCTTTATTGGGATCTTAAAGGAATGTTTTAAAATTATTCTGCGATTGATACATCGATTTTATGGAAGATTATTTACATAAAATCGATGGATATTGAAAATGGCAATACTGCTTACAGACCTACATGTAGTCAAGCAAAGGTACCTTAATTGGCCCGGTTGTTTCTGAGGTAAACCCGAACATACAGACTTATATATGATGATGCTAAAAGTAAAAGTTTTAAATATGTTTCAGAAACTATTATGCTAAAACCACTCTTAATTTACCAGGTTACCATAAAATGAGGCAGTAACCACCAAAATGGACTCGCCCGTTTCTTCGCAAGACGACCGGGACATTGAAGTAAACGTGGTCTCCGGAGCAAGCAGCCCCGACATCACCTCTTCCCCTTCTAGAAAGGACCAGAAGAGTCCCTTCTATGAGTTGAAGAAGGACAAAGAAGAGAAAGCGACGGGCAGTGCGCCGTACACCAGCTTTTCCATCAGTTCGATTCTGAATCGTGCGGAGCCGAGAAGAGAGTCCAATGTTCTTGAAGCGGCGCTGGCTGCGAATCATTTTGGGAGCGCAAATGATGCAATGTTGTCCAGGTGAGTCGAAATATAATTTTCTTGTAACCTCTTTGGGAAATATTTAGATATTACTGGTAGGTAGGTATCTTTAGTATGAAATTTTTACATTGTGCGCAATTATCTATGCCAAAACATCCAGATCATATTGCAGTACGAACTATAATTTGTACTACATACTCATGTTTTAAAAATAAACGATCGTTTATCTATATACTTATGTAACGATTTAACATCATTTTCTGGAGTGGTCCTTTTTCTACAAAGTGTTTTTAGTAAATATTCTATTACATTATTACTGTTACACGGTAAACGATAGGTAACATTGGTTAATATTCTATGTGAAATTCACAAATTTCCACCTAGATAAGTCATCAGACACTACAATACGCTACTTGGTACGTACGAAATATAATTTCTATCGTCTACGATTCGTTCATGTTTGTGCACAAAATCTAGCCTCTTTAATTCATAAAATCATGAAACAACTAAGACATATTTATTTATTTATGTATTTATTTAAACTTCATGTACAATAGTGGTACATAGGCGGACTTAATGCCACTAGGCATTCTCTACCAGTCAACCTTTTGGTTAAAAAGGACAAAGGACAGGACAGGACATATCCCACGTTTGTACACCCAACACTGCTCCAACACAACCACTAACAATAAATACGTGTTTAAACTCGCCGGTAATCTATTCAAGGCTTTAACTGGTCACTTGTCTGGCCTGTATAATGCTGGGTTCGATTAGCTGCACGAAATATTTTATCTACTATATCGTAAAATCATCAAATTACAAAACCAAAAGATCATCAAGTAAACTTTATTATCTCTAACAACTAAACCTGATAACACAACAGAGACCTCATCATCCATCCCTCTAACACATTTGTATATCCAACAGTGGATATCCCCAACACAACCACTAACAATAGACTCGTGTTTAAACTCGGTAATCTATTCAAGGCTTGTAACTGGCCACTTGTCTGGCCGGTATAATGCTGGGATCGATCGGCGGTCGACCGACGCGGTTGTGGCAGACTTAATCTCAGATAGAACGCGGGTTTGCACGGGAGAGTTGCTTGACTGGAATGTCTGCTGGCTTGGGGTAGTTGAGTTTAGAGAAGGGTCAAATTCATGGGCACCTTTATGGGGGTGTAAGGTACATATGGCACATATGACTTTCAATAAAATCCTCTTCAAATAATAGAGAACATATTAGCATATCCGAGGCGAGGTGCTAAAATTTTGGAGCTCGTTTCGCTCGCTCTCTCTTCGCTCGCTCTCTCTTGTCTCTCTTCATCTTTGCTTTTCGACGACAAACTTAGTTCTATCTCTGTGTATGAATGGGCAAAAGGAAACTATTCGAGGCGGGGTCCTGAAAATGCACCCTCTTAAAAAAAATCCTGCCGGCGCCCATGGTTGAATCGTTTTTTTTAAGGTATAGTGAGTTTTAAAACGAAGAAATCGGCTTCCTTTTAACCGACTTCCCAAAAAGGAGGAGGTTATCAATTTGACTGTATTTTTTATTTGTGTTTCCTCAGTACTTTTAACTAGGTGAACCGATTTTGCTGATTCTTTTTATATTTGAAAGCTGAAAGCTGGCTTGTCATGTGGTCCCATTTAAATTTAATCAAGATCTGATGAAGAACTTCGGCGATATACATCAGAACTCTTCAATAAATGACGGCAAATCACTCGGGATAGCTGCTATTGCATGTATGTTTATTGTTTACACCATTTTATAACATAACTTCACACTGGTACGCTTTAAAGGGATACGCAGATGTGAACAGTGCAACCTGGTATACTCTCATTCCACCGGTTTTGTTTAAGTTTCATGTTATTGGGTACATTGTAGGCAGATAGTTAGCCTATAGAATTGATCCATTATGTACCACAACTAACAAGTGAAAAATAAAAAGCTTTTTTACTGAAAAATACACCCTGGGAATGAGCTCTTGCTATAGATTCTAGGATTGGTTGTGTCTTGTGTCTATTTAAAAAGAATAGGTTTCTGCTACTATGAAATAAGACGGCACTATTGTATTAATATTTAACAGTAATTTTAATAGAAGATGTAGTTAACAATACATTGTCTGTTCTTTAAAAATACATCAAGATAGCAACTTTAGCTATCAATTTTTACACAGCAAACTAATTGAAAGGTACTTATTAATTGACTAGCAACAGCATATATTTTTAATGACCTGGTTTTTGCAGAAGCTTATTATCTAATACAAATGACGTTACTGCTACAATGTTGTTTATTAAGGCTGGTCAGTTTTGTAGGCAATATTACTTCATTATAATGTGTTTTTCTAATTATGTTTACTTTATTGTGTCATAAAAGCTATATTTTTATTACCTAGCGATACACACCTGCTATAATATAGATGGCAATCATATAAAGGGTGTTACGTTGTTACTGTTGACATAAAGTTGTTTTTGTTGTATCTTGTCCATAAGCACACATAAGTACCATTCCTGCCATTATACCAATTTGTTTAGAATTAACGTAACGTACTCGTATATTATTTTCTTCTTAAATATTCTATTTGCCTAGATATTTTAGATCATCCCCTATCATACAACAACTTTACACTACAGACTTTATACAATCAACCCAGTGTCACAATCCTCTTCTTTTTTTAATTAAAGAATTTGCTGAACCGTAAAGATTCTTTAGTATTTTAAAATGGTAAAGCCTCAAATACAGATTTTTAAAATTTTAAATATTTTTTTAATAAAAAAAATTAAAAATATATTGTCTCTTTGAAATACAGGTTACAGTCACGTCATAATAAAATAACACACAAATGTATTGTAACAAATCTGACGCTAACCCCCAAACCAGGCCTAGACCTAATAGTAAATAAAAGTTCCACTCGACTCACCAAAACACAACCGAGTAGCTAGCCCATCTAAACGCAGCACAGTCCGCATAAGATCAGTTTAAACATAGTTCAGATGAGTACGCCAAGTTCACCGTAATATCCTAGTCTATTAGCTCTCGGGCTGAGCTAAGGAGTTTTAAATCGCTTGTAAACTTTCAACTGAAGCTTTTTCTACAGAAGTTTTTAATTAATGGAAATTTTTGTTGAGTGTTATCAGTTTGGGGAATGGATCTGTAGGAGTGAATTGCTCTTTGTAAGAATTTTTGGTTATGTAGAAGTAAATAAAGGTTATAAGCTCATTACAGAAATACAATATTATTTTCAACGATCTTCTGCCTGAGGCTTCACTGGGATTATAAAAACTTTTTACTGAAAAATACAGTTGACTTCCAAATAAAAACACTACAAAGTGCAAAATAACTTCATTTTCGGCAGTCGGTGTTCCTGTTTTAACCGACTTTCCAAAAAGGAGGAGGTTCTATATTCGCCTTCGTTTTTTTTTGTTACGGCATCTCTCGGGATTGCTGCAATCTCATGTCTGTTTATTGTTTACACCATTTCATAACATAACATCACGCCAGTTCGCTCGAACTTGGTACGCCGATGTGTACAGTTCACCTTACTGCACGGAACTGCGACGGAACTGCACAATTTGATTCCACCTAGCCCTTTCCATCATCGGACTACAAGACGTACGGCTATGCGCCATCGGTACATGGTAGACATCCCTCCCATACGCACAAAGCGTTTTGCTAATACTTTCATTGCGCGCACAGCTAAGGAGTGAAACTCCCTTCCGGAGTCTTTGTTCCCTGATAGCTACAACCTTGGGGTCTTTAAGTTAAGAGTGAATAGGTTACTTCTAGGCAAGCGTGCTTCACCGTAGACCACGTCATCGCTTAACATCAGGCGCGATAGTGGTCAAACGCGAGCCTTAAAAAAAAACTACTTATCTTGCTAAAAATAAAAAGATACAAAAGATTTATTTTTCTTGAGAAATCGGTGAACATAAATAATAAAAAACGAAGGCTAACATAGAACCTCCTCCTTTTTGGAAAGTCGGTTAAAAAGTATTTTATCTATGTCCTATTCCAGGACGTAATCTATATCTATACGTGTACCCCGTCTAAGTCCATGTATTCGTTGAGGCGTGATTGATTTGCAAAAGTCTACACATAGACATAAAAATAGAGGTTTGGCCAGACAAAGGCCTCGCCAATAGTCAGGTCTCATATTGTCAGCGAATCTCAAGCATACCTACTTTCACCTAGTAAGTAGGTAGTACCACAAAAACACATTTTTTGTTTAAATGACAAAAAAACCCTTTTAAAGTGAATTACATCTAAATCTATTAAGTATTGATACATGCAATTCTCTTTTTTCACGGTTTAGTTATTAATTTACGAATCAAAACAAAAGCTATCGCTCAAGTTTTGATCGAATGGATCGGTAGCCATTTTAAAATACAAAGTGATTTTTACAAGCTTTTATTTAACTTGCAATGTATGTATGTACATATGTAAGTGTGTTCGGGTCAAATCTTGCAACTCAATTTTAAAGCAGTTATCCTCCACCGATTAAGATTAAATTTTGCATTCACGTTTAGTTTGGATAACAATGCATGGTTAGCTAAGTCACGTCATTCTAAATCTAATATGGCGGACGGCCCAAGATGGCGGACTAGTTATTTTTTGTGCACTACCATGATATGGGTATCAAATGAAAGGGTTTGCTGAGAAGATTACGAAAAAAGCTTGTCCAAATATTTTTTATTAATGAATATTTTTTTAATATGGCTATCGATCCATAGAGCTGAACGATAGTCTAAAATTATTTAGTAAATTCCTAAAAACAATTTGTTTTTGATAAATTTGTGCCTTTTAGACAAAACAAATTAGGTAGGTACTCAGTTTTTACCAGGAACTAAGATTTCATTTTCATTTTCAGGGACAAACCGAGAGTTGAAGTTTGTAACCGGGTAGCTAAGATTGAACTTTAATATTTCATTGAGATCTTTTTTTTAAAGCGGACAAAAAGTGAGCTTTACAAAAATATATTGCATTTTCCATACATAACCGCATATTAAATAACACATAAATAATATAGCCCTTTACTTTCTTAACAAATATTCACATACATTTCATTATCATTGATTTGAATTGAATTTAAATAATATAATTTATCATTTTGGATAACAAACTTTTAACACAATTCACTGTCACTTACGTAATTACAAATTATCATTAATTAGTTATCTTTTAAAATATAATTGAAATAAAAAATGACTTCGTAGTGAATATAATCACATATAAACATAAAAACCTCTATGACAAACTTACAAAGCGATCTTATTAAGGTCTTGTTTTCCTTTTAAGGTCGGAACCCTAAAAACCACAACCTCAAATCACGAAAAACATGACCACCTCACGCAAGTCATTACCAGGCTTCTAAACATCCAAACTGACGTAAAACTGAATCCTTACATCTGCCGTAATGCGGCCCGACATCCCCATGTAATCAGCTGTCTTACCAAACATCCCTTCAACATCCCTTTTTATCTTACACCCCTTAAACCCTTCGAATGGGGCGAAGAAAGAGCCTAACAAATTACGAATTGGATGAACTTTCACTGACAAGAGTTAACAAGATGGCTGCCAAGTTTTGCCGCGCTTTTTTGATGATTTGATTTGGGTTAATTAGTTTGGGTTGCTACTTAATTAATTTTGTGGATTTGGTGTTGCTGATTAGCGGTGGTTAGCGAGTTTGTTAATGTTTTTTGGGTAAAAATAAACTATTTTATTATTTGTCTAGGTGGCAAAGGTAAGTGTCAAATCCATACTTAATATTATAAATGTGTAAGTAACTCTGTCTGTGTGTAACCTCTTAATGCTTAAACCGCTGAACCGATTTCGATGAAATTTGGTATGAAGATAATTTAATACCCTGGAAAGGACATAGGTTTTAATCCCGGCATCATCCTTAAAATTTCTCAAGTAAGACAGCCCTACAATATTATACCTACCTACAATATTATTGCGCGATATAAAAAAATTGATTATTCGAAGTACTAATGCTACACAGACGAAGTCGCGGGCAACAGCTAGTCATAAATAATTTTAGAATGAGGAAACAGGTTCGAATGCAAAGTCAAAAAATCCTGTCTTAATCCGCTCAGAATAAAAAGATTGATGACATAAACACAATATCACAAACAAAGGCGCAAAATTGTTACGGTGTCTGCACCCCAAAATAAAAAAAGTAATCTTGCCATTTACAAGGAAACACCATAAAAACCCAACATCTGTAAGGCTAAACATTTGTTCGCGCCTTTTTCCTTTCCCCGTCTTAATTTACAGTGGCGGGACATTTTGTATCTGTGTAAACGATCTGTCATTGTAGCCGCCATCTTGGATAACTTTTTTTTCGTGCCTAATCTGTGTTCATCCTTGTTTTGACAGCCTTCTAATTAAGTAAAAAATACGTTGTGAATTATTTTACAGATTACGACGAATTAGGGTGAATAATTTGTGTTTTAAAAGCATTTTGTTGCTAATTAAGTAAATGGTTTTGATGTTAATTGGTGTTTATAACGTGAAGGACGTTGAATATTCATGCGTTCTAGTTTTTATTATTAAGTGTTAAAGATTTTTCGAAGTTTTTCCCGGTATGAGTTGCCGTGTTAAGTTTTATTTAAATCATAATCATGTGGGAACTATGTGATCAAAGCCATGTAGTTTTTTTAGGATGAAATACAAAAAACAAATGCGTGAACAGTAATATTAAAATAGATGTCTGTATCAAATCAGTTTCGATCAAGATTAATTTAGCTAATGTTATCTACCAGCAAATTGGACTTGACTATTGTTGAAATATCTGCGATCTTACAAAATAATTTGTTTTTGATAGAATTCCCTTGCCCCCTTATGTAGTTATAGTTTGTAGATACTCACTTCTTATACATATAAATACTCCAGTGGTAGTAAGTTTTCCCCTAGCAAGAGGGCCGCTCGTCAAGTTTTCGGCAATCCGAACGAAATTCAGACTTTGGGACGAAATTTTGTCCCCTCGTAAACCGGGACTGCGTTGATCCCGTATTATGTGTCGTTGGAGTTATTTACGAGGTTCCCGGGATCCCGCGGGATTCCCGGTTTAACCTATATCTATTGATTTTTATATTTATATTCACACTGCTCGCTCTGAGGTAAGCCGAGTGTGTTGATGTAGAATTTTTATGAAATTTTGGAGTGTTGGCCGGTTTGTGGGTTCAGGATGTGAAGTTATTTGCGGTTCTATTTTATTGTAAAATGGATATACTCGTAAATTGTTTAGCGAACCATCATGTAGAAACAATATGTTGAAAAAAAAATGGATTCCAAACTATTCGTTTCTGTTTCTTTTTCTAGATTGCGAAAAGTTTTTTTTTTATCCCTATGGAACTTAATAATAACCACATCTGGCAGTATAACTATATGCTATACTAGCTCTTTCACTCAGCTTTGGTCCCGTGTTGTATTCTACAAAAAATATATTATTTTCGGTATAAAAGTACTTGCTCAGCGATAGCGTAATTTTCTACAAATGAACTAATTTTTGTGATAGAATCTGTACTCCCAGAAATTACTCCCTTTAAATGAACATACAAACAATTTGTCATAATATTAATTTAGACGATTAAACAAAATTATCGTTGCAGATTGCGTTCTTTATAGTTTCTGCATATCACCATGGAAAAGAGGCGTAATTTTATGTGCGATAAATAACGGGTCTGATAAAATTCATAAACCACAGTCATACTAATCAAACTCCCAATTACTCCCCAAAAAGAAATACATCCAATCTTCTTCTAACCTAACCACGGTAAACGCAACCCCTCTCACCGGTTAATAGCGTAAAGAGCAGACATCTTGAACGTCCCCGCGCCATCCGGCCACTTCGACGGGAGCGTTAAATGTAAATAATTTAATGCGATGGTGTGTGGTGCAAGTGAAGGGCGGTAGCGGGCGAGAAAGCGAGTTTTGGCGGTGTAGTTGTTTTTGTCCCTTGGGCTTTTATCTTCGTCGTTTTCTAGTTGGTGTAGTGTAGGTTAGCTTTTAGAGAATGGTTTCTAGTGATATAGTTGTGCTAGCTTCTAGTTCATCGTGAGGAAACCTGGGCTTATATTGTTAATGTAAGTCTGAAATAGCCAAATCAGAGGCCTGTGGGGTTCCCAGAGGCAGCTTAATTAACTCTGATCCAAAGGTAGCTACATTCTCACACGAAAAGAAGAAGAAGTCTAGCTTCTGCCAGCGGCTTCGCCCGCGTGATAGTCGAAAATTATCCCGAGATGACATATTCCCGGTATAAAAAGCATCCTATGTTTGATGCCTGACTATAATCTATCTCTGTGCCAAATTTAAACCAGATCCGTCGAATCGTTTGAGCGTGAAGAAGTAACAAACATACAAACACACTCACAAACTTTCGCCTTTATAATATTAGTGTGAATTGTGACAATCTTTGACGAAAGTTAAAAGTTATACTATAGTACTCGCCAAACTTCTGGGCCAACTGAAGTTGACTTTCCGTTGCGCAAGGCACGAAACGGTGCTGTTTTTGTATGAGATTTATTACTGCGCAGCCATTGTACCCAACTTCAGGGCGGCCAAGAAGTTAGGCGAGAACTATACCTGGCTAGGTTTTTAGTGTCGGGATTGAGCACGTATCCTAAAAGCATTTTTCTTGCTATAATACACCTTCTGATAGTAGCTAATGGTGTTTACTCTGACAGATATGTGCTAATCAGATTTGTAATTACCTTTATGTATTTTTATTACTAGAGCGCTTAGGGCAATTCTCCACAATTACCCAATTTGCTGGCCATGTCGCGTCATCCCATACCTTGTACCACACTATCATCTCCGTCTATATACAATCTTAAGTTAAGGGGAGCCGTGCTTACCTACTTATTGGTTTACACGATTACATATAAGGGGAGTTCTGATTTTTACAAAGGAATGCGGCTTATGTACAGGGGGTGAAGGGAGAACGGTTTTTTTTAGTTCAACGATTTCTTTCGGCATTATAAAGAGTTGAAATTCTTGTTTGATCCGAATGTTTTGATGAGGAAGTATTTTTAGCTTTACATAATTTGTCTAAACTCATATTTAATTAGGTAAATAGAATTACTGATTCGATTACAAAACTTTCACAGATAGAAAATTATACCATTTTCGAGTACCTATTAGATAGGTTTTGATTTTGATCTGAAATAAATTATTCATATTTCTTTTTAAGCCATCTTTTATTGAATTCTTCTCAGCAAACTCTTTCATTTGATACCCATATCATGGCAGTGCACCAAAAATAACTAGTCCGCCATCTTGGGCCGTCCACCATATTGGATTTAGAATGACGTCACTTAACTAACCATGCATAGTCATCCAAACTAAACGTGTATGCAAAATTGTATCGGCCATATTTCCCATTACGATCGCTTTTATTTTATCAGAACAATTCATGGACAAATAAATAACATGATTTAATTGCATCCTTAATTAGCTCACGATAATTCACATTACAGTATTCAAAGTCCGTAATAAAATGTTTTTATTACGGACAGTTTGCCGAGAAGAAATTGTACAGATTGCAGTTTTGCAATTGCTTTCACTTTTAACTTTCCTATATTTTTATTGAAAAGAGAACTTGCTAATTGAGTAAGCTTGGTTTTCGTTCAGGTTAATACGAAGAACTAGCAAAGAGCACTTTCTTGGAATTAATTGTTAAGAGACTTCTTAAAGCCGTTGGAAAACCATAATTGTCTAGAACCACGCCGTTTTCAAGGATAAAAATGTGCTATAGTGTTGGTTTATATAGGAGAATTTATTTTCGTAATCGGCAGGCTTATTAAACAAAACTGCTCTTGCAAGATATGTAATGCTTGCTCTTCTGAGAGTTTTTGCCGTTTTTTTTTTAAATATGTGCCTTTGACATACAGCGAGTGATTAGAAAACGATTGTGTAGGACCTACCATACCTATACTGTAGGTAATTCCGACTTTTTATGATATAAAGCTTTTGATCGAGCGATGATTGTTGATTGCTGTTTCTTACGCAATAAGCCTGCGGATAAGTATTTCCAGAGATTCATTATCATCACCCATGGTTGACTTTGCTCACTGCTGGACATAGATAGTCCTCTTTTTTCTTGCACCAATCTTCATGTTCCTGTTCTATATCTTCAGAGTACGATTAACAAAATTTTAAACCTTAATTTTAATATTATTTAAAATATATATATTGTTAACATCTACTTGTGCTTATAACTGAGTGTGTAAAGTCTAGACAAAGTACTATTCTGTCACCGATGGAATCATCATCTTCCTGCCCTTGTCCCATGTCACTTGGGGTCGGCGCAACACCTTTTCTTCTTCCATACCGTCCTGTCCCCTGTCACGCTATCACTGAATCCCTTTTCTTTCATATCACACAGTCCATCCATCTTTTCTTTGGCCTTCCTCTCCCTCTCCATCCATCCACATTTATATTCATAACTCTTTTAGTAACATGTTTTTCATCCCACCTCATCACATGACTATACCAGGACGGTTTCCCTTCAACTTTTTTGTCACTGGCGCCACTTTCAAACTGCCTCTAATATATTCATTTCTAACTTTATCTAATCTCGTCACGCCGCAGATCCATCTCAAAATTCTCATCTCTGCTACATGCAATCTCTTTTCATCCATCTTTTTCACAGCCCAAAATTCTGATTCCCAACATTGGCAACAACAACTGTCAGCGATGGCGATATCGAAATGCCAATATGTAAGGGATTGATCACATAATATTTCGATAGTGTTTGACATTCCTATACATTTTGAAAAGCTTTTATTTAACTTGCAACGTATGTATGTAAAGTCGGGTTCAAATATTGCAACTGAATTTTAAAGCAGTTATCCGCCACCGATTAAGATGAAATTTTGCATACAAGTTTAGTTTTTTTTTTTTTCACACCGCAATAAACGTTACAGACATTGTTACAATAAGGTGTTAGTTTGGATGACAATGTATGGTTATATAATATGGTGGACGGTCCAAGATGGCGTTCTATTTATTTTTGTGCACTGCCATGACATGGGTATCAAATGAAAGGGTTTGCTGAGAATAATACGAAAAAAGCTGTATTAAAAAAGATTTTTAATGTTAAATTTATTGACATTTTTGCAATCGCTATCGCCACTTTTCAGATGATAGAATGCCACTTGTCTAGAATCTCAGGCCTTTTTACGTTGGTACATTTTCATTGCAAATTCGTACCATTTAAAACGTATTCACAACAAATAACAAACAAGATATAAATAGAATATTGATGTTTCAGCGTGTACCTCATAACACAATACTATTACCGCATGATTTAAGAACAGTTGCACTTACTGCGAATAATAATAATAATAACGCAGTTCTACTAACTAGTGGTTCGCAGCGAATACATTAGGAAACAGGCTTAATTAGTTATTTGGGACTTAATAATGCCTGTAGCTGTGGGGTAAAAGCTTTTTCTCGAATAGAGAAGTAACAAATATAGATCATTATATAGTTCCACAGCAGTTTGTTGAATAATTATTGATTTCTAACCTAAACGAGGCTACAGTGAGCCGTGACTTGGATTTTAATTTACACATTTTATTTGAAACAGAAATTTGATTTTGTTCCACGAAGATCGGACTCGACTTGATTTGATCATACTGTCAAGAATTTTTCAGTTATATCGTATTTTCTCCTACAAAAAAGTAAGCCCCAGTTATAACAGTACCAGTAATGTAATAGGGAAGTACCAAATCATATCGACAAAATTCCCCAGTCTAATGTATGTCACAGACTACTTATAAGCCAGCCCCATCTGCGTCCACAACATTACTCTTACAACAAAGCCTATTGTCCGGCACAGCACGAGAGTGGCCTCGCTTACACCGAACACTATCATCTTAAACCTGAAATTGAAAAGAACACAATGCTTTTAAGAGCATACCCTACCAACAAAAGCATCGGGAGACGGGTCTCCTGAACGGACAACAGCTACAACTAAACACTTTAAAGATAGCACAAACGCTATTATAAGTAACAAGTGAAAAGTGTCGGTCGACGTGCGACACCAAAAAGAATAAATGTTCTCGGCGCATCGATTTTTATACCCCCGGTGGGAGGCGGGGTTAGTGAGTGGGCCAATCACGGCGCGGTGTGCCGACCAATCAGACGGTGGCGTGGTGCTCCGTTTCAGCGCGTCGTTTTATCGTGTAATGGAATTTGCGCGGAGTACGCCGCATGGATTATTGTGGAGCCGAATTGGTAATGCTCCGCGACGGGGATTTTTTTTAGTCTTCTCTCTTATTTTTTTCTTTCTTGTTATTGATTTTTCTTAGTTTATTTTCAGGTTATTGGTTTTGTTAGTTCGGTATTGAGTTTGGGCTTACTTTGTTTTAGGATTAGTGGTTTGACATTTTGGCGAGATTTGTTGAAATAGGCTAGAGCCTGCACTTTGGCTTTTGGTATGGGTTTATTAACGGATCACAGCATTATTTTCGTAGATTTGCAATCTGATGTCAGTTATCTATTGCAAAACTTACAATATAACATATTTACTATAGACTAAATTCAATATAAACTGCGTTTAAACAAGCTTTTTATCGTACCGTGCATTGTCATATAAATCAAATTTATATGCGAAATTTCAGCTCAATCGGTTGGGGGTCACTAATTTAAAATTCAGTTGCAAGAATTGATCCAGACATACTATCTTACAAGTTAGATATAAATATAGATTGACCTAACCACAAATATCTAAAGCTACGGGAAAAACCAGGTGCGACACCCAAGTGCGTCCATTATCTCCCATTGTGTGGACACATTAGTCCAGGCTCCACCATTCAAGCCACAAGTGACAACACTGAAATCTTTCAACAAAGGATACTCTTAAAATAAGCGCTATACGAGTATTTTTCAAATGAGCATTTTGCGAGCAAGCATTTTTTCATTTCGCCATTATACTGCACTCGGCGCTTTCCAACAATAAAATATAGTCGATAAAAGACTCGCTATCGTTATTGTTATTCAGAATATCGATAAAAATAAACTTGAAGGCAAATGGGGAAATATGGGATCGATTTTAGTGGTGGCGGATAGTGATTGCAAATGTTTCAGTTATCGAAAGATATATATATATTATTATAGATAGGATAAACAGTTCGTTGAGAACCTAAGCAATCAAGATCATAATCAAAATTATGATTAATCAAAATCAGAATATAGACATTTAGGCCTATTTTCTCGTTAAACATTTATTTTTCGTGGTGTTTGGGTTGGTCCAACATTAAAAGTAGGTCTTATTAATGAGTACTTCCACACCCTGAAACAGAGCTAAAGAGACACACACCCTGTATTAAAAAAATCTTTGAAAAATTACGCCGTTGGTAGCCAACTCACAAATCGTAGTAATATTCGTAGGTGTTTGCTACGAGCTACGCACCTACGCCTCGTAGCGCGTAGCATATTTCGTAGCCGCGTAGCACTTGATTGTGTTCAACTGATATGCTACGTTTGTTAGTGATGCGCGTTTGGGTTGAATAATTTATTCATAAATCAACTTAGTTTGAATAGTGAAAGGTAGGTACTTGATGGATGATTTTGACAATTAATTGTGAGTTTTATTTGGGTAGATCGTTTTTCGCGGGATTCGGTTTGAATATTAACTGATGTTGAACTTAAGCGATAAGGTGCAATATTTCTATATTTATTGTTATAGGTAAATGTTCTTCTTTCGCCTAAGGTCGATAACACTAAGCAGACATAACAAGATTTATTAATCGGTAACCCGTCAAGCATGGTAGCAAAATTTAGGATTCAAATCATCATTGACAAATTCAACAAGTTGCTTTGCAGTAACTTTGTATATTTTAGCAGAAAGCCGTCAAAATATTCTTAGTTAAAATAAATAACAAAAAGTAAGACTTTATAATCTTAACACACTACCCTTGTTTTAATTTTAATGAATATTTTTAAGCATTTAATTACCATCTCAAAATCTATCGACACTTTCCCCTCACTACCCAACTATCGTCCCCAGAGCGTGGCTCGTAGTGCTGCAATCCTCTTTGGCAACAATCGATATTTATCCGCGACTCCCAATCGCTCGGTAAGCGAGAAAGCTTGTTCCTAACAATGGGGACTACTCTAAAATCTAACATTTTGTCGCCGGTACCTCTCTACTGCTGATTTATGGTCTTTCTTTCTTTATATTGGCTAGATTTCTTTAGTTTGTTTTGTTTTTGTTTCCTTTTCTACTCTTCAAATGTGTTTTTACTTATCTATATCTATACTATATAATATTATAAAGAGAAAAGATTTGTATTTTTGTATGTAACGAATAAACTTAAAAACTACTGGACCGATTTCAAAAATTCTTTCACTGTTGCGCAGTTACACTATCCCCGGTGACAGGCTACTTTTATCCCTGTACTCCCACGGGAACGCGAAGTACGCAGGTGAAACCGCGAGGCGAGGCTAGTGGTTTAGTAAATTACAGAAGCACGGGTCGATCTTCAATGTTTAGCAACGCTTGGTGGACGGTCAAAAATGTGTGTCCACCCATTTACATACTAAGACTTCTCTTTGCGTCGGAAAGAACGTTATGCCGTTAGTCTCGGATGTTATTTGAAATCTTTGTCAGTCGTTACGGGTAGTCAGAACTTCAGAAGCTCGAAGGTCTGACAACCAGTTTTCTCCATCAACCAGTCGCTCCATTTAAGATCCGACTAGACCAAATGGCGGACCGCGGTCCGGATCCGGACCGCCGATCTATTTTGTGTGGCCCTTAAGTAACCAGTAAAATATAAGTTACTATGATGACTTGAATACGTAATGATATTGTATCTATATATAAGTTTATAATTTACCAAAGTAAATATATGTGATGATATGAAGGCCCGGGGGGAGGGGGAGGTAGTGGCTTTAAACGTTACGGACCGCGACGGTCAAATTATTTAAAAAAACGGACCTGAAGTGAAAGTAATTGGTGCCCCCTGGTCTAGACTGTAAACTGCTTAAGGCTAGGCAAGGCGAGACCTCTAACACAGAAGTCTGTGAACTTAATTTATAGACATATTGATCCAAAGTGTTTTGCCATCAATTTGGTGTCCATCATCATCATCATTTCAGCCGAAAGACGCCCACTGCTGGACATAGGACTCCCCCAGGCGTCGCCACATTGACCGATCCGGTGCGTCTTGCATCCACCGCCTTCCCGCAACCTTAACCAGGTCATCGGTCCACCTAGTGGGAGGCCTTCCAACGTATCGTCTTCCGGTTCGCGGTCGCCATTCCAGAACTTTTCAGCCCCATCAGCCATCCGTTCTGCGAGCTATGTGACCAGCCCACTACCACTTAAGTTTGGCAATTCTTCGGGCTATGTCGGTAACTTTGGTTCTCCTGCGGATATCATCATTTCTGACGTGATCACGCAAGGAAATTCCGAGCATAGCCTTCTCCATTGCCCTATGG
The DNA here is from genome assembly GCA_964057195.1 of Orthosia cruda. NCBI lineage: Eukaryota > Metazoa > Arthropoda > Insecta > Lepidoptera > Noctuidae > Orthosia > Orthosia cruda. The sequence goes on from OZ059827.1 coordinate 4,894,601, forward strand.
TGTCCAATTCCTTTTAAAGGGAAATAATTCATAAAATCACTGAAGTAGTCAATACGAATTTGTTAAAACTGCTAACTTACCAAACCAATGTAGTACCTACTAATTAGGTGACATCGCTACGTAACTTTAGGACGTATGCGTCAGTAAACTGATTAAGCACGGGTCATTGCGTACCTACAAAAAACAAAACACCCGACGAGTCTATTTTAGGGTGTTCCCAGTAAAGATTATGACAGTTTAATGGGATTTTAACAGCCGTGGTGTGACCAGATTATATTGTGGAGGGTATCGCGTTACGGTAGACAAAATATGACAAACAGTGCTTACTCATATATGTACACTAATAGGCAAAGGCGATTAATGAAAATAAGTAGGCCTATTTAGAAAAAAATACTGGCTAATTGCGAGTCGGACCCGCGCATGAAGGGTTCCGTACCATTATGGCAAAAAAACGGCAAAAATGTCACGTTTGTTGTAAGGGAGCTTAAATATTTGTTGTTATAACGGCAACAGAAATACATAATCTGTGAAAATTTAAACTGTCTAGCTATCACGGTTCATGACATACAGCCTGGTGACAGACGGACAGACAGACAGACGGATCGTGGAGTCTTAGTAATTGGGTCCCGTTTTTACCCTTTGGGTACGGAACCCTAAAAAGTGTGAAGCGTTCAATCGAACAAAAGTATTTACTTACTATAATTTTACTTGATTTTATGAAGAAAGTTATTGAAATGGAGAAAAAATACGGCGGCCGGTACTTTGACTGAGCGGTTAGTTGATTTACAATCGAAGAAGCATTTTACAGTTACACCGTCGTATAACCGTCTCTTATACGGAACCACTATCCAAGTATCCGTATGTTCGTCATATTGATAACTATCTGTATCCTGTGACTTCATTTCTGTGGCCTATCAGTATGGTAGACACTTTGCGAAACAGTAGTTTTCTTTCACTGTGGTGTATGCTTTTCGGATCGGATTGGAACTTTTATTTATTTTTTATTTATTTTTATTTTTATAAACTATAGGCTAGAGTTTGGCCACCATCTCGCCTGATGTTAAGCGATGATGTGGTCTACGGTTAAGCACGCTTGCCTAGAAGAAACCTATTCACTCTTGACTTAAAGACCTAGGAACTAGGAACTTCGACAGATTGCCTTTAAAACATATAAACAAACAATTTTATAATAGGTATTAGTTTAGGTATTATACTGGATATACGTCTCTCCAATCTCAAGCCATTTAATTCAATATTCGTCTACGGAATCGAATCATTCGCTCAGCCATCAATACCTATATCTTATTGTATGTTAATTGTTACAGATTGGGGCTGATATCTCAGTGGAGTGCCCTGGCAGGGAGGTACGGGGGTCTGGTGCCTGCTCCGTGGTACTGGCAACGACCGCACGATAGAACTACACCGCCTAGAGGTTTGTAATTATAATATCGATAACTAGTTTGGTACTGTATAGGATTAAGCTGAACATTCTCTCTCTTTTAGTTAAACTCACCTTTTTTTCTCGCTAACCCTTCATTATCTACTGCTGGGTAATATTGGCTCCTAACAGTCTTGATTTTTTATACTAAATTTAGTGCATTGCAGCTCGCCACAATGGTTTACATGATAGTTTTAAAGGGTCCGTTTTAATTTAGGTAGAAGTAAAGAAGACAGGTCACAAACAAGACAGTATTCAGAACCCAGTAAAATGTTATTTCTAAGCTAAAAACGGTTCTATAAACAGTTTTTGTTTAAACCGGATCATCGATGGTGTTGGTAAATAATAACAGTCGCACTGGTCGATCATCAAGGTTAAGCAACGCTTGACGAGGTTGGTCCGTGGATGGGTGACCATTTCAACATACCGAGTTTCCTCTGTGCCTCGTTGTGTTTCCTCTGTGTTGCGTTGGTCCCGGCTGTCATTTAAAGATCTTTGACAGTCGTTACGGGTTGTCTGAAGCTTGATATCTGGCACGAGTCTTGCCAAGGGATACCGTGCTACCCAGTTACTGGGTTGTGGAGGTCAGATAGGCAGTCGCTCCATGTAACACTGGTACTCAGCTGGATCCGGTAAGACTGGAAGCCGACCCCAATATAGTTGGGTAAAGGCTAGGCAGATTGACTCGTTTTTACATTATATTCTTATTGTCAAAACATTAAAGTTAGTTGTGTCAGCGATTCGCAATTTTATTAACCTATCTTCTAATACAGTCCACATTATGCCTAAATTTTTTGGTCCTTCGAGCCGGATCAGTCTCTTCTTCCCAATCCCAATTTATTTGAGGCGTAACTTTCCTTCTTCTATATTAGGTACATCTTTATCAGTAGTATTCAATCAATAATGTCTATTTTACTTATTTTAATATTATTTCTATGACTCTCATCAACTTAAGACTACTTATACAAACCAGATTTACATTTCCGCTTACAAATCACCCAATAGACACTTTCAACAACAGTTACTGAAATAGTTCAGTTAGAAACCTGGGTACTAGGCCCAGTTTTACCTAACTTGGATCACAAGTTACCTTAACGACTATCACACACAAGCCACATGTACTCATCTCAAAGGCCAGTGATGATGGTATACACGTCTTAGAAGGTTTCATCAAAGAGGATGCATCTATGTCAATTGAAGCTGTGTATGGTCTGGTCTAGGCGTATTATAGTCTATGGTTAAACTCAGACGTATTTGTTACTGTCAGACTATTTGAAGGGACAAGTATAGACTAGGCGCGTTTGATATTCTAATTTATAAAGAGTACTCTACTGAGGCCCGTTTGGGCCACCCTAAGTTATCGTACCTACACCGAGTTAGGAGCTAACACGGCCAATTATTTATGACGTATTTGTAATTTAACCTCGTGTTAGCAACTTACTCTTTGGCGCAAGTGGTATATTCAAATATCATTTGTAGTTTTGATTTCCTGTGAAATCAATGTTCAGAAATAATTTTGCGGAAAATATCGCAAATATAATGTTACAAATTGTCAAGCGCGCCATAAATGATGTGATTGGTTGTATGAATAAATAATCAACAGCCAATGACATCAGTTGACGTGTGTTTAATTTGTAATGCATTGATAATTTCGTGCCAGAATCAGAGTATTATTGTTTATTGTGGCCGATATTCAATAATTTCTAAAAGTGTAGCGTTACATATTAAAAATCTATAAAAACTAATATATTGATCGAATGCAATGATTTTCAAATAAACAGATACGTTATACACTCACAAAACAATTGAAAAAAGTGTTCCGCGCAGCAGCGGCAGCACACAACACACTTTTCATTCATCTAACATTAAAACATATTTATTTTAATCAATAAATAAATAAATTACAAATACACACGATGGCATTTTTTTATTTTGTTTTTATTTCAACAAAGCCTATCGCTCTTCGCCATGCGTGACACAAACTAAAGACTAAAGGTCACAATTGTGACCTATTCGAGTCTTCAAAATGCGCGCGCTCATAACATATCTGTTTATTTGAATATCATTGATCGAATGTAAATTACTAACATGTATTATCTGGATGATATACATTTTCTTTTTCTATTGAATCAAAGCACGTTATAATTTCCACATAGAGAAATACCTCCCTCTTACACAAACAAACATTACACACAACAACATAAATAAAATGGTAACCCAACCCAACAAATCCATTCCCATTTTCCCGCGTAATTTCTAAACAACACGGCCATTCTGAGTATTACTCGGGCACAGATAATAAATGATGTCAGCAAGCTACCGTCACAGATTAGCGCACTAGTGGGGCGTCCGGAGCTAATCGATTCTATGCGATGTATCGACTTACCGATGTGATTTTGGTGCAGGGTTGCCAACTCAGGGTTGGTTGGGTTTTGACTGTATATTTACAGTTTTTTTGAAACATACTCCTCATCTTCTTCTGCTTAAATTTGTAGTTTTAAAATGCTAGTGCAATCAATTTTGTGGAAAAATGAGATTGTAGCTTGTGGTACATAGTATTTAGCTAAAAATCTAACAGTATGTTTCTGTTTCAATGACGGATTTGGACGGACTTTGCACACAGATATTTTATAACCTGAACCAAAAATATAGTTCTTTTTTAATTCCTATAAATTCGGTATAATGATCCATTGGGATAATAAAATACATCAAGCGGGTGCGGCCGCAGGCAAAACACTGCACTAGCATAATTATTTTGTTTAAAATATTTATTGTTTATTATTCCTCCTTATGTAGTCTATTAGGGTGCCAAGTTTCATTCAAATCCGTTCAGCAGTTAAAACGTGAAAAGATAACAAACAAACAAATAGAGTTACTTTCGCATTTATGATCACGGTTTTTGTTTTTAATATTTACGGTTTTTTAAAGCTCAACACCGATCAACACTGCCAACACTGGTTCTATGCGATGTATCGAGTTACTGAAGTGATTTCGGTGTCGAGCTGAAAGGATTAGAGATACGTTTTGACAAACTGTAGGTAGAAAATTGGCGAGTTTGATTTTAGAATGGAATGTTTGTGATGCGTTTGATTTGAAAATGATGTTTCGAGCGGTAGGCTAAGCGCGCATCACGTATTTTAATCGTTGTGGATAATAATCGCAAATCTGTGAAAATGATATACTAGAGTTCGCGCATTGCGAAAATAAATAGTTTGCAAGGTCATTCTGTTATTTAGTGTCGGATTAAAAAAAAATAACAACAACAACTACTAAAGTTTGTAGTCCGCGCTGATTCTTAGAAAAAAACTGTGCCAAGTAAATAATGCAGGAATTATTAGTAATTGCAAAAACAGATAACCAAATGACATGATGGGTTTTCCCAAAAGGTGTAGGTAATAGGTATACGTCATACAGACTTATTTATGCCACTGTGCTTACACTATGAGAAAAAGCGCAGTGACTAAGAAAATGGCTTCTGTGCCGAGCATCACTGGTTCAAACCCGCAAGTTTTTTTTTTTTTTTTTTTTATTATTATGATGAATGTGGGTTTCGTTGTGTTTGCAACGGTGGTCGCATCGTGCGTGTCTGCGGTAGCTTTGTATGTTCTTAACTTCGTAACGTACACAATGCCAGGAGGCATTATGTCTTAATTGACATTATAGGAAGCTTATCACAAGGAACAGACACAGGTCTCGTCTTGACACGACTGAATCAAATTGGTTTAGCTTGTAGCCTGTTGTTAGCCGTTTTCTGCAACGATTACTGTATTTAAATAGAATTTCATTATTAATCTGAAGAAAGAAGGCTGTGAAACGAAGTTAAGATACCCTCAGATTTATTATGTATTATTGTGGTCAACCACTGAATCGCCCTCAAAAATCGTAATTATAATTTTTCTTCACCTTGTGTACAGAATTTACAATCAAACTAACCAATTATTCTACCGTCACAACAACTGTCAACACAACTAACTTCAAAAACCAACATGAACCCGCGAAGCTAGCGAGCGTTACCTCTAAACAAGCAATCACCGTAACATGCCCCCACTCTCACTGCTTTAATTTTCCCAAACCCATCTCACTGACGGAAACAAAGGCTGCACCATTTCACGCGGTCCAAACCGACCGTACAATGCTTTTCTGCCATCACAGCGCAATTACCGACGTAACAACAAACGTATACCCGTCCCACTCCAACTCAGGACATTCCATATACGAATCAGTTCGCGCCAAATGCGGTGTCGTCGCCATGTTAGAGTGATGTCGCGCGCGCTCGTTTTAATTTTCGAATGCGGTTTATACGGAACGCTGTTTTGTTTGATTGCTCGGCTTTTGAGTCGGTTGTTTTTTTTTTTAATTTTTGTGATTATTGACGAAGGCACAGGTGTGGGGTGCCAAACTTCAAACGATTTTAAATGAACAACGCGGGGAAAGCTGCAAAAATGTGAATGTTTAATTTGGGGGACGGTTTTTTATATCTTCATTACTTTTTTATACCGTCAAAGTATTTTTCAAGTTAATTAAGACATGTCATGTACTTCATCAAACAAAGACCCACTTACTTTCGAAAAGCATGTTCAAAGCTTGATATCCTGCTTTTTCATGTATGTTTAATTATTATGACGCCTTTTACTGTAATGCAATAAGGTTTCATTCCATGCAAATACTGGAGTTCACCGTAACAATTCCATTGCTAAGCATTGAATAATATCTCGGTCTGCAAACTCGTAAACTGCTTAACTCGTAAGCGTTTGTGTAAACAGCAAGCGAGCACTAACATAGGATTACTCGCATGGCTTCTAAAATCAATGCAAATCACACATCACCACCAACCAGTAACAAAGACCCCTTTATTCTTAGCCAAAATGTGAAAGGACAGGTCAATTAACAGCGGCCGTGGTACTGTTATGCGACCAATTAACAAGAGCTTGCGAATCAAGGCTCGTGTATACAGCTTAGAGAATTTCATTATGCTGGTTTTATCATTGTTTATGCTTAGATCGCGCATGAGGACATAAAATTGAACTCTATTTAAAGAAAAGTAAGGTGGAAATTTGAATCGGGCTATTGAAATTCTAATTCGAATGAAGTGATTCATAGACAGTAGAGAAATTCCATTTTCAAATTACCTTTTTAATTTTTTGAGGTTTAGCTGTGAAGGTCCTCGTTCAGCATATACCAACTATAATTTCTTTAATTTTTTTTTTGTCTGTGTACCTATATTTTCAGTCTTATTGAGGGAAACTAGAAAGTTGGCACTCCGATCGACTCAGCTGCATGAAAACGATGAATCTCGATACAAGCTATGATTATAAATTTGATTGTTATTGTGTTGTTACTCAATCAATTTAATAATTATTATTCACTACCATTTTAATGCCAAATCTAATGATTACAGCAATTCCTCTGCAAAATCTCAAGCACTTTTTTCCTTGACCCTTTAAAAACTCTACAAAAATCTAGTTAAACTAGTTTTCCTCTTAAAATTCCTTTTAATGAAAAGCCTAAAGTAACGGTTAATTAAAGCCAATTAGCTAGTTGCCTAGTGTTTCATTTACGAACTAGTTAATCTAGCACAAACTGTTTACTACGTACAGTCGACGCTTTATTTGGTTTGATCGTGTTAGCAACCGATTTGAATCGTTAGTCTAGCTAGTCTCTGGTTTTAGTGTGAATAGTGTGATTGCGAATCTCTTTTGATGAGAGTTTTTTTTTTACCACTATCTCGCCTGATGTTGAATATTTTATTGTTTATGGAAATACTAGAAATAGTGTTATTGTCTTGAGCTCAACGGTCGTAATTAGGAAACACTTGATTTTATTTTGTTTTACACCTGATGCAGGTTTCTCGACCGTTTAGGCGTTGGGAACTTATTACTGGAATGTACAAAGTAAGTTATGTAGAATGTAGAACCAGGTCTACCCGTTTATAAAGATTCAACCAAATTCGTTCAGCCGATGAGGCGTGATTGAATAGCAGACAGACTTTCTTACCTACTATAAGTAATGTAAGTAGCAATCAGATCGTAACCTAACAAGCTGCTGTCTGATCACGACGATTTCAACATCAATTTATCCTGGTTTTGGGGCGATACTAAAAAATCTTGACTCTTTTCATATTCTGAAGAAAAATGCTTTAAAATCAAAACTCAGCAATACTTCTCCTCTTAACCTAATTAAATATAACAACTTCAAACACAAAACGAATACATTTATTGCTTAGCCAACACTCTGTAAAGTCAATAGAGCTTAAAACAAATCAGTGCGGATTACCGAGTAAGGATTCTTTGTGGCTAGCATCGAGTCGAGTACTCGAGTCCATATAGAATAGGGACATATCCAATTACTGTTAGTCGATTTAATCCTAATACAAATCGAACAACGCCTTTGGTTGGGCAATTTGACAGGCATGTTCGGAATCGAACGCGTTTTGTAGTTTTTGAAAAAGGAAATAAGTAGTGTTTTATTTATGGTTGTGTAATTTCGGCCAGGATTGATGGTTTTAAAGGAGGTTAAGCTTAAAAGAGTTTTGTCTGTTTCGTCAATTTGATGCGTTTTTAGTTAAAATTAAGGCTTTGGCCTTCTTGATGTTTTTGGTTTTATTACTGTTTATACAAATTCAAATAATTTTCAGAACCCTGAGTGTGTCCATCAATAAAACTTGACGTGTTCTTTTCAAATTAGCCTCTCTCTTTAATTACGTATGCTCTTTCATTCTTACTAACAGCCACACCCTTGTTACAGAAGACTCAAGCCATACCAACGAAGAAGGGTCAGCAGGAGGTTCCCCTCGCATCCGGAGCCCGACACGAGCCCCCACCCCTCCATCACCTTCCCGCTCCTCACCCCGCTCCCCTCGCTTGCATCCAGCCCTCTACCCTCAACAACCAGACGTCCAAGACTCAGACCCAGACGTAGACGAAAGCGACGACTTCGATAAAGACGAAAAACGAGACCCCAACGCAAACCTAGGCAAGAGAAAGAAGAAAACCAGGACAGTCTTCTCCAGATCACAGGTCTTCCAGCTAGAGCAGACCTTTGATATGAAACGGTACCTCAGCAGTTCAGAGCGAGCTGGTTTGGCTGCGTCGTTACACTTAACAGAGACTCAGGTTAAGATCTGGTTCCAGAATAGGCGGAATAAGTGGAAGAGACAGTTGGCTGCGGAGTTAGAAGCTGCTAATATGGCCCATGCCGCTCAGAGATTGGTCCGTGTGCCAATTCTTTACCACGAATCCCGACCGACGTCTATGCCTCATACGCCCATGCCGTTGCATCCTCAGTTTAATGACGGTGTTGGGGGGGTGTATTTCCCTTCTCAAGCTCCGCAACAGTTGCAGCCGCTGCCAGCCTCTCCTGTGACTTCTCGGGCTCCACTGTCCAGCCTGGTGTAGTGTTCGCTCGAGCCCGCACGCTCGGAGGACGGCCATTACTAAAGGCCCTGAAGAGGGACGTTTCTGAATGAAGTCAGTGCGGGGACTCGTCATTAGTGTGACTGGAATTGCCAAATCGTTCAAATGTAACTTAAGTATAAGTTGGTTTAAGTGGGAAGGCAGTGTTTGGATGGGATAGAATGGACAGTTTTGGGCTTGTGGTGTAGAAATGGTATGGGTGAAAAGAAGACAAAATAGTCGCAAAAAATCAAAATGCTTAGCTTTATAGGAAAAGCTAATAGAGCAAATAATTTAACAAGCGTTTACGCCTCACAAAATACACGTCAGGCTTGAAAGAACCCCATTAAAGTGTTTTTGAAAAAGGAACACTAGCATCTTTGACAGCTATCTGACATTTCATGATGACAGTTTGATTTAATGTGGCACAAGTAACTATTGTTCTGCCTTAACAAATTGACATTCAATTTATTGAGGGAGAACAATAGTTACTTCAGATAGCCTGACAGGCAAGCATTTAGGTAACTTGTTGAATTAAAGCTAGTGACCACGCTAAAAGGTTTTATTACCGGACCGCCATTGCCATGAGTCCTAATCTTATCTGAACACGCCCCTACCATTTTATTTACGTGCTAGATAAATTGCAACGGCGTAGTACTACGTTCTACAAACGAAGGAGAATTTTACCGACGTGTAAGATGGACACTTTGTGCTCTATGGGGTGTTTTTGATGGCTGAGCGGCTTGGGCATGGGTTAAATTGTGTGTGTGTAGTACTAAAGGTTTATCATTAACTTTATATAAGGGTCCAGACCTCTGCATTTTTCGCGCTTTTATTGAACATTTTAGGCAATGGTACCAAAAAAATGCGTCTAAATTGACTGGTGGAGAGAGAGAGTTCATGGTAAACCTATGTCGTTGATAAAATAAAATAAATAGTTATATGATTCGACTAAATGTTACGTACAAAGATCAATGTCATTCCGTGTTGTATATTAATGTAAATAAGAATGTTTAAAATTAATGTAAACTCCGTGTATTTATTTATTTCGCGATAAGTTTTGTACATAATAGCTATTGAAAGAACTGAGTATTCGTTTTTTAAAAGTAAGCGATCGATTTGTAGTTTTTTTTTTATTTCTGTTATTTATAGTCTTTGTCTAGTCTCCGTTTAAAAGTAAGCTTCGTTCTTAAATTAAAAGTGACAGTTCCACTTTTTCATTGTCAAGATTTTTTCTGAAATGCTTTTGTAACATAACTTAGTTTTTTAAAGCTAACATTGTTTGAACTACTATTTTTCATTAAGCTGTAACTTTGTATAGTGCTTCAACTTCGCTAGCTAATTCTTTGAAATTTCTTAATTACTTCTTGTAAATTGGCATATCAAAAGGAACGCTAATCATTGCGCTCTTTGACATTATATAAAAAAAAAACAAAATTAAAAAGTGAACGAACAAAATGCTCAGAATATTGTAAATATTTTTAAGATAAACTGTGTTACTGTTTTTAAGTATTTTTAAACCTCAGTATTTTAAAATATTTATCAGAGAGAAGTCGATTGATTTGGAATCGATTATTATGTTTTGTATTTATAAACTGTGTTGCCATGTTGCTTCGATGTAATTCTGTAATATTGCTAGCCTAAATAAATACTAATTAAAACTGCTTAATTCTAAAATATTAATGTTATTTACTGATAGTAGTTGAATGATCTTCGTCATTGTAATATTATGCTGAGGTAAGGCGAGAAAATAAAACGAGTATGCAATATCAGTGTCTTTTATTTTACCTACTTTAAAACTAAGATCAAGAAAAGTTCAAGATTAGGTACTTTGCGAATTTGTAATTAAGAACGTGTCATAATCTAATGCCTTGACCACATTTAATTCAAAATTCAGAAACGCTCTGTACCGAGAAGTTCGGCATAAAAAAATATCCAGATTGAGAATCTTTTTGGGAAGTCGGTTAAAATTGAGGAATACTATCCAGAATTAGACGATTAAGTAGAATGTAACTCATATACATTCTCTGTTAGCTCGTGGATGAAATGAGTGGACTGTATTTTTAGGCGAAATGGTTTAATGCCGTTATAATTACAAATAACTGTCTCGGACAAACAAATTATATTTTAGGAAGAGGTGTCGACTGGTGCGGTGGAGTCCGTAGTAGCGAATGTCCGCCGAGCACACACACCGATGCCGTGTGAGTCACGCAGATGTGTGTGCAGCGTAGACGGCGCGCTCCGGCCGCCCGAAGTGTTGGGTAGAATGCCCAACATTCTCAATATGCAATTGCTCCGTTAAAGCTGTCTATCAGAGAAGTTACTGAAACACATCATCAATAGTAATAACAGGATCTTTTCAACATAGGCGCCACAAACAGCCCCCTTTCAGGGGCTGTTTATCGCCGAAGAATCAGCCGCCCACGTAATCCTGGAATGCGAGGCCGTGGCATCTCAACGTGACGAAATCCTCGAAACAGTGCGCTCCGTGAAGCCTGTAAAGCCCCCTGGAAGCTTCTGTGCTTTTAGACGGAGCTAGGCTCTCTATGTTAGCCAGTACCCCCACGCACAACGGACCGAATGGTAGTCTATAAGCGGAAACGGGCGTCCCTACTACTACTAATAACAGGAAACCTCAAAACAAAGTTACCGAAAACAACAACCAATCCCCTAATGCCGAAAATACAGCAAAAATAATTAAATAACACTCAGGATCATCGCGCGTGCCACGTTATCTGGCAATCAGAGTGAATGTCAGAAAAGAGGGTAGTTAAACGCTGGCACGCGGCGTCGCCACTAACACGGTGGTTCTACCGTATCCGGCCCGCGTCCTGTGCGGGAGGCACGCTTCCGGTCCGGATGCTCTGTGGCGTTTACATGGCTATTATTTTTTTTGTGTTGGCAACATCCGGATGGGGAAAGTGTGAAGGATGGTAATTTTTGTGGTAGTTGCAATTTTATGTAGTTAGGTTTCAGGAGGGAGATCTCCGTCTGCGAAGGTCTTTGTCTTCTACATCTATGAAACCACTATATCTTTACTTTTTAAGAAAATCCTACAATTCGAAACTACCAACATGTAATGTAATATTTTTTTTTGTTTTTAACACGGTGGTTCTACCGTATCCGGCCCGCGTCCTGTGCGGGAGGCACGCTTCCGGTCCGGATGCTCTGTGGCGTTTACATGGCTATTATTTTTTTTGTGTTGGCAACATCCGGATGGGGAAAGTGTGAAGGATGGTAATTTTTGTGGTAGTTGCAATTTTATGTAGTTAGGTTTCAGGAGGGAGATCTCCGTCTGCGAAGGTCTTTGTCTTCTACATCTATGAAACCACTATATCTTTACTTTTTAAGAAAATCCTACAATTCGAAACTACCAACATGTAATGTAATATTTTTTTTTGTTTTTGGTGTGCAACCGAAGACGTTGCGTTGGAAGGCCTCTCACTAGGTGTACCGATGACCTGGTGAAGGTTGCGGGGCTCCGCTGGATGCGAGACGCACGGGACCGGTCAATTTGGCGAAGCTTGCGGGAGGCCTATGTCCAGCAGTGGACTTCTTTCGGCTGATATGATTATGATGATTTTGTGTATGAGAAAACGTCTTTGATATTAATCACTAAAGCATATAAGCTGTTAAGTGATGCCTTCAGATCTTCATACCTATCTTCTGGCAAGTGGCGATGTAGGTTCTACCCAAAGACATAAATCTTACTAGATGACATGATTGTATGTACTTCGCGTACCAAAAAACGGTGTAAGCAATGATCGTAATCTGAGCTTTTCATTTAGCATTATCGACACCGAAAATCCACCGAAATCTAGAAAAATGCGTTTTTATGACATATTGAGCTGTAAAGAATGTATAGAAAAAGTTGGCCGAGGCATACGAAATGTTTTCTTTCATTGGTAAGTAAATTTGTTTTTAAATTGTTTGTGAATAAGTGGCACGCTTGGTTTTCATACAGATGGAGGGACTTGCGTTATCTAGTTAGATTTATGTCTGTGGTTCTACCATTTAATGAAAGGTACACATGTAATGTAGTGGAAGGAATGAAGGGAGTCCTTTGCCCAGGAGTGGGCAAGAACAGGCTTGCAAATAAAAATACTTAAGAAACAGGATATATTGAAAGATTTGTTTAAATTCTGAAATAAGTACTACTTATCAGGTCAAAGTAGGGGATACAAATTGTTTACAACTCTTGGGATCGAATCCCAGGGCGATCAAAAATATGTAAAAAATGTACAGCTACAAAACATGCCACAATAAAATTAATAACTATACTGTAATTCCTTTATTATCAGATTACGATAAAATTTTAAATTAGCCACTTGGCTCAATAATTACAAAATGAACTTATCTACTCATTCTCGAATGAATTAATAAAACAAATACAAATTAAGTTATCCCACTTCTGATAATTTTCACATCAATAATGTCGTTACATTTTATCCATCATCGGTATTAATTAATACTCGTAATCGCTATTAACTGACCATTCACGGATATACCAATTTAATTAAGCGATTCGCGATATTAATTCGATTATTACCAGTCGTAAAAAAGTTACAAAACAGTCTGTTTCACCGCGTAAACGACGCCATGTCACGAACGCCCGCCATTATCATAAAGCAATTTGGATTTTATCGTTAAGTAATAGAGATTACATTGGTTTATCACGACAATCCTCTAATTACCGTTATGCATCCCCGGAAACGGCACGCCATACTGTCATTTTGTGTGAAAATGGACCTTATAATTATCGCGGCATGATATCATTTCCGAAAATTGGCGGATTTTATTGTGTCACAACTCACATGTGTTTTTTGGTGCGAAGGAAAATGGACTCTGCCTAAATATGTTGACAGTTGGTTTTCGGTTTTTGTGGGGGAGTTGAGCGCCATCTATGGCTTTTTTAGATCAAGTTAGTGCGTCAAGGAATCTCAATTTAATTAAAAAATGGTGGGCTTTTATCGTGCGATCGCGCGTGCTTGCAAGTGTTGGCGCGCTCCGATTGTCGTGCGACGCGCGTCGGGGATACTCCATGTTGTTTTTATCAACTGTCACTTAATTATCGAAATTGAATTTGGAACGTGCGCCCGCCATGTTGGGGTTTTTATTAAGTGCAGCTGTTTCTTTGATTTTCATTTGCTAATGAGAATTCTTTTCACGAGATATGGATGTTAAATTAATGGATCATATTTTTGATGTGACGTTTAATCTTTTGGAGTTTTAACATTTCCTATATTAAATGAGCAATGTTATTTTGTCTTGAAAAACTACAGAATAATCTATGATGGGGAATTTTATACATAGACTAACTTTTTTCTAGTTTGATATAAATACCATGGCTCATGAGCTTAGACAGAATATTGCCTGATAAAAATATCCTTTATTACTCCCCCGAGTATCTACCTACCTATCATATTGTTTACATTAACCTTTTAATTGCTTTAAAAGCGTCCAGAAAACGCCACAGTATCAATTAATAACATGTTAAGAGGTAATTTAGGTGAACTGTCAGTTATTGTAACAGATAACATGGCACGAAGAGCTTAATGGCCTATTCGATGTCACTCCATCCAATTTTTAATGATGACGGAAAAATATTAAACTAAAAATAATGTATGGTAAAAGTGACATTTGAAGAAGATACTAGCGCCATTGTTGACTGCATCGTAACTTGGTCAAGGTACACGTGTTTGCATTTAAACTTTTAAAAGTTGTAATTATTCAAATTTGGAACGGCAGATGCGTTTGAAAATGATAATCGATTTTGTACGACACACTAAGTTGATTAAGCATTTTAGAAATGGTCTTCAATGAATTTTGCACCTAATCTTTTATGATATAAAGTTACATTTGTTTTTATTTCATAGAATTCTGAACTGTCAAATAACTCAAAAATGATTCCGAAATTGAAATTTTTATGTTTTTTCTGTATATTTAACTTTGTTTTGCTAATGGTTTTGGATACATTTCCGAGGGTTAACTGTGAACCACAACTAAGCAGTTAATGATCTGTTTAGTTTTAAAAAAACGCAGTTGGTGTTTTTAACAATTATTCGGGTTAATGGCGCGTTTAAAACAATGATACTTTAACAGATTAATGATAAATTTAATAGTGTATTAATATTTGGAGTGTGTCAAATGTTGTCATTGATCATTTTAATAGTTAAATGGAATATATAGAGCGCCTACCCGACCATAATAATTTAAATTACGCAAAACTATAAGTAAGTAGGTAATAAAAAAAAGTAAAACTGTAGACAAAAAAATAATAACAAACGTAGAAATTTAGGTCATTATGAATTGGCACGAACTGCCATGAAACCGGGAACAATGGATGGAACCTTGCCCGCCATTGGCGGAATTTTTTCGAGTAAAGTTCAGTAAATGTTTTAATTATTCGCAAATTGATTCCTATTGAACATTGTGATGTAAAATTGGTGTAGTTTTGTGTATATGCAATTGGAGAAAATTCGGAATAATTAAAACAGGTGCTATCTTGGTAAAGTGGAGCTGAGAGTGTTATTTTAGTAATGATACCTCAACAAAGCTTGGCTTTAAGATCGACTCGATAATTTTTGCTACCAAATGTTCCAAAAATAATTGGAATGTGTTAAATACGCTTTCTAATGCAAAACAAAGTTTTTGTGCAAAGGGACTGTATTACGGTATAAAATTAAATGCAAGATTGACAAGCCAACTTTTTTTTTTAAATAATTATTATAAATAGGTCGAATTGTAAGTGGAAATCAGTGTTACTGATCCAATTACGAAACAATTGCTTACTTGATATAAAGCCACTATCGCTACCACAGCCTACTTTTTATCCAGGACACACGCATTTATACCGGAATAGCTATGATGATGGATGTGTTGCAGGAACAAAGACTGGGAACAGGTTACAGTAAGTACAAGATACCTAGGCTATAATGACTGCATCTTCTAAGTTTGCATTAAGCGTACAGTACGACCGATAAGTCATGGCCCATCTGAACATAGGCTTTGCGAACTTTCACGCATGTATAGTTCCCGCCAAACTTTTTGGCCGCCCTCTCATACAAAAAAAGCATCGATCTGTGCATCGCGCATCGGAAAGCCAACTACACCCGTGAAGAAAACAGCCACTTGGTTCTTAAAGAATGTTCTGCGCAACCATTTGCGGTAACTTCAGACGGGCCATGACTCATCGGTCGTACTGTACTGGCATGAAATGCTTCTGTTTTTAAAGGGTTTTTCATATTTCGAATATAATTCGAATACTTTGGAATTGATGGATTTTATTTGTGTTCAATGAACAGGTCATAGCTACACGCGCAAGAACAGAATTACAGCGTCAGCGACATACTTTCGGTCCACGCGCCGGCAACACCGTCACAATATCAGCGCTAAGAAGTGACCTACTAAGATCTTCGCTTCATCAGCTCAATACACATACAACACACATGTAAATAGGTATCAATGGTATTGACCACAAAAATTGTATATAATTAAGTTAATTACTGTAATCAATTAGTCATCAAGCTGGAGTCGAGTTTGATTCATCTCTCCGTTACTCCTCTTACTGTGGCCAAGACACCCTTAGCCTTAAACTATCCTATGAGTCTGTTAGATCGGCAGTGAGAAAACCATTTCCTGTGTATATTGCACGACGTACACAATAACACAACCCCCTATTTCTACCCAAATTCCGTCTGTTACCGTAGGTCTCCTTGTAACAGACTTCCCGCACGTAAAACCAACGTAACCTACGTTTGGTGTGGTTTGTATGATAGGGTAGGGCAGTAGGATAACTAGGTTGCTAGGTAATTATTATAGGGCTAGGTTTGTAGTCAGTGGAGGCTTGGGTATCTCATAGGTACCTGGCTCAATTGGTGCAAACATAGCCACACTGTACGCATTTGGAATAACGGCCGTACTAAGCTGTCAGTCCCGGAGCGTACAGTTTGGAACGGTATTCTTGTAATGCTCTTATTTATTTATTTAAACTCCATGTACAATGGTGATACTTAGGCGGATTTAATGTACCAAGGCATTCTCTACCAGTTAATCTTTGGGTTAATAAGAACGCAACAGTGGTAGGTGGACATCCCACCCATACGCACTAAACGTTTTGAGAATACTTTTATTATGCGTACAGCTAAGAAGTGGCACGAGTCTGTGTTTCTTACCTGCCGGAGTCTGTGTTTCCCGATAACTACAATCTAGGCGTCTTTAAGTCAAGAGTGAATAGGTTACTTCTAGGCAAGCGTGTTACACCGTCGACCACATCATCGCTTACTATCAGGTGAGATAGTGGTCAAGCGCGAGCATAAATAAAAAAATAAAAAAAAAGGTGTACAAAATAAAAAATATGAACAATATTAAAGTCGGATATTAATAAACTACTTAACTAATAACATACATAAATAATTACTAAAATAATAGACTAATAAATATTATAATAAATACCTAATTCTAAATGAAACTGAAATTTAAATATAATAACTATGACGAAGACTATGTCTTCGGAAACAAAGCTTATTAGTAAATACACAAAATATGAATATTTTTGTGATTTAATTGAATAGGATTGATACTAACATTACTTACGAAGACCTGAAAATGCTCTGTAACTAAATTGCTCTATGTAAACTAAAAAGTCAATAACACCCATCACCATAATAACTTAATTCATTTCTAATCGCTGGGCGTACTTCACCCACAAATTACGGTACATAATACTTAGTATATAATGTTATTATTATATAGTAAATAGACGATCGACTGCGTAACGAGCGAATGTCGTGCAGACACTGTGTTTACAATCGCTACACTTTTCGCCATCGTTAAGGGGAAGGCGAAAAGACCAGCTCCATTTTACATATTTCAATATTTCCAAAACTACGTGAAACAATTTGGACGAACAGAGACATCACCAAAGCCACGAAGACCAGGCTCTCTTTAATTTTACCCATATTTCTGTATGCTGCAGAAACGTGGACGTTGCAGGAGGTGAAAAGAAAAAAGATAGACGCTCTGGAGATGTGGTGCTGGAAAAGAATGCTCGCAGTGTCGTGGACACAGTTTCATACAAATGTCTCGATACTCCAAGAAATCAACATCAAGCAGCGTCTGTCCGCAATAGTACAGTCCCGAATACTCACTTTCTTCGGACACGTTTCAAGGCGAGACAGTCAGTCCATAGAGTGGTTAGTCGTCCAAGGAAATGTGGAAGGCACTAGACCGCGTCACCCATGCGTTGGACCTACCAGATCAAGTCTGCTGTGGGCAGTCCCGTGTATGAATGTACCCAGATGACGTCTAATCAGGAAAGGTGGCGAGACATTGTGAGACTCGTTACATCTGCCGCAAATACTACAACTACATCATGACGACCACGACCGCTCTGTCAAGAGCGTAACGACTAAGAAGAAGAAAACTTCATAAGTACGCCAAGTTTCAGCTTGATCGGATACCAGGAAGTTGCTGAACACACATACAAGCAAGGTAAAATGAAGCTTGTGAAAACTTATATATTTTCTTAAATAAAATATTATAGTTTGCGCCAACGACGATTGGGTCAAATGTAACAACAATCATGGCGGAATATGACTCATAAATAAATAAATTCTTTCATTCTTTGTGTAAATTATTGCATCACCACTGCTCTCAAAACGGTTAAGGAAAATATCGTGAGGAAACCGGTATGTCTTAGAACCAGAAATTCGAAGATATGTGACATTCATCTATTCTATCCTATCCTAGTGGGTCATTCCAGGCTGATATGGTCATGTGATGATGATAAGGTGTATGTGTTAATGCAGGACTTGGTCAATCTGTGCTGAATGTCATCAAAATAAAATCAATTTTTTTATTTCACATAGGCCTACATGGGCACTTATAAAACGTCGACAAAAGGTGCACGGTTCGGGTTGGTCGTTTCCTATGGAGAAGAACCGGCAAGAAACTCCATGGTTATTCTTTTAAAAATGGTGTGGTTTTACAATATTTCCATGTTACAGCATTAGCACTTAGATATGGGGGGACAACGTAAGCCCGACTTATGACAATAAGTCGTAAGAAACTAAAAAAATAAAATAAAAAGATTATATATTATATAAAAAAAGTTAACAAATGTTAACTAGCATCTAGAAGGCCTACAATGTTACATCCAAATCCAATTTAGTCATTTATCAAACAAACATCTGCACAAATATTGGCAACAATTAAATAATGCCTAGCCATGCGCTATAATTATTTAACTGGGAAAAGGTGCATACTTTGACCCACCTTCTGTGTTTATACTATTTTGTTTATTATTTATTTATTATATTTTATTTTTTAAGAATTTTCTGTTTCCTTGAGTGTGTCCATGGCATCAACAGTGGGTCTTACCAGACTATCAGCGCAGCGTTCTTCGTTCGTCTTTTTTGGATATCGCTGCACATGCTGAGAAAGGAGCCTTTATGGTCTCGCACGGAGTTTTATTTTTATTGTTTTTTAGCTTTTTTTTTTTGCTTATTTTTCTTTCTTTCTTTAATGTGTTAAGGTCCAAATTGCCAAGGTTCGACCCTCAGTCCTTACCTCTACCTCTGATGATAGTCGACGCTCTGATGTCGGACACACATGTGCTAGTTGCCGAGTGTGACCTAGAAGTCCAGAGCAGATTGGAGGTGTGGTGGCTGTGAATGTTGGCCTAAAATTGAGCAGAACCAAAAATGAATACTTGTGCTGTGATTTTGGCGGTCTCTCCAGTTATGTGCCTCTAGCTCTCGCTGGAACACGCATACCGACCTGCTCCGACTTTCGGTAACTAGGATCGCTTGTCCAAGGGGATGGCGAGGTAGACAGAAATGAATCGCACCAGATAAACTCTCGATGGATGAAATGGCGACAGGTCACTGGAACAAACTGGTCTATGTTGTATAGGACTATGTAAAGGCTGTATCAGGAGCTGTTTACTATATGGAAACTAGAACAAATTTCCGTGCGTTCAAGCGCTTTTGCGATACCTATTATTGGAATCAAATATAACAGCTCACAATGTTAGGACCCATTAATATTAATGCTATTTTTTATCCGTGGTGCTAGGCAACTGGGCTTATCCCAGTTGTAAACGACCCTTTGTGCCTATTGGTCTTGTTTGTTGTCTCCTGCTTGATATGGAGGGAAGTGGAAATTTGTATTTTTCTTACTCCTCCATTATTATTTTCTGATTAATTTCGTTGCGGGATCCAAGACAGTTAAATTCATTCTCCGGGACTTCGTCGAGCTTCATTGCCTCGGCGCTTTTCTGGTGGTCGCCACTGTTGATTCTGGCTTTCAGGAGTTGCAGTGGTTTGGGAATAGTGCGGTGTGAATGTCCCAAAAAAAAAAAGGTCACTGAAACAACTTGCGACCCACGGATGCCCCTCAAGTTAAAGGGGAAAATCTACAAGTCCGTGATTAGACCTGTCATTCTGTATGGATCAGAATGTTAGACTGTGAAAAAGATGGATGAAAAGAGACTGCATGTAGCAGATATGAGAATTTTGAGATGGATGTGCGGAGTGACAGAACGGATAAAGTGAGAAATTAGTATATTAGAGGAAGTTTTAAAGTGGCGCCAGTGACAGAAAACTTGAAATGAAAACGTTTGTCCTGGTATGGTCATGATATGAGGAGGGATGAAACGCATGTTAACAAAAGAGTTATGAATATAAATGTGCATGGATGGGAAAGGAGGGGAAAGGCAAAGAAAAGATGGATGAGCTGTGTGAGGAGTGGTAAGAAAAGGGAGTCAGTGATAGCGTGACGGGGGACAGGACGGTATGGAAGAAAACGTGTTGCGCCGACCACAAGTAACATGGGATAAGGGCAAGGAAGGTGATGATGATTTTTTAATAAAATATTTTTACAGTTTGTCTTTAATATATAAAAAAAAAAAAAAACAGTAAAAATATTTATTTTTAAACAATGTTAATCTGTATTATTAAATCCATATTGGAAACAAGGTAAGGTCTACCCTTAAGCTGAGCGCAGTAATTTTCACCCACTTCTAATAACATAGAGTGGTTCTATGCGGCTCTCCGACGATCAAGCCATTACAGGATATTTAGTGCGACTTCACACTAGCCGTAAAGCAAGACAAGACAATGCAAGACTTGTAAAATATGGTGGTCTGACAAGAATTGAAATCACACTAATATTATAAAGGCAAAATTCTGTGAGTGTCTATGTTTGTTACTTCTTCACGTTCAAATGGCTGGACGGATCTGGATGAAATTTGGCACACAGATAGATTATAGTCTGTAATAGCACATAGGATACTTTTAATCCCGGGAATATGTTCCCTTGGGATGAATTTCAACATTCACGCGGGCGAAGCCGCTGGCAGAAGCTAGTAAAACAATAAGTATCGATGACCTGGTGTAGATATCTAACTTAGGAAACCGGTAAGTATAACGATATACCAGCAGGTAAGAACAGACAAGATTATCTTGTAAAAACAAAGATTCGATGACGACAAGGTGGTTTTATCGAAGCTCCAACATATTACAGCAAAATGCAGCAGCATTTACGAAATGCGATCACGAATTTGTCTAGAACACTTGCCATGGAGCTTAGTTTCTAATAAGCAAAGCAAATACAAAAGCAAGGAGAACAGGATCCTCATCAAAAACATCAACTGTTTAGCATGTTTTCAAAAAATATCGGGACTGCTTTCAGTCATCATCTAACCTAACGATCTCTTAGAGTGCAGTGGTGACCTAGTGGTATCGGCCGCTTATAAGTTGTAAGTCGTTGGTTCAATCCAGGCAGGCGCTTTACTTTGTGTAAATTATTTCATCACCACTGCTCTCAAAACGGTGAAGGAAAACATCGTGTCGTGAGGAAACCGGTGCATGTCCTAGAAACAAAAATTCGAATTCATGTGTCATCCCATTCATCAACCCGCATTGGGCCCGCGTGGTGGATTGCGGCCCATTCCCTTTCACAGAGAGGGGCCATGTATCCCAGCAGTGGGAACATTAAAAAGGCTTATGATGAGTACCTTTCCTATCCTTTCATAATTAACACACTGTTTTTTTACCCTCTAACTCGCTAGTTCATCGACATTGAGGTCAAAGACTGGCTAAACAAAAAAAAACGAATTTTATTTCTTGCATCTGGCAGGTGTGCAGGGTCACTAACGCGCAACTAATATCGGTCGACATAACAATTGTTTATTGACTCTATCGGAGTTTAACGCGCTCTTTTAATCTATGCCCGGCCCTTATAGACTGCTAAATAGTTTAGCTTTCGGAATGTATATTAATATTAATTTGATATTTCTTCATCATTATTATTTACTTCAAAAGATTAGTTCGTTGTTAGGACGGAATGGAAGCTGAAAACGTTTCGCAATGTTGGTTGTAAATTATTAATAAATATTGTTTTGTTGATTAATAATAAATTTGATTTTTATTAATAAGTATACCTACAAAAATTTCCGATTTCCTAGGTGTAGCTTGAACACAAAAAGTTTGCGGAACACTGCTGTAATAGATGACCAATCCGTCAGACGGTCAGGGGCGGAGATTATTACAGTGAAAGAGATATACGGAACAGGATGTAAAGTCCCGCAACCTATACTCCATTTGAAATAAAATTAGAATTGTTTACAACTCTTTTTACAGTCCGTTCATCCGATTTTGAATTCTATCCCGTAAACATAAGGATGACATAAAAAGCATAAACTACCATTTGTCGTATCACCAACGCAATATAAGTCAAAATCGGTTGATCGGGCTGTGAAATCACATCACATCAGCCGAAAGACGTCCACTGCTGGACATAGGCCTCCCCCAAGCGTCACCACATTCACCGGTGCCGTGCGTCCCACATCCAGCGGATCCCCGCAACCTTCACCAGGTCATCGGTCCACCTGGTGGGAGGCCTTCCAACGCAACGTCTTCTGGTTCGCGGTCGCCACTACAGAACTTTTCTGCCCCATCGGCCATCCGATCTGTGAGCAATGTGCCCTGTGATCGCCATTCTTCGGGCTATGTCGGTGACTCGGGTTCTCTTGCGGATCTCTACATTTATGATTCTATCACGCAAGGAAACTCCGAGCATAGCCCTCTCCAATGCCCTTAGGTGACTGTTAGCTTTCTGATGAGGCCTATTGTGAGCGACCACATCTCAGAGCCATAGGTTAGCACTGGCAAAACACACTAGTCATAGACATTCGTCTTGAGACACTGTGGTAAGTTGGACGAGAAGATACTGCGCAACTTTCCGAACGCTGCCCAGCAAAATGGGTTTATTTAAATGGCATATGTTATCTCAAATGGTGTATAATCTAATAAGACCTATCACAGTTAGGAGGACTTTTGACAATTTTCAGTACACTTATTTCATTGGAGCTTTACAAGTAATATCTGACCTGTACTGCGTCAGTGGTTTCAAGTTAGTAATAACAGGTGATCTACATTGTCCGGCAAAAACTATAATAGTAAGTATATTAGAATATTAACCCCAAAAAGGAACAGTAAAGGCAAAAAGAAAATAAGTTCATATTTGTAACTAGTTTTATTCACTCTAAAATTAATAAAATTATTCATTAAAAACTCTTTTTCCATAACAAGCTTTTTTCGTATTCTTGCAAAAACTTTCATTTGATTCCCATATCATGACAGTGCACAAAAAACAACTAGTCCACCATCTTGGGCTGTCCGCCATATTGGATTTAGAATGACGTCTAAGTGACGTCATAACTAACTAGTTAACCTTGCATTGTGATCCAAACTAAACGTGTATGCAAAATTTCATCTTAATCGGTGGCGGATAACTGCTTTAAAATTCAGTTGCAAGATTTGACCCAAACACACTTACTACATACATTAAAAGTTAAAATGTAGGGAAGAAAGCATTTACCTTGTTTATACAACTAACCTAGTGACAATAATTGCCTATTGACTTAACCAACCCATTAACCAGCTGTAACCTACCTTCAACTACTGCCTATCGCCATTTATCACAAATTATCAACTCCTGCGCAATTTACCCCGCTGCTCCAAACAAACACACAGAAGACCGTTATTACATTGCTATCTCGCGGTTAGATCTAATTCAGCGATGCGCG